>PVKZ01000331.1:0-10043 GCA_004027375.1 Macroglossus sobrinus | reverse complement strand
TCCCAACCTTGGTTTCTGTGAGTTTTCTCTATAGTTTTTACGATAAACTTTTATTGTGCTTAAGTATTAGGCTGAGTTAAATATAGAGCATGGAGAAAAGATAAAGTTCTACAGATATTAGGGGGGAATATTAGGCAGAGTCATAACACCTCTCTTCTTTCAGGTTTCTTTATTTGGTAATTTATTAAAACACAATACCTGAATTTATAGGTTCTATATGTGATGTAATAATAAAGTATGCTTAGTAACTTCTTTAAGTCATATGGTTTCTTAGTAGACTAGTATATGATTTCCAAACATATAATCTTCCTACTACATTGCTTAGTCAAAACTTTAAGAGTTTAAAACATTCAGCCAAATTAGGCTACAAGTTCCTTACTGTTGTTGCCTAAGTAAGCATGATTTTACACAATTTGTGCTTTTTGTAGAAATAAAGTTAGAATAAAAACTGAAAAAAAAATTCCCAGAGTTAATGAGGGTTTAGGGAAATGAACCATCTCATAATTGAATTATAGTAGGAAATATACCAATACTCATTCATTTAACTAATATTTACTGAATGTATTCTAAATGTCAGACACTGTTCTAGGCACTGAAATTTAAAGTGAACAAAACAGTCAAAAATCTCTTCCTGCATAGAACTTGTGTTTTTCAAAATGTTTAAAAATATACACATCCTTTTAACTTGAGTTACACATTTTTAGATATATACATATATAATTTTTTCACACAATGCAAGATTAAAAATGCTAGATTTTTAAAGAATATATTGTTGGTTAAAAATTACGTTAAAAGGACTAACTATAGAAGGCTTTCATCTTCAGGAAAAATGAATTAGTACCCATATACATATATTTTTTAAAGTCAAAAGAAATGTATACTAACATATTAAAAGTAGTTGCCACTGTGATAGGATAATCACTTTTTTCTCTTATTATGTCTCCATATCTCTAACTTTTGTATCATAAATCTATATAATTTGGTATCTTTTGCCTTAAGTATAAGATACATGAACTTCATATTTTCACATATTTAAAGTTGAGAATTATAAGCCCAGTGTGGGCAGAAATCTGACTTCTTGGAAACTTAGTTAAATCAATGAATGTGTCCGTGTCAAAAAGAAAATTTCCATACTTTAGGCTAAAGAGTACATTGTAGTGTAATGGTCACTGTGCATGTTTGATATTAAGAATGCCTAGAAGCTAAATAATACGTTTGTCAGTTCACTTGAGTTATCTATGTCAAAAATCTCACATAAATTATAACGTAAATCTAGATCTATATATATTGTTTAAAATGTATTTTGAAAAGATGAGCATAGTGTACACAAAAGCTAATTCAATTAATGGCAGTGGATCCCTAACAACAGCTTGAGATGGATTCTCATTTAAGCTATGTGTCCAAAGTTCTTACTGTATTCATTTTAATTAAGGGAACAAAATGAAACAATAGAGACTAGAAAAACTGTAGATGATATGATACAAGCCATACAATGTCTCTCAGTCCAAAAGATGTTAATAAAATTTTAAGTTTTAGGGTATAGTATAGTGAATATCTGTTGTTTTCATCCCCTTGGCATCTATATTTCCCATTTCTGCTTAAATAAGACTTCTCCTCAGAAAAATCTTTCTTTTTGGGATCTACTCCTCGGCCCAACTAAATAGATTTGGCCCATGCACCAAACTCTAGAGCTTTGCCATAGAACACAGTAGTGGCTATTTAATTTAACTCAAAATTACTTAAAATAAAATTTAAAATTTTGTTTCTTAGTTGCATGAGGTGCATTTCAAGTGATCAGTAGCTGCATATGATTGGTAGCTATTGTACTGGACAGTGCAGATTATAGAACATTTCCATCATCCTAGGAAGTTCTCTTGAATCATGCTGTGGGGCTTCAGTAACTTCATAAACCCCATGTGAGCGGCCACAGTGATGAGTCCATGGAAGAACATGTGACCCAATCAGGTTAGTGACTTTGTAAGGGTTGAGGGAAAACAGCTCTCATGACTCGGGATAAAAGAGAGGCTATGAGATCAGAGCTACTGCAATTTCTACAAGGGACATCCTACTGAGTATGGAGACTGCATGGAAGAATAACTGCCCACATATTGAGAGAAACCTGACCATAGTAATGTTTTTTGAGTTCGTGAGCCAACAGTGGCCTAAAGACTACTGCAGATTTTTAAGTTACAAAAGCCAATCATTATCCTTTTTGCTCAACATAATTGAAATCCGTTGTTGCTTAGATGTATAACTGAAAGAGTATTGACTGAGATATATAAGTGAAGGTGAATTAACTGAAAAGCAGTGTGGTTGTCACTTTGATGCCACCATAAAAGCTCAAAAGTGACGTCAAGAATGTAAAAGCAGATTTTGAGTCAACTTTGTAATTCAAAGATGAGAGTGATCTGCAATTATGTAGATAAATGTATGCTATTGTCATTTAGCAAAAAGAAATTTTGTGTGTAAATTTGACATGGTTTAGTTTTTGAAAAGCTGTTACCAAATCAGTCGGAGCAAGTTGCTATAATTGATAGCTTCTTAGAATCTATGAATATGATATATGTGTATATATAAGTTAATATATAAAATTTAGGGAGGATAATAAATTTTTTTTTAAAAAAATGTTCATCAGTTCATATATTCTCCAGATTTGGTTTAAAGATGTATAGGTGTTATATGATCTTTTCTTATATTGCTTGAAGTGGCTTGTGGTTGATTTTGGTGTAACCTGCTTTCAACTAATAACTAAATAGTCTTTTTATATTAATTAGTACTATTTATGATGATATAGACAGAGATTTGTATAACTTATTACTAAAATTTTGGCATATCATATTTAATTTTATATTTCTTTTCTCTGGCTTCTCACCCCTGATTTTGTACCTATTATTAACTGCTTTCAAGGTCAGATAAAGTAGTTTAAAAGAACTGTAATGAAAAGGTGAAGAAAATGTACAGACATAGATTGTTAACATTAAGTAAAAAATAATTTCAGTGCAGGTCTTTCCATATATATATATCTATATATATCTATATCTATCTATCTATCTATCTATCTATCTATCTATATCTATCTATCTATATATATATATCTATATATATATAGATAGATAGATATAGATATAGATATATAATATATTATAGCTAGGAGAACCATATATATATGTATATATATATCTATATCTATCTATCTATCTATCTATCTATCTATCTATCTATCTATCTATCTATCTATCTATATACACACACATATAATATATATGATATATATATAATATATATTAATTATATATATCATATATATTATACGTGTGTGTGTGTGTGTGTGTGTGTGTGTGTGTGTGTGTGTGTGTGTTACAGCTAGGAGAATCATTTTGTCCTAAGTTGAGCTGAGTTTTCCATTTTCATTCTGATAGCCTTACCAACAATTTGTTTGCATATTCTTCTATTCCATTTTCATAATAAAACGTAGTTGACAAAAATGAAAATGCCAACAAAATAGATGTATTCCTAAAAATGGCAAGGGATAATGTGGGGTAACTGGACATGTTTTCTAATACAGTTCACAAAATCATGTTTTCTCTTATATCACATTCCTTAAATAGACTAACCAGGAAGCTAGCCTGGTTAGAAGAAGATAGCCCATTTTCAGAAAGGCTCCCTCACGTATCATCAGTGAGATACGTTCAAAAAACTCTCTGAGTCAACATACTGACAGTGCACAGAAAAGAAAAAAAAAGACAAACTCCACTAACATTTAGGCTGAATACAAAGAACCATCACATGCCAGACTTAGGAAATGATATATGATGCACCTGGAAAAGTGCAGTTGGTTTGGATAAACTCAATTCCAGAAATATGTGGAAGATTGGAGAGAGTTAAGAGAAAAAAAAATAATGAAGTGACTAGGGAAGTGAGGTTGGGAGGGGACTTGGGAGGAAAGATTAGGACAACTGACTAAGTAACTTTTAAGATCTGACATAAAAAGAGCCAACAAGTATTTTAAAATAGCAAATACTATAGAGACAGAATTTATTTGGAATGGTAAAACCACAGGAAAAGAAACAAAACTGAGAAAGCCCACATTCTGACTATGTATAGAGGAAAGTAGAAAACAAACAAAAAGTAGTAATCTTTGCAATATTCTCTTAAGGAATTCATAGGAGCCTTTAACTTATGGCAAATTCACTACTAAATGAAAAGAAAGCCCTGGGTGTTGAAAAAGATGATTGTAAGGAATGGGTGGTAAACTATTTGACTAGAGACATGCTTTCCTACTTAGTATTTCTATAAATCTATTATAATATGAAAATCAAAATTAATGTTGAACAAGGACGTACTCTTTGACATGCAGTGAGGTTTAAACCAAACTTTTAAAGAACCCATTATTACACAGTTTGCCCTGGGATCTCTATCATAGTGGAAAAACTGTTTTTAATCTGCAGTGTTCCAAAAACAATTCAATTAAAAATAAAAAATCTGAAATCCTGCCCACAAGGGTTAATAACTACAGAGGTGTCCAACAGATATTCAATCACAAAAATTCAAATGCTCTTTTCATTAAACCTCTAGAGTCTTTTTCCATGGCTGGACCAAGATAATTGTTTTGGGACTAATTTCTGAGGCTATTTAATAACACCTCCTGTTAGACTTCTCCTGTAAACTCAGCAAGAAGAAGCATCCAGAGTAATAGAAAAAATACTTGTGCTCATTTTGCAGCTCAAATTCATACTTTCCTTTATAAAAGAGATCCTGCTGTTTAAGTTTGGCAACTGCCATACCAACTGCATTGGGGAAGATTGGATTAAGAGGCAAAGCTGACTATGGAATAAAGTCCCCAACTCTCTAGCAGGATTTTTTATGTAAATTCCATTACAGTGCGTACTTTTGCAGATAATGAAATAGATACGAAACACTTCAAGGTTTCTAAGTCAGCAAAATAATGAACAGAATAGCCTGAAAATCGCTTTAATACATCTTTGACATTTGGTCACTCATAAAAATGGACTTTGTATTCTTCTTTTACATAGGTTTTCTTTTTTAATGCTACATTCTAACAGCTCATAGCTCTACAGGTTATTGCTGATGTGTGAACATGAACTACAGAGTTTATTACACTTCAAATTTCAGTAAGTGGCAAATCTTGCATTTTGTTTCCTTAAGAAAATATGAACTTTTTTTTCTGCAAAAATACTATTCTTTCAGATAGAAAAAAAGAAGCACACATATCTTATATAGTAAGGGCAGTGCCAGAGGGATATGCTTTTGTAATTAACTAACCACAAAATTAAAGTTATGTAGATTGATCTATAATTATTCTTTTATATAATTTGTGATGACATGTATGAGTAAAAGTGTGTTTTCAAAAAACCAGCCTCTAGAGACAAAATGTTTTCAAATTTCCAAATGGATTTTTCTAAGCAATAGTCAATGACTATAACAGAAACAGTCAAGAAAAATATTCTGTAGCACAATGTATGAAATGTATTCTTTACCTTCTGCTATTGTCATTTTAGTTCCATATACTATCTTGTGCCTGAAGGTGGAATTCCCATTATAATGTCAGTGGAGAATCCAGGCATGAGGTAAAGGAAACTCAAGACTTTGGCAACAATGACACAATTCTCTAAGTGAAGCAAGAATGTGAACAAAGTATGCATTTCAAATATAAAGTATTCTGGTGATCCATTATCTCATTAGTATAGTTGAACTTTTCAGGAAAGTATGTTCATCTTTATTCTGGATGACTAACCTACATGAAATATTCCCTTTGGTATATTCAATAATTCCAGTCAAAATAGGAAGTCTATTGACATTTCACCTCATTGCCAAACCAAACAAGATTAGTCACATGAACCAAGTCTCACTGGTAGACGAATTTTAATGGTGAAATGTCAAACATGATGTATGACCTTTGATTTGTAGTTGACCTTTTGGGAGCCAAAGGAGAGAAGCCCAGCCTTGGGTTCCTATGGACCTAAATGGAAAATCATATTTGACTAGCTAATTACTTACATTCTAGAATAATTCACTCAAATGTATTCAAGTGTTCTAGAAGCAAACACTCCAGGACTTTATTTTAGGAAGTTCTGATGACTTACAGAAATAGCTAGATGAAAAAATGGAGATACTGTGACCAACTAATGCTAAATAGAGGTAAAGGGCTCATGTAAAAACAATATTGAGTGCTTACTCATGCTTATACTGATTGCTTTACATGCATGATCCCATATAAACTTCAGAACCAGCTTATACAGTAAGTCTATTATTGTCTCCATTTCACAGATGAGAAGACTGAGGATCAAAACCATTTAGCACTCTGTTTCTCTGAAGATCAAATGCTATGCAGTCGAATTGAATTTGAACCTATGTTCAACATTCTTAATTGCTTTAAATATGTTCTTCCCTTTGGTCTTCCCCATCACAACCACCAACGCCATCAACAACAAAAAAGTAATTTACCTTCTATTCATTGACATAAATCGATACCATATATACATTAATTTTTTAATTGACATATAATAGATACATAACATATCAGTTTCAAGTGCACAACATAATGATTTAATATTTGTATATAATGTGAAATGATCACCCCAATAAATCTAGTTAACACTTGTCACCATACATAGTTATAACATGTGCAATATAGTATTAACTACAGTCACTGCGATGTACATTACATCAATAACATTTATTTTATAACTGGAAGTTTGTACGTTTTGACTCCCCTTTCCCATTTTGCCCACCCCTGCAGGTCCCTACACTGATTTTTGTGGCTTTATCCTTTTATTGTTACTTTTGATGGCTTTTAACCTGGTTTAATCTAGGTCTAAGATTCTGATTGTATTGTTGTTAGTAGTGGCATGCAGCCTTTTGTATGACTCAGACAAATCACAGTTTTTTATACTGCTTTAATATCCTTCTGAGAGATATTTCTTTAAAAAAAAAATGCTGACCATTAGAGAAGAGAGAGATTTTTTACTTTGTTGTTCTTTATTTTTTCATTCCTTAGATAGAGATTCATATGTGATTCTGACAGTAACAAAATATAGTTTCTGGGAATATCATTATATTTGTAAATGACAATAGTAATAGCCAATGAATGAGCACACACTAATGTCAGGCCCTGTTCTATATGAGAACTCATTCAGCTCTCACAATGCTGTGGAGGAAGTATTATTGTAACCATTTTATAGATAATGAAGTGGAGCTCCAATACTCTAAGAAACTTACTTAGGGTTATACAAAGTCTAGAGCAGAACCGATCCAACACAGATCTTTCTGCTTCTATGGACCTTGCTCTTCCCTTTACTACATTGCCTGCCTTAGCCAGAGCTATGAACTATTCCAAGCTACTTTCTCTAAGGCTAGAAAAAAACTTTTAAAATCCGACTAAGTTGTCAATGGTCATGCCACCCTGCACAAGCCCTAGCCCATCTAATCTCAGAAGCTAAGCAGGGTCAGGCCTGGTTAGTACTTGGATGGGATACCACCTAGGAAGTCCAGTTGCTGTAGATATAAAAAATAAAAACTAAAGGATTGTAAGCTGACAAGGTCCTTTCAATCTGTGATGTCAACCAAGGGTTGCCTTACCTAAAAAAAAAAATCTGACTAACTGTTAGAGATGAAGAGTGAAGGTCATTAGTATTAGATGTAATCGCATAAATGTTTACCTTTCTTTCTCATCACTTGTATCTTTCTTCTCTCTGCTCATATCCCATTTTCATATAAAATGATATATATTTCAGTACCATGAGCAACTGTGATGCTGTGGGGCTTTGGATGTCTTGGCAGTGTTGGCCACAGGTAAAGAGAAGAAATAAAATGTCCTTAACTTTAGTGTTGCCATACTTAAAGATGCATGTGGGAACAGGATGCCTTGCCTTCCTTGATCTGTTTGGCTTCAAAAACTCAGCTATTAATGTAATACCAGATTCTACTAATGTGTAGAGTGGGGCTAAGAACTCTGCTTCCTTTGACTTCTGTTCTTCATTATGTTCTGTGCTCTTGGTCACATAAAGAGACAATGAAAGAGAAAGCAGCGGGGATAAGAGATATTCCCCCCAGCACTTGGCAATTTGACATGTATGCAGATCTATATTTGTCTCTGTCTCATCCTTTTGAAGGTAAGCTTGTGGGGAGCACCATGCATGTCATGTTGCATTAAGTGCTCAGCACACTTTTACTCAATGCTTAACATAATAACTCTCATATTCATTCAAGAGAAAAGCCTTCTTTTCTTATGTCCAGCCAACTGAAAAGATTCATAAGGATGATTTTAAAAGGTTGAAAGGCAACACTAAGCAAAAAATTTACAAGATGCACACACAGAGCAAAATCTCACAGTAGTAAAATACACTATATGAATTGTTGCTCTTTTGTTTAGACCCAACGTCTGGATAAAATGTTTGTTCAAAGCTGGTACATATTGTATCACTCAAGAATATATGTATGTCTCTTTAGAATTAAAAAAAAAGAAAAAAGAAAAACCCATCTGTTCGTGAACAAATTGTACTTTTGAGTGGCCCACTTGCTTAAAAGTTTATAGTATTTATTTTACAAAAAAAAAAACAACAACAACAACCTGAATTAGCTCTTTCTAGAAAATAAATATGGATATGATCAGGAGCAGCCAAAATAAGAAGCATAATATTCCAAAAATAATATTACAAACAGCATAAGTCACTTAACTTTATATAAATCTACTGAGGAGGAAAAAAAATGAGAGCAGAAGGAAAAAAGACTAAACAAAGCAGGTTAAAAACTGGGAGGAGTGAACTTTTGCATAAAAGAAAAAGAAACAAAAGAAATTATAAGCTAGCTTTCTACTGGAGATAAATTAATAGGATTTACACCTATGATACATTGGAGTAGAAGCAACTATAAAAGAAAAAAGAAACATGCTCAAACCTGTATTTGGATGAAGGTGTAGTAGCTACCTACTACAATTATATAAAACTGTCTCAAGTTATTGTTACAGGATTATTTCAGAAATAGGGAAATAATTAAGTATGCAACATACTTTTCAGAATTTTCCTCTCAATTCGTAAGTAATGACATTTCAGAACACAGCAAGCACCACATTCATTAACTTTTAATACTGAATTAGAGGTTTCCAAATCTTATTTATTCCCTTAGAGTTTTATAACTGACTTCTGTTTCACTGTGTATAAAACATATCTCAGATATTAAATATTTTTTACCCTACTGTTATTTTTTAAATTGCTAGATAAAGAATATTTCTTAGATATCAAGCCTACACAAAGGTGTTTCTAAATTATAAAAAATTTGTTTGAGGCAAAATGATTGATAAATATTTTAAAACAAATAAGTATCTAAGTGCATTTATTTTTAAGAAGTTTCATACCACAGAGCCCCTATCTCTACCTAATAATAAGTTAACCATTTATCTCTTCTTGCCTGAGGCAATACCAATTTATGTCTTTTATTTTGTCACAATTATTAATAGTATCTTTTTTACTTTAAAAGATATCCAATCTTAGACAAAAAGTATATAGTTACTTCTAATACACAGGCAGCGTTGCATGAGAGGATCTCAGGCTTCTGAGACAAGTCTTCTAAGGTCTGTGTATACTTCTATCATTTATTCACGGTGTAACTGTGAACAATTACTTATCCACTGAGACCAATTTTGTCATAAGCAGTGTATGGATAATAATAGCTTATAGACTTGTTGGGGTAACATGAATGCAATAGTGTTATGTCTGGATACATATACAAATGGAGATTATAAGATCACCTTATAAGACCATTGTACTTAGGATGATGAATTCATGCATGATGTTCAGCACATGGTAGATACACATAAAATGTAGTTTTTATTACATTCATTCTCATAATCATCATTATCATTTGCTATTAGTGGCTGTTTATAAATATTAGAGTTAATTGCTTCTCTCCTAACCTCATGTTTTTTCTGGTACTCACTAATGTCACATGCTTTAAGAATCGACCACCAAAAAAAGAAGAAGAAGAAGAAGAAGAAGAAGAAGAAGAAGAAGAAGAAGAAGAAGAAG
>PVKZ01000330.1:593396-964435 GCA_004027375.1 Macroglossus sobrinus | reverse complement strand
TCGTCAAGCTGCAAGGAATAGTGACTATGCAATACCGAAATTTAAGCATTTAAAGAAGATGCTACTTGTTCATGGGCATTTTTATTACATTAGGATATCTGAGCTTGTGCAATACTTCTTTTATAAGGTAGAAATATTTCCTTGCTCCTCTCACTGTTTCAGTGGCATATAATGTACATGACAAATGACACATTTGACAAATGCTTCAATGCTACAAAAGGCAACTTATGTAAAAATAGAAGTAACTATCAGCAAGGAAAGAGTTAATCCTAGCACCTCTCTCACATAGACACAATTTAATGTGGAACCAATAAGAAGATATCAGTTATAAAATGAAGAGGAAGAAGCATTCTTTTATAATTTCTTGAAATAATTCTTATTCATTATGCAAACTGATTCTTTCTTGTTTACATTGACATCTACATTGTCTCCTCATTTCTCTTTAACAAATTTCCTTTTATGTTGTCTGTTTTCAGAGTGACTAGAACATGATCACATACACATTGTAGGTACCATTAAAATAAGAGAAGAATTTTTAAGCCCATCCTCTGCTCTTCTGAGAATGTAGGACAGTTTTGGGTTACTTTTCTCAGACAGAGTGGTGTCACATGGACAATCTCTTAGGAGATTAGATGCCTTCTACAGTGTGCCCTTGAACTAACAGGCATGTGATTTGTCTTTCAGAATGTCTGCTTCATTTTTCCTCAGTTTTTATACCAGTTCTTCTGTGGGTTTTCACAACAGGTGAGTCCTAGTGTCAGAAGTCAGAAGCTCTCCTGAGTCTTATGGCCTTGCAGTAGGGAGAGAGTAGACTGCATGTGGGGAGTGCAGGCTGGGATGGCGAGGGAGGCCCAAGTGCCCTCCGCCTTGCTGCCCTCAGCAACCCTGTCAGCAGGGGAGCTGTACAGGGTTTTCTGACCCTAATTGAGAAAGGACTGAACCTAAATCTGAGATCCTCTCCTGGTGTCTCACCACTGGCTTCTGACACATTCAACTGTGCCGAATAGGCAGTGCAGGCCATCTGACTGGAGAGGAGAGAAGGGGCCCCTCAGGGTACCCCCTTTCCATTATTCTCTTGATTTCTTGTCCTGCTCAGCGGGACTGTGGGCAACTGCTTTCTACTGAAGGGGTTAGGACTGGGGAAAATTAAAGCTTGAAGATGGCAATCAAAATTGCAAATTTTTATGCAAAATTTTTGTTGCCAGTTACGGTGGCCTAATGGGGTATGTTATAGTCTGACCTCTCAGCCTTGATTTTAATTCTGTCTAGTTGGCATCAGGAAGCTTTGAAAATTGTTCTGATTCTTCTAAATCTGTAGAAAGATGCCTTTGTATACATTTTAGAATGCTCAGATTTATAGGTCTTTGCAAATTAAAAAAAATATACATATTAAACAAAACATCAAAAAAGGATGCATGGATGTTGTTTTCAGTTGATTTTTTTTCCTTCCTGCAGACTCTGTACGACACCGCCTACCTGACACTGTACAACATCAGTTTCACTTCCCTCCCAATTCTCTTGTACAGCCTGATGGAGCAGCACGTCAGCATAGACACGCTCAAGAGGGACCCTTCCCTCTACAGGTACCAAGCCTCAGAAACACACTTGCTTTTGAGCTTGAAGAATAATGGGATAGCCATAGATTTGAATAAATGCCTAGTGGAATGATTTGTAAACCAGAAATATTCACTGTTAGCTGATTCACTTGCTTTTACTATGGTCTTGAAGCAAGAAGCAATGTAATTTAAGTGAATATACTTTAAATTTAGATTGAAGATTTATGTTGCATTCGAATGTACATATTAAACCAGTTAGTATTTTACCATGCTTCCTGATAATTATGAAAAGATTAGGGATAAGAATTTATATCCCCTCGTGATCCCCGTAGATTTATGGCCTTTATTATCCTTTAAAAACGAAATATGTTCTATTCAGTGGGGCGGGGAGGGGGGAGATAAATTAACAGCTCTGATTTCAGTGTACTCTTTTCTGCTCAAAAGTACTTCAATTAGAAGAAGTTTTTTTGTTATTCAGAACTACATTCCAGGATCACTGGAAGATTCAATGTGTTACTGTGTGTGTGTGTGTGTGTGTCTTTTTAAATTAAACTTCTTATTTCAGAAAATTTTAGATCCACATGTAGTTGTAAGAAAGAATACCACAGAGAGTCTGTAAAACTGGAACACCCGATTAAGATGGGTGGATGATATCGATATCTAGGATATCGATATCGATAACCAGTACCCAGGTTGAGATACTGTCCAAAAGTTCTGTAGAATTTTTTAAAGATTTTTCAATTTTATTTTATTATTAATTTCAAGTATATAGTTCAGTGGTTAGACATTTCTATAGATAATGGAACGATCCCCCCTGATTACTCTATCTTCCCTCTGGCTCTACACCTAGCCATTACATTATATTACTGCTAACTGCATTCCTGAGGCCAGCCCCCCATTCATTTGTAGAACATTTTGTCAGAGGATACCACTGGGGGAAACCGGATTAAGGCTCACAGAGTCTCTCCAGTGACTTAGAGGCCCCTACTGGACAAGAATGGTCACTGCAGAGCACATCGGAGGTGGCCAGATCACCCAGTGAGGCCGGTTTTAATGGAATGCAATCACTGTGTTCTCATTTTTTCTTTATACAGAGATATCGCCAAGAACGCTCTACTCCGCTGGCGAGTGTTCATTTACTGGACATTCTTAGGAGTATTTGACGCTCTGGTGTTTTTCTTTGGTGCTTACTTCATGTTTGAAAATACAACAGTGACCAGCAACGGACAGGTTAGTATGGAATTGGATTTTGTTGACTTAGCTACTTGAGAATAAACCTCAACTTACATACAATCATTGGTCAGTGCAGTCATTCAGCACAGCCTGTGGAGACTCCTGATATTTGGGTACCTAACTCCCAAATCGCTTTAAAACACTCTGTACGTTAGTAAATGCCCTACTCTGCATAGCTCCGCTGACTATAAGAAATATGCTTCCTGAGAGTTTCAGGTTTATTTTTGTAACTTATATTTTACCAATAGCTATTTATCTAGTGGCTCATTTAGATCATCCTGGTATGTCTTACTTAATATGGAAATTAATTTTGTATTTAACACATTTTAGCATTTTTTTCACATGCACTTAAGTATTCGTTTCCTTTGCAATGAGTAGATTGATAGTTTCTAGTAGACATCAGCCTCAGGTTGTTTGCATAATTTCTAGGGTTTGTTTTATTTGTATCTGCTTTTTTTCTTTTTGCAACTTGCTTTCCTTCCCACTCTCAGATAATGACTACCAACACACACATGGTAAGACAATTGTGGGTGTGTCCTCTCTATGTTTTTGGAGTGCATTCGAAATAAAATATTTCTCGAAAATATTTTCAAATGTGACTTCTTCTGTGTGCTTTGTCAGTAGAAAAACTGTTAGCTGCCACTACCTTCTCCTTCCTGTAGAATTAAAGTTGTATTAGAGAAGTCTGTGTACATTTGATCATTTGTACTTGGTGTTTTCTCTCTGAATTTCTGTGTCAGGATTGCCAGTTAATTTTTTTTTTAATTGACTTGTTTGAACTGCCCTTTACCTTAAATAAGAGGCAATGTACATAGGCATGTGAGGCCTACTGGGGACATTGCTTTGAATGTGGCAAACCTGTGTTACCTGGGAGAATTGCGAAAGACATGGAGTATACTTCAGAATTGTTCCCTTCTTAATGTCATAGCTTTTAACCTCGCTATAAATAAACACTACTGTTGATATAAAAGAAAGATAACTTATGACCAGAAGTATATTTCATTTCCTATTTGACAGAACACTTCTTTTCCCCATTTTGTTTTCCTTTGTGCTTATCCCTTCAAAATGTTGGAATGAAACGGGAAAGTCTTGCTACAAGTCCTGTGATATTTGTTTATCCAAATTTATTTGTTTCTTATTTCTCATTACTAAAAGGTGCTGTTATCTTTCATTATAACTAAAATCAATTTTCACTAAATTGATCTCAAGAATTTCTTAAAATCTTATTTCACTCTTTTACAAACTATATTTTTCTAGAATTTACTTTGTCTACACTTGTTTTAATTATAGTTAAATAGAGCTATCTTATAATTCTTATATTTCTTTTATAAGATTCCCTAGTCTACAGCCATGCCCAATCCCATCTGATCTTGGAAGCTAAGCAGGGGCGGCGGGCCTTGTTAGTACTTGGATGGGTGACCACCTAGGAAAACCAGCTGCTGTAGGCATTTAAAAAAAAAATTTTTCTTAACAGGTCAGGCTTTAAGTAAGCATCTTGCGTTTATCTTAAAAAGAACTAAGATTTTGTGTCCTGAGGACTAAAATTCCAGGATCGCAGTAACGTGACAATACTGAAATTGGTGCCATTCATCTGGCACTTCATTTGCAGTTTACTGTCACAAATCTTCCCTCACTGCAATCGCCCTTTCGGTTAGACATTTTCATGGTGTTAAGTCAAGGAAGCTGAAGTTTAGACAGATTAAAGAATTCGTACAAGGTCAGGTAATTAGAACTCATATCTGGAATGTTTGAAAATTTTATGGTATTTATTTTATTCCATGCTCATTCTTAATTGTTTTAATCTCAGTATTACATAATAAAATGGTGGGTACTTCTCAAGAAGTATCATTAAAAGATTGCTTAAGTGGGGAAAAGGATACACCTAAAAAGGCATGCTTGACCCATGCACCCAGAAATGGGAATGCTGGTTGATCCGCACGGTGTGGCTTTGGAGTGCAGACCTGTAGTGAAGCCTTCCCAGTGAGATTCTTGGGTCACGTCTCCTCCTTCTCAAATCCCTGAAGCCCTGATGCATCTCCAACCAAATGTCTACCCAGCCACACCTCATGCTGCTGTGGGTCAGTGGGTATAGTGGCATTTTGAAGCCCTTCATATGATCCAAGGATTTACCAATTTCTTGTTTATCTCCTATTTCCTGTTTCCTTAAGGTGTCCTGAGTCTCCACAGAACCCAAATACTAACTTCTAGGATGAAGCTTTTGTGCAATGCTTTTGTGCCTTCCACAATTACTATTTGCATGCCTTTGCTCATTTGTTATTGGACAAAACTATTCATTAGAATTTGAAACAGTGACAGAAAAAGACCAAGACAGAGAAAATACAAATTGGCCCTCACTACTCCAGCTAAGAAAAACCTTGTGGGTGCCTTTTTGCTCATTGGCCAGGAACTTTGAGAGCCCTCACTCTGCTTGCTGGCCTGTCATGACAAAGATCCAACATACATAATGTACATCTTGCCATATGAAAAGCTTCTGAGATACATGATGATACTATGAACCAGCACATGGGACAGTTGGTGCCAAATAAGATATTTAATGTGAGGTGTTTGTCTGTAGTTATGCACTTGAGAGATGAAATTTGCTCCATTCACTAACACTCTATAGAAGTTAAATAATCTAAAGACTTAGAGTTGTAAGTGCAGGATGAATAATGCTCATAGCATCCCTAATTATAAGTGACAAGTCTGTGAGGAACAGTGTGGTAGCTGTCATCCCGTATCATTAGGAAGACAGTTGCTCCAGGAGATTGGGATGACTCAAGGCCACTCCATAGCAATGTCTGTTAATCAATCTCTAGATCCCTAACTGTGCCTTTACATGTTCAGAAGGAGCCTCTCTCATTCTGGCTTGTTGATTTTTAAATTCTTGTTTGGAGGATAAAAGTGTTATGTAACTTACAAAACTAAAAATGGTATCATGGACCAGTTCTGCAGTAATTTAGATAATAAATTACTCTTACAAAATACGAGTAAATAAGGGGCGGTCCCAGCTACTGAAGATGCCCTTAGTTCTAAGGTAGTAGTCAATTTGGAAATAGCATGCTCTTCATTTTCTGATTGTATTCCTTCCAAATAAGAATGCATCTTCTTGGTAGGACAATTTAGATGCCCTGTTCTGTTGATGGTCAGTATGTGAGGATCGCTTTTTTTAAAAGACCTACATCATTCTATGGGATTGTTTACATATTACATGTAGTATTGAGGAATAACAGAATCATTGATAACTTTTGAAAAAAGAGAAATTCACTTATGGAGCATTTTCTGCATAGACGTCATAAGCCATAATTATTTCTCAAATAAGAATACTAAGATGATAATTATCATTGTTGAACAGCAAGATATTTCGAGATGAACACTTGAAAGTTTGGAGCAGGTTATAATAGAAGTAAAGCAAACATCTAGATAGCTGAAATATGAGCAGTCGCCAGTGTGGCAAGAGCAGACTCTGCCAGTAGATTTGGTGGAAGTATGGAACCAACACATGAAGGGAATATAGTAGATGTTTCTTGTGACCGTGATTTTGAGACAATGGAAGTCATATTTGTCACGGAATATTTTTACACATAAAGATCAAATTGGCCTGAATCTTAGTTCTCTAATAAACAGAAAATTTCCTGCAAAATATTCATCCTCAGAAAAAAGAGGGAGAAGCGTGAGGAGAAGGGATTAAATTTAGGTCTGGTGGAGCGCCAGGCTCCAGAGACATTCTACCAAATTCTGATTATCATCCGAATGAGGCTGTAAAGTTAGTGACATTCTCGTTGTAGAAAATGTTGGGTTAGAAAATCAGATGCAAGGCTTCACTGGGTAACAGACATCACTTGGCAGAAAGATGGTCCCTCTGAACATGCTTTGAGAAAGGGGCTTAATGTCCCAGTGAACCATCCCACTTCCCACTCCCAAAATCCATATAAATAATGGCAAACAATTTTAATAATAATTAGACTATTAACATTTAGCCTGAGGGCTTCCTAAAAACAAATTTAAAAATTAAGAGGAACTTAGAGCTGGTACCATATTTGTCAGCCATAATGAGCCAGAAATAGGTTGCAGGAGTGGGAGAAGGAGTAGTAGGTAAAGCTAGTGCAGATTTATCAGCACTGCCCAAGATTCTAACCAAAATCCAGTTCTGTATTAAAGATAGATGTGCTTAATTGCCATTCACCTGTAAAAATTACAGCTGAGCCCCTGTGTTTTACTAGACTATGTGTCAGGAGGCCTGATCTGTGATCTCAGGTCTACCATTGCCCACCAAATCTGAGGAAACTCAGCAGAGCCCCGGGGAAGGACTGCTACCCTTAGGGAGAGAAAGAAACAGAGAAGCCACTCAAAGGACTGAAAGTTTGTCCCTGATTTGTGATGCTGCCACTCTGCTATGCATACTCCATTTTCACATTTTGCCATTATCTAACACTTTTTTAAAAGATTTTCACATTTCCTGTCAGGCAGGAGTGGCAAATGCCCGGGCCTGGAGTGTGAGGGAGTGGAGAGCAGGAAGGTGGAGCCTTTCTGCTAGGTCCCTCTGACCACGGTGCCCACTTGGGACTCAAAGCTACCTCTTACCTCACCACAAATTCGCTCTTCACTTTGGGCTAAAAAGATCAGCTTCCAACAAAAACAAAATAGTCACTTTGTTTTCCAACACTCTGCAGGCTAAGTAGTTTTGTAAGCTGCTGCAAAACTACAACCAACCAAATTTGGAAAATTTTCCTGCCCCAAAAGTTAAGCATTGAAGGGAGAACACTTTTTTTTTTGAGAATTTCCCAACATGACCACCATTGCCATTTAGGGCCAGAGAGTTCTTGGTTGTGGAGTTGCCCAGTGCAATTAGCAGCCCCCTGGCCTCTGCCTGCTATATGCCAATAACACCTCTCCTCCTGCTGTACAACCAAAAATGTCTCCAGACATTGTAAGTGTCCCCTGGGGACAGAATCACCACCACCACCCCACCTCGCACCCCTATGCCCTATTGAGAGCCACTGGTATATGTGGATCTGCATGATTAAAGCCCAGTTTTGATCATGATGATGAAGTAAAGAATAAAGTGAAAAAGAGATGCTGATTGGGTTTTTTTTAAAGTCTGTGTTTACTACAAAGTCCTAACACTTTAGTTTTTCTCCTAGAATTCGCCAGTAGTTCTTACCTCATTAAATCTATCACAAGATGGGTAACCTACACATTCACTAAAACTGAGTTATATGTGGGCATGTTTCTTTGATTAAAAATTAACTATGAAGGAAAGCCATTTTTATTCCAGGTCTTTAATTCTTTGTGAAATAAAACTTTTTTTTTCTTTTAAAACAATGTACAAGGAATGTTTTCTGAGAGGCATAGTTCACGGAATCTGAAAACCCAGAATAGGTCAATTCTTAGTGTAGAAATTTTGAAGAAATTTAGTCTTATAGAATAAAATCTTCTAAGACTGATATTTTCTCCCCTAAGAGAAAAACGTCTCAAGTAGAAGGTGTTTTGTTTTGCTTGTGTTTTTGTCTATAATTGAAAAATGTGTTGTTTTCATGATTCCACTCCTGTGCTTCCACCACTGGCAGTTCTCCTGCATCCTGCCCAAGCCCTCTGGGCTGCCCCGAAGCCATGCCCTGTGTTCCCACCTCCCGCGGCCTCTTCCGCAGGACTGTTGATCTGTATGTGGTTCTGACCACCAGACTGGCTGCCGGGGGCCTTCGTGCAGCTCTGTCTTGTCTGTCTTCGTTTCTCCCTTTCCTGTGATTTTTCCCAAGGAAAGTCCCATCCAGGATGTCGCCCATACATGATGTGATTGTTTTCTCTCGTTCTACTAGCAAAATGTTCTAGCAGTTGCTTTTCTTCCAGAGCAGGCGGGTGTTTGAGTTGAGACACAAACTCTTCTGAGTTTATTCTTGATCGTGCAGAGGGTGTAGAGCTAAGTAATTGGGTAAATGTCTCTTTTACATGAAACAAGAAAGAAAAAAAAAACAGAGTTAGCATCGTGCATATTGTAATAGCAGCTCTTCGGTATTTTTGCTCTCGGCTTATGATGTTAGGACTGATGTTGATTGCGAGTGTCGTGGGGGGTCGATATCATGGATGACAGGTCAGTGTAGGAAGGCATCTGTTCCCACCACTGATCACTGCCCTGGCCCTGGGGATGGTGCCAAAAAGCCAGGGGTCTCCAGTGCCTCAGGGTGTTTACTGCTGTCTCCTCTTACTTTGTAGTAACAAGACATAGTCCCTGTATCTTTGGGGTTTGAAGGGTTGGCACACAAGAACAATGAGCTGTATTTTCTAACACCCTTGTTATGAATGCGAAAGGGGAAAAATAACATGTTCTCAAGAGACTGTTTGAACTGTTTGTCCCCACAGATATTTGGAAACTGGACCTTTGGGACGCTGGTGTTCACTGTGATGGTATTTACTGTTACCCTAAAGGTAAATTCTTTCACACTGATGTTTCTTCTTCCAACCACACTTAATCCCTGAATGTGTAGGTCTCCCTACCTCTAAATTATAAATACATACCAAATTACAAATCCACACTTGCACACAGCCAGGGTCATCTTCCCGCCATTTAAATGAGCACAAATTCAGCCTACTCAGCAACCCAATATGCAAACTTCCTGAATTACACGGAAGATGGATAAAGAAATGATCTTTTTTTTTATAAGAGGATTTAGATTAGAATTATTTTAATTGGCAAGCAGCCCCTATGTAATCAAAATATACTTTAACTAAAACAAATGAATGTTTTATGAAAAATTCAGCTTTTATTAAAAATCAAATTTTACATGGTATATCACTATGGAAGTCCCTAAAACTTCTCTACTTAAGTCTTAAAAAGTGACACAAAGAAAATCCAAAAATGGTTTCCTTAGTAGTAATGCAGCCAAAACCTTAAACTGTCACCCCTGAGGCCTTCCTGTTTGGGAAACACTTCTAGAGTGAGTTTCCCCAGGATTTTGGGTGAGACTTCCTAGGAATATGGTGATTGCGAGGACTGTGACATCATACATTCTTTGTCTCCATTGGAAGAATAATGTATTATTTTTCCTAAGCAGTTTCACATGAGTATTTTAGCTAAAATTAAGATGATGGTCGTTTGTTTGTTTGCTTCATTATTTTCTGGCTTTCTCTCTTAGCTGGCATGGCTCACACTCATATGCTTAGATAATACCACTATAAATCACCTTTTTCTTTCTTTCAGCTGGCGTTAGACACACACTACTGGACTTGGATAAACCATTTTGTTATCTGGGGGTCACTGCTATTTTACATCGTCTTTTCCCTCCTCTGGGGAGGAATTATCTGGTATGAATTTGATAAATATTATGTATTCATTATTACCTTCATATTCCTGCAGTATCTTTCATCATGAGCTCAAAATGCATTTTCTGTACAACCTTGTTCCTGTGTGCAAGTATTCATTGAATGCCTGCTGTGTGCAAGGCATTGTGCCAGGGCCTGGGGAACCTCAGGGAGAATGAGGCAAGTGTGGTCCCTGCTCCTTTGACCTCATATTTTAGGTGGTGGAGACAGGCTAGATAACAACTAATCTGGCTGTGACAAGTGAGTCATAGAATGGATGCTATAGCAAAGGACCTATTTCAAATTGAAGATCAGAGAAGGCTTCTCAAAAAAAAAAAGTTATTATTTAAACTAAAACCTGGGAGGAAATCACTATCATCATCATAATAGGTGACACTTATTAAATTCTTTCTAGAATGAGGCAGAGGCTAAGTACTCAACAGGGTATGTTTCATTTAGTCTTCTCCACAACTGCATTTTCTACACACTACAAACGTTAAGATGGACCTAGAGGCCAGTAGAGCTGGCATGAGCTGGCATAAGCAGGCTGAACATGAAAAAGCCCTGAAGCAGAGCCCTGGCCAGTGGAAGGAAGTCCACTGTGACTGGACAGTGGCCTGGGTCCAACTGAGGAAGTAAGTAGGGGCAGGCCACACTGGGCCCATAGACCATGTAGGACCTCAACCCCAGTCTGTCAACAGTGAGACACCATCAAAAACTTTAAACAGGGGTGGCAGAGTCCGATTGCTCTTTTAGAAAGATCACTGTGGCAGCTGTGTTGAAAATAACTTGTCAGTGGAAAGCAAACAGGAAAACTGGTTTAGAAACTGTTGCAATAAAGCTGTCAAGAAGCAATGTTGGTCTGGTCAGTCCTGATGAGGGCAGGAAGTGGTTGCATTCAGCATCTGTACTATCGCAGACATGTTTTTTGCCCATGCAGTTTCTTCTGCTGAGAGTGTCCTTTCCAATTAGACTATCTGGTGGGTGAGCTCTTATTCATCCTTCAGAACCTGGCAGCTCATTGTCCTCTTCAGTGCTTCCCTCAAACCACTTTTTACGGGTGGGGCAATTCCACCTCATCCCTTAAGCATTTATTCATTCTCTTGTCACAGCACACACCATACTGTTATATGCTTCTCCTGTTTACATCTCCGCCTCCCCTGTAAGGCGGGGCTTTTCCTTAGCAGGGCTGGGACTAAGGAGAGGCAAGTGAGGAGGTTCCAGGGGCCACAACCTAGGGCAAGCACCTCCTTCAACTGGACATGCTGGCTTCGTCCTAGGCCTGGCCAGATATGAAGCCAGGAGCAATGTCCTCTTCATTTTTTATTTCAAATATTGAGCACAACTCCTAGGAAACACAGGCAGTCCCTGGAAAAAGAGAGAAAGCTTCCCTCACCAATCTTGTCCCCGTTCGCATTTCCTGATATGATCTCAACCTCTCGTTCCATTACTGCCCTCTAGTGACCAAAGCCATGCATTACGTGTTCTTTTGAGAACTAGATAAGGTTTTGGTGGGTTTCCAACAACCCTGCCCCAAGCTAAAAACTCCTAAAGTTCTAGTGAACTTTCCAAAGCTATGGCTGTATAAGAGGAAGGTTCCATCCTGAAGACTTCCCTGACTAGTCCCTGGGCTTTGGGGTTTAGGAATCGTGAAACTGTAATTGAAATTCAGTATCATATCATTAATTGCTAAATCCTTTTCAACTTCTTTCATGGAACCCAATATAGATATTTTCTCTGAATTATAGATTTGCCTGATAGGTAAGTAATTTCATTCCCTGTATTTTTATAGAGAAATTAATTTTTTTTTTATATCATAAGCTTTAGGCAGTTAACTAGCTCTGCTTATCAGAACACTTGCATATTTTCATCTTAATAGCCATTGTGATTCTGAGGTACAAAAAACATCATCTATTTTAATGTTTTTAAATCTTTTTTGTTGTTCTGAAACTGAACTTCAGGGACTTATTTTCCCTTGGGATGACTTCATGAAATTCCTTCCTGCTTTTCCCATTCATAACACCTCAGCTTTATAAGGGAAGTTCTATACCCCATTGTTTACACAATGAATTCAAAGCAGGCAGGCTAAATGGCTTATCCAGTGATTATGAGTGCTAAAAGTTAAAATGGCCATAATAAATGTTTTTTTTATGCTAGTAGAGAAAACAGCAGGATGTCAGTGTTTCTCCTGATGACTTCTGACCTGTCATCGTGTTGTTTTTCTTCTTTCCCTCAATGCTCCAGGCCATTCCTCAATTATCAAAGGATGTACTATGTGTTCATAAAGATGTTGTCTAATGGCCCTGCCTGGCTGACCATCATCCTGCTCATCACTGTCAGCCTCCTTCCTGATGTTCTCAAGAAAGTCCTGTGCAGGCAGCTGTGGCCCAGCGCCACAGAGAGAGTCCAGGTACCCAGATGCTTCTAGTAGGGGCATGGTGCACTGTAGCTCCCCAGATTGGGAAATAACCATCATAAAGTGTAGTGTAAAGGTTTGGGCTGGAAATGCCATCAGTCTAAGCATTACTAAGGAATTTCACGATATATGATTTTAAACATTAACTTAGGTAAAATTTAAGGTGACCAATGTTTAGACCTGAACAGTTAGTCAGCTTAAATGAGAAAAAGATTAAGAAAGATTATGCCAATACCAAGACAAATTATCTTGTATAAATCTAAAAGGTTTTTTAATTAATCATTACTTTGAAGGTAAAATTGCATTATTTTTAGGGATGGTGAATTTGGCTCAAAACTTTAGCATTTATATTGGGAAATTCTGGTAATTAGTAGGGCTACTTATTTTCCACACTCCCATATTGAGGCCAACAAGCTGAATTCTGGATTCAGGTAAGAAGTGAGATATGCAAAATGCCCAAACTAGCATAGGACACTAGTAGGTGTTACTCAGAGCTTCCTGAAACCACTCTCGCCCTTCCCAGAGTTCCCAGGGAGGGCACAGTCCCTATCCCCTTACCCCTGTGATATCAGGGAGGAGCATATTTCCCATCAGTTCACTCCTGTGATATCAGGAAGAGCACACCCCATCCCCTCACCCTTGTGATTTGCCCATGGAGGTGGAGAGCCTCCATAAGAAGAAAGAAGGATCCTGGTGAGAGGGTGGAAGCCGTAGCAGGGGCTGTTCCCGCAGGTTGCATGTCTCCCTCCTAGAGCACAGGTGGTGTGCAGGTGACAGTAGGGGAGGGAGGGTGTAGGGCAGAAGAGAACAAGTCATACCTTCTGGGAGCCCTGGAGAGGCACTCCAGAAAGCTAAGATGGCCCCAAGATCTCCAAGAGCTGTTGGCCTGCATTAGGGGTGGAAAACAGGTAGCTCTCCACTGGGTTTGGAGTGGAAACGGTGTGGGTCCTGCATTTGCCCTACTTCCACCGATCCCAGAAACTGAACAGGATCCAGGCTGGTGAGCTTTCTTAGAACTCTGGAGCTAGTTTAAAATGTTGACGCCAGTGCAACCAGTTCCTAGTGATTCTCTCCTTTTTGCACCTGCCATGTTTGTAAAGTCAGTGCTGACACAAACTCGGGGAGAGATTAGTGAGAGCGCACACATGCAGTTTCACTACAAATTGTTTAAAGTTACAGGGATTTGAGCCCTTTCCTTTGGTGGCAGCAGGAATGGGAGGTGCACACTACCTTCCAGGAAGTGAGAGTCACTGGACCAGGGGGCCAAGACCATTACAAAAGCGGCCCGCATTGTGCAGTCCCAGCCTACCACGAGTTTGCCTAGTGCAGCAGCAGTGATATATGTGGGACGTTGTTGGCATGTAACCAGACTCACAGTCTGTTCTTGTTTCTCTTTTCCTTTCCTCATTCCCTTCCATTTTCCAACCTCTTTGCCAAAATAACCACTACCACCTTGTCTAATGATATGCACGGCCTATCCTGAACCTTCTGGGACTGGCAGACTAAGAACCAGTGCCTTTCTGTTGAGCAGTCCACCATCTTTATGCTTTCTCAGACTTCCAGCAGTCTGAGTTTCTGAAGGAACAAGGTGATGCTTTTCTGTCTTTTTGCATGTTTGGGATTATAGTCAAAGGGCAACACAGGGCTGACTTTTAATAATCAAGAGCTATCAAACACACACTCTGGTGTTTATGTCTCCTGTGTTTGTTATAACCACCACCACACCAGGAAATATTGGGATAACTTGTATCTTGAGATGTGGAAAGGACATGCGAGCTGTGTTTTCTATCAATGCCACTAACCAGTGTTTCTCTCTCAGCATCCATTGGAAGTATCACATCCCACCTTCGAGGGGGCAGCTACATCTTCACTCAGGCCCAGCTGAGAGTGTTGGGCTGTGCCACCTTAAACTTGTGGTTCCTACACACGAAGGTGAAGGTGTGAGTGTGGCAGTTCCTAAGTCACACATGCCCCTGAGTGACCAAAGTTGTCTCAGTGCCGTCTTTCTCTCCACAGCCCGTAGAGGATGGGTAGCAAGACCTTGTTACTCCATTCACCTCTGTAAATCCATTCTGTAGACAGGGAAACTGAAACCTCCACAGTGAAGTCTGAGCAGGTCCTTGCAAGAGCACTTCAGAAAAGACAAGACTTTGACTGTGGACAAAGCTAGGAATGATGTGTTTTGGGTCAAATGTTTTACCAAATTCTTAAGAAATTTTTTTAATCCGATTGTTTTTAGGAAATGTTTCTACTTTGCTTTAAGTGGTTGTAGTGGCCTATTTCTCAGCCATATAGAGACATTTACACACCATTCCTCTGTGGCAGCTGCCTGAGATCAAAGCCTTTTCATCCAGAGCCAGGACTTCAGGGGCAAAGTATTGTCTAAAGAATATTTTCTATCTGTTTTTCAGTTGTACGTGCATGTACCTAAATACTGCACTAATGTGTTCCTCAAAATTAACAATATTTTGAAAACACATTTGGTATTACTGTTTTACCAATGTAATTTGTTTAATAGGAAAATGCCTTAAAGCAAGAAAAAGGCTTTTTTTTCTTTAAAGAACAGTTCATCTTCTATACATTTTAAACACTATTTTTTAACTAACAGGATAGTACATTTTTTTCAGTTCAAGTAATTATTGGCAATCAAAACTTTTCTAATCTGATGCCATCAAAAATTTTTAGAATAAATTACATAACTTTATATTGCTATTTACATACTCGAACACATTTAGGATGGAATTATTAGGAACACTTTAATAAGTCACAAGAGGTGCTTATGAAAGTGATTCCATCGCACCAGCTCTGGGCTAAAAATAAACACTCTAATTATTGATGTGGTTTATTAAGAGTTGATTTGCTTCTGAACCTTTGCAGAAGCCATACTCTTGCTGCTTGGAGAAGGTCATCACTGAGCATTCTGTGGGATCCACAGTCGCACGGGGCATGACCCATAGGTACCCCCACAACCACACCTTCACACAGAGCCCCTGTAGCCAGCACGTCCCTGGCATGCACAAGGCGAATGCTCGTTTTGTTATAAAACCATCAGACTTTTGCAAAACTTTGGAGGAATGAACATTGACCTAGTCCTTATGTGAAAATACTGTACTTCAAATGGATGGGGTTTTTTCTTTTAATCTATTCTACTAAAAAGCAAAACATCACAGGCACCAGCATATATATATATATATATATGTGTGTGTGTGTGTATATATATATGCATATATGTCCCTATAATAATTTTTATATATAATTGAATTATATATAATTCCATCCTTGCAAAGGGCAATAACGCCACCTCTTGTGTAGCTACTCCTCCTCCTCCCCAGAAGACATTCTGCAACTCAGACCTTGAGGTTCTTCATCTTTTAAAATCCCTTCTTCCTTTTCCTGAGAAACTAATGATGGTTTGACTGGAAAATCCTAGTGTTCAGATGCCCAGTGCCGTTGACCTTGAATCATTAGGATTCTAGTCTTGGGCAGACTTCTATTTAACTAGAGACAGAGCTTAAGGACGGGGACAGAGGACCAGGGACAGGGCCAAGGGAGAGGCAGAAACAGAAGGAAAGGGAGGGATAAAGGGACAGAGGGACGAGGACGAGGACGAGCACACGTCCTTGGTGTTCTCGGGGTGAGGTGGAGGCAGCCGTCTAGTAAATTGGCACTCAAGAAGCTTTCAGGTGAGTGTGGCAGGATTTTTAGCTTCGGGATTCTCGAAGCACTTCCTGTGCTCCTGGCAGAGTCCGGCCTTTGCTGTGATGGTGGCAGGCTGGTCAGGTGGCCCTTCCAGCGGAGGCCCTGCTCTCGTGCCTGGCCCATCCTGGGCGTCAGCCCCATCCCTCGGCCTTTTTCATGTGAAGAGCACTGTTAGGAAGACCATTTCCTTCCCCCAGCAGAGCCTCTGCGAGGTGTCCACACTGAGAGGCCTGTGCCACTCCCACTGCCCTGAGTTTAGCACAGAATTCCATGTCAGTCTGACATGCCCTTTGCACACAGAGGGGCCTAGGGAGCGGCCCTCATGGGCGCTGGCCCCTCATTCCTGGTGCACGGCTGGATTTTGCCCTTGGCTGTCCGGGATAGCTCTCTCGGTTTCTGATGTGGCAGCCATCTCAGTGTTTTTCCTCGCCTTACAGAAGAGCTCGAAACTCAAAACAGCGGTCGATGCCGCGCCGAGCATGGACAGGCCACTTCTGAAGGACGTCCTGCCGGGGCCGAGACGTGATTAGCCCACGGATAGGTAACAGCGTCCACTGTGCTGCCTGGCAGGCTTTCTGGGTGTGCTGTGATCCTTTCAAACTGTTCATTTTTCCTCCAAAGTTTTGCTGTGCTGTGCCATTTTTAATAATAAAGATTCATTTTAAAACACACACACTCTTTTTACGCACACATGTGTATTTCTGTCCCAGGTAAGTGGCCTGCCTGAGAGTGCCTGGACTGCATATGGTTGAGTATTGTACATACACACATGCACAGGTGTGGATGTGCACAACCCCCTGCATATATATGCCATGGTGAACGTGGTTCCATGTGAACTTCTGTGGTGTCCTCACCTGGTGTGTTTGGTGTTCAGTGTGCCAGAACGAATCTCATTCCTCATCCTTGGTGGTGGAAACAGCTTCTCCTAAAAGGTGTATCAGGAAAGACTGTATTTGGAAATAAAAAATGGAACATCGTGTGGTTTGGAGTGAAAACTGGCCCAGGCAAACGTCTGGTACAGGGGCACTGTTGTCCATCAGCCGGAACATGGAGTCGTGTCTGTGCCCGAAAAACGGAGAGGAAGCACAGCCATGTTCACAAAGCCTCCCGAGCTAGAGTGCTCAGATTTGGGAAGTACGCCCATCTTCTCTATGTCAAAGCAGGCATGCTTGGAGTGGTTATTTCTCCTCTGTGACGCCCCCTCATTCCCTCCCTGCCCATTAAATTTAACAATGTCAAGGACGTGTCACCAGTCTCCTTGTGTTGTTAGTAAGAAACCACACAGACTGCATTTGTCTGTGCAAACAGAGATAAGCATGGGCTGGAGACGGCAAGCCGGACAGTCAGGATGACATCGACCCCGGTGTCTGGGGAGATGGTTTAGCACTCTTGTGTTAAAGGGATCAGATTTAGTCTCTGGCACCTTTGCATATTTACGAACATTGTCTTTACCTGATGATGGAAATGAGGGGAGACGTTCTTAGGCAGAGCACAGGTGACACATTACCTCTGCGTCATGGTTCAGATGGGATGGACATCTGATGTCCCACAGTGGGAGTCCCTGACCAAGGCAGTGGCGGCAGTGGTTGCATCAGATCAGTGTTAATGTGATTGCCATGGAGGGTCCTGGGACTGACTGTCTCTTCTGTTCTCTGACAGAGCATGTGCGCATGGAGTCAGGAGCACCTCTCAGAAGTCAGCCGTTTTGCCTCTCTGCACAGCCCCAGCCTCTTGGCCATGCGGCCACGCTTCTGCTCTAAACAGGTGACGTTACCGTGCCCAGAGAGCAAGGAGTGCTCGGTCTTCCCTCCTACTGTCGGTGTCTCAAATAACCATCGCCATCCCAGTTGGAGACCCTACTGCCATGGGCCCTGTGGGGAGACACGTGGCGAACAGATTACCACTAGTTTAAGCCTTTAAGAACCACACCTCGAGTGTGTGTGTTGTGCACATGTGTGCTTTTCCTCTGCCCCCAAAGGAGGAGGAAGGGGCAACAGGAGCTTCCTGGCCGTTGATTGAGCACTTGTTGTTATTTCTCACAAATCTGGTAGCCTCGTGCATTTAGTTGGACGTGCACAGGGTCTGGTACATTCAACTGTGCAGAGAGGCTCTTCACGCCCGAGGTCAGGGTCTCTGTGTCTGTGCCCTCCGTCATCTCCGCCACGTGCATCACCTGAGGGGGACCCCTGCTCGGAGATTGGCTGTCCAGCTTCAAGCAGGAGGCAGTCACACCCATCAACCGCCATTTAAGCACAGATGTGACTCGCCCTCACCGTGGAACAGATGGGTCGGGCTCTGCACTTTCTCCAGAGCCCTCTGATATTTCTGCTTTTGGTGCAGACACTCAAATAACCATGCATCCATTCCCCGTTACAGTCGCAGACCACGCTGTTGCTTATGTTCAGAACCCTCCACATACTGAAGCTGATTTTTAGGGTTGTGCCTGATTCAAAGTTCATTTCTCTGAGGGAGATGTTACCCCTGTATGTTTTGCGGTATCTTTAGTGTTTTCTTGTCTCCTCTTTTCCCGTCTCCTAAATGCCTCTGTGGAGGGGGGAAAAAGGAGTATTCATGGGAGGAATAGGTAGGTAATAGTGTTCATTTAAATTTCCAAGTACAAGTTTTGAGATATTTATCTTCACACTCCCAAGGATAAAGCTTTTCAGTTTACTATTGTTGGGAAATGTTTATTTCATTGGTCTTAGAGGAAGGGTGGTTGTTTGGGGTGTGCAGGACAGATATCTGGTTGTAATGGTCAGACCTCCTTTCAACATCCTCATCTAGAGGTGGCCTCTAGGGGCGGTGTTCATCTTCCAAAATCTATTTCAGGCCAACAAGTGTCTGACATCGAGATGGATGGCCTGTGAGTTTTAAAAAGCAATATCGCCATCCCAGACTGCTGCTGCCCACATAACTCTGACCAAACCTTGCACTGAGGTTTCAGTTAGATCTCTGCTTTGTCTTAGCGTGCTGTCCAGTGTTCTCTTTGGGATGGGTAAACCATCAGAAGGCTGCTGTGCTGTAAAGTTCCTGTTACTTTTCTGTACTGGTATTTATATTTCTAGATATAACCTATTTGACATAGCCTTAATGGTCCATAAAGAAGACATTTCAGTTTGAGATTCAAACTTCAGATGCTAAAACAGTTGCCTTTTTAGAAAAGTGTCACCCAGAAGCTAAACTAAAAGCAGGTACCTTGTCCACTGCCAGATTTCATGCTGTGGAATTTGGGGATGTTAGTAAGTGAACACAGAGTCTACTTCAGAGATGCCTGATGTTAGATACTTTTGGAAGTTCAAATTTCACAATTTGATTGTATAATGTTTCACCTGAAATATTTAGTTGAAGTAGGGGGTGAATTAACACCAAGAACAATAAACACAAAATAGTTGGGATAAATTAAGGTGAAATATAAACACCATACCAAAGACTAGGAAAATGAATGTTTGGGTCAGAGTAAGACAGAGAATGAGGAGGATGCCATTTCTGTCCTGAGGGTCCTCCTTGCCATGCCCTGCGGTCCCCACCCTGTCCTCCTGTCATTCATGTCCCCATGTCCTGTATGTGGTGGTAGCCGTTGGCCCTTCTAGTCCATGACAGACCCTGAAAATAATGGTGTGTACCTTTTTACAGCCATTTTTAAGAGCCTAATATGGGTATAAATGTAATTCCTGTAGGGGGGACAGATTATCTGTATGTTTAGTTTACAAATTCTTTGTAACGTATTTTTTTAGAAATCTTAAAATTGCCTTTGCACTGAAGTATTTTCATAGCTATTTATATCTCTTTTATTCATTTATTTGTTAACATATCATATCTAATTTTTAAAGTATGTTTTTAAAGCTTTTATTTTTTAAGTTTATGAATTTGGCCACTTCAAATTCTGCTGAAAGTTTTGGCTGAATGTTTTAGTGTCTAATGAATTTTCAGGGTTGATTTTATTCTCTATACCTTTTTTTTTATATATATATATATTTCTGGTGGCAATGATTAGTTGAAAGGCATATTTAGAGTATGATAATTTGCTATGCTTATTATTCACAGCAATTTAATCTGCTTTTTGTTTTGTTTTTAATTTCCATCCTTCAGCCTTAAAACAGAAGCTTTTTGCTTGATGGCTCAGTATCTTTTTTTCACGTGTATTGACAGTACCATTTACCTCTGATAATTTAAGTCTCATCATGAAAGTCACTAAAACTTTACTCACTCCAAAATGATTTTTTAAATTGTTTGGAAAATGAAGAACTGTGCCTGATAATTTGAAATAGGTAAGAGGAATGAGATTTAAAAATATAAGGAGGAAGAAAAGAACTCCACTGAAATAACATTTCAGAAAAGTCTCTGATATTCAGATACTCAGGTATTTGTGTGATTTTTCACCTTAGAGTAAGTAATTAGTATTTACTTGCTTTAAACTTACTTTAAAGCAAGTAATATCAACTTTAAGCATTTTTCTTAGTTTTGAAAATTTTATTCACGACTGCACATGTTAATAAATTATTAACTCATAATTTCCTATTTTGGTCTGAATATCTGGTTCCTAATTCACACTCCACTCCAACAGTAAGCCATCTATAAAGCAAGAGTGATTCTGACCACAATTGCATTCTCTTGCTTTTAGCTCCATGTCCACTCTTGGCCACACATGTGCATGTGTGCCAGCTCTCATGCACACATGCAAGTACACACAAGTACACATTCTCTAGGCCCCAAGTATCCCTGCCTCCTTCCTAAGGGGACATTTCAAGGAGCCTCCAGGAAGATAAAGCCCCTTCGACCTCCATGTCTAATGTCCAGGAAGGATGCTGGAGACTGCAGTGCAGTCCCAGGGTTTGAAACAGAGCTGCTGATGACCCACACAACAAACAGTGCCCTCGCCTAAGCTCCTCCTTTTCAGGAAGTCCAGCCACCCCCCAACAAACCTCCTCAAAGCTCCACCTTTAGGACAGGTGACAGAAAGCAGCACCTTGACTCTCCCAGCTGTAGCATCTTTACATGTATCCAGGAGCACAGGGTAGCCCTCTGCCACAGGGCAACTAGGAGAAGCATCCTCTTGGCAACTCCTGCTGGAACCCAAATCAACCCATTCCTGTGCATCTGATGTGATAGGGGGAATGCAGACCAGACAACAACCAGAAGGGCATGGCCCTGTAAGATCCTGGTGGTGGCAGTGCCTGGACTAGAGAAGGTGGCCAAAAACAACCAGGTTCTTCAATAACAGGTTTATAGAATTGTAGTTTGGCCCGGTGAGATTATGTGGCTTTAACAACAACAATGTCTCACCATACTGTTATGATTATTCTTAAGTTGCTGGGCATCAACCAAATGTTCAATGCAAACTACAGGAGGTTTTCTGACCTTTTTCTTTAAAAACACTAAGTTAATCGATTTTGCACTGATTAGTAATAACCTAATGCAACCACTTCCACTTTATCTTAAAATTAATATTATTTATTTGACAACTCAATATAACAATTTGATATGCAGTTTCTTGCATTCTACATTTCTTTTGGCAGTTTCCCATTTATAACTTAACAACAGGAAAAATGTCTCTTGGAAAATGCTTTTTTTTTTTTTGGCCAGAGAGTAGGTGGGTAGGAATGGGAATCATTCTGATATTGTGTATAAAAAAAGCTTTAATGAAGATCTGTTGGAAGTATTATTAAAGTGTGATCCTACTTTTGCAGAAAAAAAAAATCTAAAGATCAGTTTATATAGCTTTATTTTTTACCTTATCAAAATATACAGAATTTTAATATGCATATATTGTCTCTGACTTAAAATTACATGTGTCTGCATCGCCATTTAAAATGTCCATTGATTATGTAATGTAATAAAAGAGAATCTTTAAAAATGTATTTAACATGAATGGTATCTATAGTTGTCATCATCATGAATACTGGAATTTATTTTTAAATTATTGAATACAGTAGGTGCATTTAAGATAATAAATCAGCCTCCAGTCATGGTTTATTTGATAATATTCATTAATTTAACTTGCTTTGAAAAATTAAATTGTGAATTAAACCAAATCTTAAATTTCTGTAAAGTTTATTTTGTATGCTGTTTTTAACTTTTATTTCTGTAGATAAAGTATGAGTTAATATTAATTATGTTGGACTTTTCTGTGGATTATATAAGCAGGAGACTTGAATCTGCTTGCAATAAAGAAGAAAAAAATGTCTGGTTTAGTTTCTTTATAAATAAAAAAATTAGAGAAGTTGGATTTAAATTTCTACTAATGGAAGCTCTAGAGAAAAACCCTCAAAGTGTGAGTATTTCAGTTTGTGATAAAGTGGAAAACATACTGTGGGAACAGCTTCCCTGAGAATGTGTGGGATGGGGTGGTTTCTGTCCTCTAGTTGCCCCCCACTGGCTCCTTGGGTCCCCCTGCACAGCTGTGAGTTGAGGGGCCCACACGGAACTGGAAACTCAATATCAGATTTCTTAACACACTGCCCCATCCCCAACTCCACTCCTTCCTTGATCATCCTGCCAGAGATCCTTACTGCAGCCACCTTTCTGGGTCTAAGCTTCCCCTTTCCATCTAGATTCTTCTCCCTCTCTCCACTTGTCCAAACTCCAGGCCCTCAGGCCCTACTAGGCTCTGCTGGGCATACCCAACTCCATCACAGTTGGTTAAGTGGGTAAGGAGAGCAAGTGAGTTCTGTGAACCACCACTTCCCACCTAGTTGGATCCTGGGTGCTACTCAATGCCCAAGAACACCACTGGCTCTAGAGGGCCTAAGGCTTTGCCCCCCACTCCTAGCCCTGTACCTCTATTCCTCTGGTGGCCATCTCCCTCCCTGCCCACTGGCTGTTGCCGCCCTCTCCAGCTCCTTGTCCAGTTTGAAAATTAATGTCAAATCCCCCCCAGTTCTCCCCCCACCGCCCGACAAAAACCTGATGATAGATCCCAGTTCCTGGGATTCTGACCTGATTGGGTGGCAATGGTGGAGCCAGATTGAGGAGCCTCACAAACATCTCCCCTGGGCTTGGGCCAGATCTGTCTCCTTGAAAGCTGGCTGTGTTCAGCTCAAGTTTTGCTGCCTCAGGGACCATCCCAGAGTTCTGGAGGGACATGGTCAGTCCTCAGACTGCCGTGTACAATTCTAAAATTGGGACTTTTTCTCCAACCTTTGAAGCAAGCACACAACAAGTGCTGAGTAACATGTACAGCGGGTGACCTTCGCTGTCACAGACCAAACCTCAGTAGCCAACACAGAGCTCTACAAAATGCCAGGCCTGCACCAGGAAGTAAATGCCACAGGTGAATCGAGGGGCCAGTGCTGCTGGTGCATTGTTGCTATCATCCAGTATCCTCACCTGTTTCAGGTGACCTGAACATGTGACCATACTAACCCTGGCAACTGAGATGAGACTAGTGAATGCACACCGGCATAAGGCTTGGCAGGTGTAAATAGCCAACACCACCTGTGTGTACTGGCATGCACAGTCATTTATTTTACTGGCTCATATTCCAGCTTAAAAAACACCTATACATTATTAAGTTTCCTCTTTAATAGAAAAATCTTGGAAATATAATTTCTCAATTTCTTTCTTATACTAAGGGGATACCACTAAAATTTTATAATCATAATAACTTTCCCAGGGAAAATGCTTACCTTTGTACATTTTTATTCAAGGAGTTTCTAGAACCACTCAGAAACATGTAATCAGAGAGCAAATTTCTCACTCAGCATTGAGATACATTTATGAGTCTTGATCAAGCCTGACAGAAGCTCAAGAGAAATCCAAAAAACCTATCATCAATGAATCAAATGAAGAATTTCTTACTTACCAAAGATATCAAACCCCATAATCAGTGGATAGATGTCATGGTTAAGGCTGGTTGATCTTGCTGCTTGATGTCCAGGGGAATTTTTCCTCAACACCCACAGCACATTATTCAAGAAACCTTGTCTCTATCCTTACATCATTTGGTTTGCTTTATTGACCCATCAGCAAGATGCGGGGAATCACATAACCCTAGAAGCCTTAGAATGGCCATGCCTTGCACCTAGGGGCCTGCTGACAGGCACTGTCCTAATGCATTTGTTAAAACTTTAATGAAAAATATGGATTCCTGAATGTATATTATATATTATCTTTTAAAATTAGTTACACAAAGTCATAATTTGAGAAAAATTCACTCATCAGTGCTGTTATTTACTTGTTTTTTTACAAAATTCAAAGAAAAGGAAAGAATTTTAAGATAACTAAGAATAAACATGGCCTCTTGAGAATCTGAGACAGTTTTAATGCCTTTAGAATTTTCAAAAGACCTAATAGAGTCTCAAAAATAAGTAGTAAATATCATAATAAACATGATGCTTTAATTAGCTAAGATTTTGTTTCATTTATGAATAATTATAATTCCTCAATATTTATAAACTAATTAAGCAAAAAATATATGTAATTAGGGACAAATGAAGGGTAAAATATTGACCAGTGACATTAAAACTGAAAACTTGCTGTTATTGTCAGCATTTACAGGTTGTCTTATGACAACTACGAGGAGACAAATACTACGTGGAAAGCACAGTATAAAAGAATAATCAGACAGCCCAGAAATGGCTCCCCTGCTTGGAAATAAATCTGTGTCTTCTATAAGCACTAGATAGAACAACGACATAAAACAAGCTCCCTTCTTGCTCACTGTACTCGTTTCTTGGGGTGGCTATAACAAAGCACCATAACCTGGGTGGTTTAAACAGCAGGAACTGATTATCTCACAGCCTTAGAGGCAGAAGTTCCAGATCAAGTTGTTGGCAGGTTGGTTCCTTCTGAGAATCTGTTCCAGGCCTCTCCCCTGGCTTCTGATGTAGGTGGCAATTCTTAGCGTTCCTTGGCTTGTAGACACATCTTCACATGGCACTCTCCCACAAATGCATTCTGTGTCCAAATTTCCCATTTTTATAAGGACACCAGTCATATTGGGTTGGGTGCCCACCCTAATGACTTTATTTGAGTTTAATTGCCTCTGTCAAGACCCTGTCTCCAATAAGGTCACATTCTGAGACACTGGAGGTTAGGATTTTAACATCATTTTGAGGGGACACAATTCAACCAGTAACATTCTGATTAAGGGGAACCATTGGGATATTTAGTCCAGCTTTAGGGCAGTCGGGGTGAGCACAGAGGCTGTGCCTGCAGGGTCCGTGTGAGAGCATGAATAGCAGAGTATGGGTGGGTGTTTAACTGGGGGCAAGGCTCAGTTACAGTTTGGCTCACATCCCCACACCCCAGATGCTTACTCACCCTGACTTCCACCTGGTCCTCCTTGGAGTGCAAGTTCTCCTTGGGACACAGCCTGGGAGGGCACCTCGTTGACATACAGAACCTGATTGAGAAAGTAGAGTGCTCGTGAAACTGAAAGCTAAAAATGAGGCTGCAACCCATCTCTCACGGTTGCACAATTTCTTCAGAAATCAGTCTTTCTCCTAACAGAGAGAGCTCGTGGTAGGTAAGCAATCACTCCCTTTCTCTGCTGTGGCATTAGTGTTGACTTATCACTGAGTTATCCTTGCCAGTACAAGAGAGCCCAACTGATACAAGTCTCTTGTCAGCTGCTGACACATTCCTCAGCTTCCCTTTTAAAAAAGTCTTCCAAAGGTGCCTATATTTGCCCTCTTGCCTGACATCTTCTCAGCCCACCCAAATCAGGCTTTTGTTTTCCGCTCCACTGGGACAGCCCTGAGGACCCACCACCACTGGGGTCCCATCTTATCTTCTTCCCTTGCCTTGTCTGTGTTCACAGCCTGATTTGGTATTGGGAGGTAAGCTCCATGAAACGGGATTACGCTTTGTCCCCTGTGAATGCCCAGTGTCCAGCGTGGAACCTGGGACCATGTTACCGTCTGAACAAACCCCTGAACAAATGGGGGAGGGCTCAGAGCCCCACCCCATTTGCCTTGCTAAGCCAGCATTCTTGAAACACAGGGTGGCACTGGGTCTGTGAGCAGCCAGGCCAGCCCTGGTCATTTGTTTCCAGAAGCAGACTTGCAGGAGTATTCCCATTGTGGGGCTAAGACCCCCGCTGGGAGGAACCACAGGGCAGGAGCTGGCCAGTAGTGCAGCAATTAAACCCAGGCCCCTGGTGCTGTCATTCAGGAGGAGCAAGTGAGGGAGAGGTGTTGGCTGCTGTCAGGGTCCGAGGTAGGATTGTGGCCAATTTAGAGGACTGGAGAAGAGGCTGAAGTAACCTGGTCCTCCCCCTCCCTTCTCCTGCCAGGTGGAAGCCCTAGGGATGGGATAAGAGTTGCCCCTCCTAAAGGGATGGCCACTCAGGGCACCTCAGCACTCCAGACAACAAGGACCCTTAACTTACTTCCAGTGTGTCTCATTTTGTCACCCTGATCCCAGCATGGCAGGGCAGATTCTGAGGCACTAAGGTGCTGCAGGTTTCTTGAGAGGAGGAACAGTATCATGTCATCTTTTTCCCTTCAGCTCATACAAAGAGCACGGAGGTGTTTACCAGTTAAGGTGGTGCTATTCTTTTACTATAGACTACTTTCAAGGGGAATGCTTTATATAAAGGATTGACTCTTAAATGGTAAAAGTTTGAAACACTTTAGTTACAAACACTAAGTCAGAGAAGTTGGGAAAAATTTGGAAGGCAGATGAACTTTTTTAAACGGCTTACTGGGCAGGATGACCAAATGGGGATGACTTTGAAGGACTCCAACCATAAGGGACCACAGATACCCCTTCTCAATGCAGCGTGCTTGCTCTAAGTCTCTGAGATCGGTGTAGAACCTGCAAGCAGGCAAACGGCAATTTCCATCTCTGAGGACAGAGCTCAGAACATACATGCGCCAAGACCCTAAATGTGTGCTCTGAACATGGAGTGATGGTTGGCTCTTCACTGCAAGCATATGATACCCTCGTGTGATTATTCTTTAGGTTTCTGCTCCTCCAGTGCACTTTTAGAACCCCCTTTGTGATGGTAACTTCCTTGTGCCTCACTTGGGGCTTCAGTAGCTGTGAAAGCCACAGAGAGTCATAAAGGGTAAATCTGGCCATAACAAGCCAGACACCAGCAGGGCTCTCCTCAGGACAGTGATAAGCTGAGCTGGGCTTTTGCTCCAGGGGATTTTCACTTCCTCTTCAATTACCTCAACCTTAGAATTAGCTCTAACATCTTCTGAACAGCACGGAAATCTTTGTCTGTGTTTTCACTGTGTTGGTGACCATGTCCCAAAGCAGTAAGGGTTCGTAAGAAGGAAAATGCACTGAGTCTGTCGATTTGTTGGTTCCCAGGGAGCTGCCTGTCAGTTCCCTGCCAGTTTGTGGGGTGTATGACTGAGATGATTATTCAGGACCTTGGGTGAGAATCTTCACGTTGTGATAGAATGCATTTCAGTTTTGAGTCTATGCTGCTTGTGGCATTTGAGCCTGTAGCCTGCACACAGTCTCCTGATGGGGTCCTGGCTCCGGTCACTGGCCATTTCCAATTTTCTGCACCAGTGGAGCTATCTGTTTGCACATCCTGCACAGAGCTCCTGCAGGACCGGCCTCATGGGCTGTCTCTCTTCGGATTTTTATTGCTCAGTTAAATGATACTTGATATAGCCTGTCGGAGAGTCTCTGTTACCAGAGGCTCTTTGATGCTGTCATGGGAAATGGGGTGTTGGTCTTTAAAAAAAAAACAGGTAAGGAACACCACGTTGGCCCATTCTGACCTTTTTCTCATAGATTCTTCGGGTCATTTTCAGTAACGCGCCCTCCCCCCACCCCCCACCTCGGCTCATTCTGTGAGAGAAACTATTGGGCTGAGGGGGTCCCCTTCCATTTAATTTTCTGTCCCCCCTCAAATGGCCCCACTTCTCCAGCCCAGTGCCACGCGTGCCTCCCCTTCTTCAGTGAATCCTGCTGGTTCTGTTCGCTCAGGTCACACCCACCGCCGGAGAGCATGGTGCCTGAAGACACAGCAACCCAGGCAGAGAGAGCCTGGGGCCACTCTGCAGAGAAGCCCAGTGTGCACATCCGGGCGCCGGGGAGCACGCCCTGATTTCCCACAAGCCCCCAGGAGACACCCTGAGGCGGGTGGGGCCGGCACTTTGACGAGGTCTGTCCCGCGGTCCTGTCCCCGCAAGGGCATTCTCCGCTCCAGGTCAGTGTGGGTGCATCCCCTGGGCGGGGCTTAAGCAGCACTGTGACACTTCGAGGTGGTGTATCCTGTACTTAGAGCTGCCTTTTGGGTTTATGTTTATTTCCCTCTTGGCAGAAGTCCGTTTTTATTTTATTCAAACGGGCTGCCTACTTTTACCCACTAAATGCAGACATTTTAAAGTTCCAATTAAAATGAAGTTTGCATGTTTTACTATTTCTGTACCACTTCAGTTTTGTTGTTGGTTTGTTTGTTTTATTTGTTTTTAGTTCTACTCAAGAACTTCTAGTTACCTGGAACCTTGGAAGACACAAAAATGAAAAAGGCAAGGTCTTTTTTACCTTTTCTTCCAAATGTATTCCAAAATTAGGTACTGGAGCATCCGGCTTCGCGGCACAGGGCCCTGCGCGCTTCTCGCTCAGGGACGCTCTGGCATAAATATCGAGGGTGCAGTGAGATTCTGCCCACCTCCGGCCCTAGGACTTGAAAATGGGCAGCCGTGGTCCTAACGGAAGGCGGAGCCCTGATTTCCCGGGTTTTGACCTACGAGTAGTGGCGGTCTGGTCCATGCAGGCGCCGCCTCCTCCGGTCTCGAGGACAGTGGCCTGACCCCCGCACAGGTGAGGGCGAAGCGCAGGCTCCTCCTCCTGGGAAGTCGCCTAGCGCAGGGGAAGATCGAGGGCAGCTGGGGGTCCCAGCGTGGGTCCCGGGCTTCAGAGAGGACGCACAATCTCCCTTCTGGCCGACTCTCACCCGGTCTCTCCAGGGAACGGGTGGGAACCCCCGTTTTTCAGGTGAGCCCGGGGATGTGGAGTAAGGGTCGGGGAGGGTCCGGAGCAGACTCCCATTTCAGCCCGTACCCCTATGGTCGCGCGGTCTGTGCGGGGGGTTGGACTGACTCCAGGCGTAGGGGGAGGAGCCCCGCCCCTTGGCACGACCCCAGACCTGCTGCTCTCGGTTGACCTGGTGGGGTCGGGAGGTGTGTCTCAGAACAAGCCGAGGAAAGAAGGGAGGGCTGGGCTGGAGCGGCGCCACTCCTCCTCCCTGTCACCCACTCCCTCTGAGGTACTCTTCCCGACCCCGCCCCTCCCCCGACTCCTCCCTCTCCTGCCCTCCACCCGGCCTTACCCTCCCACCTCCTTCCTACCCTTCCCCATCCTGCCCGTCTCACGGATCTTTACCCTTTTCTCCCATCCTCTGTTCTGTTCCTCTCCCTCTTCCCCTCACTGAACTCCCCACACCCCTCTCTCCTCACTCTCTACCTCTCCCCGACCCCGCTTATCCTCTTTTTACCTCCCCTTCTCCCTTTACTCTGTCCGGCCGCCCATCTCTCCCCTGCCTCTCCCCTACGCCCTTCTCCTTTTTCCCTCCTCCCCCTCGTCCCTTCCAGCTCCAACCCCTCTTCTCCTCCTCCTCTCTTCCCCACATCCCTCTTTTCCCCTCCCCCTCCCTCTCTTCTCCACTTTCTCCCTCTCCCCTCTCCCTTGCCTTACTGCGGGTGGAGGTGGTGGCACCTGCCGGAGTGGAGAACCGAGGACTGAAGACCACCGGGAGGACTGTCCCACGGCCAGGCTAGGTGTGCGGATGGGAGGGATGGGTGGGAGGTGGCCGGAAGTGGTGGCATGGACATGGTTTGGGGGATGTAGGCGGACTGTGGTCTAGGCGAGCTCGGATAGTTTCCCACCCCTGTACCTTCGTGCGTCTGGCTGCTGAGAACCCTGGGGATCCCCGATCAGGAAACTGCGAACGGGGGTGCCTCCCCAGGGTGTCCCCGAGAACCCGGCGGGGAAGTGAGGCCCCTTTTCATGGTCACCGGCAGAGTCCTCTCACACCGTGACACGTGTTATCCGAGGGGGCCCTCTCCTTCTGAGGTTGGTTCCCTCTTTACTTCCCAGAGTCACGCCCCAGGCTCTCCCGACCATTCTGTCTGCTGATGCATCAGGTGTTGGGACAGTGCAGAGTGGGGCTCCGCCACCCGAATCTTTACATCCCCTCATGCCAAGGAACATGAGGGACATGTTTCTTGGCATGTCCCTCAGCTTAGCAGTAGGAAGGGGCAGTGGCCCACAGTATAGCTGCTTTGCTTTTCAAAAAGGCAATGGAAAAAAAGATTCCTGCAGTTTAAAAATGAGAATGTCATTCAACTCCAAGGCTATTATTCCCACCACGTGGTTTTAAAATCATCTCTTTGGCATCTGTGTAGCACCAAACACTTTAATACAAGGTCGGGGTTTGAGGGACGGGGAGGAGCACTGAGGAGGCATTTTTCCAGAGCAGTACAGAGTCTTAACTTTACTGGAAGCATCCCATCCAGAGACATATGGCTGATGCTGCCCTTAACAGACAGTTTGTGAGTCCTGGCCAGCGAAGGGGTTAAGGTGATTATGAGCACACAGGCAGGATGTGCAGGAGATGGCCGTGGGAGGCCCCAGGATGTGTGGCCAGTGGGAATGACAGGGCAGAGCCATAAAAATAAAAGTGCATCCCCAGGGGCTGCTGGTGGTAGAGCTCCATAGCCCCTCCTGGGCAGACAGAATACCACATTTGACAGGTAAATGCCAGTGGCACAGGCCCTTCCAGAAGTTCTTGCACTTCAGGGTCTTCTAATTAGCAAATCTGATGGCCTGACTGGCCCAAAACTAGTTCTGCAACCTGAGTTCACAGACTGACATTTCCTGAGTTCTGAGTTCTGCCCCACCCCCTTGGACAGCTATCCTGCCACCAACCCCTGCCCCTACCATCCTCTCCTTATATCTATGGGGTCAGAGGACACTCTGCCCTGTAGTTCTGGGTGGGTGGTGAGGAGAATGAGTTGGTAAAAAGGCATCAATAAGAAGAGAGTGTATTCGGCTCTATTTTAGGATCCCCTTAGCTTTTCAGCCCTCTCCCCCACACACACACTTTGGGCCACCTGCGCCCTTCAAGTTCCGGACTTCACAGTCTGGGCGGGAGCCTGGGCGGCAGTGGCTAACATTCCTGAGAACACCCATGCCTCAGTTTTGTTTTATGTGAAATGGGGGTGACACCTACCCTGCTGCCTCACATAATTGTAAAAACAAGTGATTTGTGTGAAAGATTGCTGTAAAGTACTATGCAAAGGAGCCTGCAGCTAAGAGGATGGGCTTAGGGAACTAGAAGCTTAGTTACAACCCTTTTGTGTTATATACTCCCAATTTCTAGGCAACTTTTTTTTTTTTTTTTTTTTTAAGAATGGTAGAAGCAAGGTTTTCTTATGAGAGACCTGCAAGAACATTAGGAGAGGACAATAACTTATAAAGACAACTGGATCTTCAGAATGCAATGCAGGGAGAACATCTCAGCCTGAAATCCTGTCTTTTTCTTAAATTTGAGTCTCCCTCCCCATTCATTACTGGGCTTTATTGCATTCATGTGGCAACCAGGTTGTCCAAGATCACTTTTCTAGATGACATTGTACCCTTTCTGAGGATGAGGCTCCAGTAACGAACACTTTAACTAAAACCTGGACATTTATCTTGGAAAGACAGCATCCTGACAACTTGAAGTTAAATTACTGTCATTTAGAAAGGAGAGGTCTCCATCTCTAGATTATTTAATTAACTTGCGTAACATGGTGGGAGGGTACCTGAAATTGAAATAAAAGACACTGCAGTGTTTGTGTGATGGAAATAAACTGGCCTAGAATGTGGCCCCCAATTTAGTGAGTGTGATATGATTTTAAGAGGCTCCTGGAGGAAGAAGTAGTTAGAAGTGTAATAGTAACAATGACAGAAATGTAATGTTCTGTGTAAAGCTTAGCTTCTTTCTCTTAAGTTCACTCCATTTCACCCTTTATATCAGCTGATGAGAACGCTGCGAAGCTCTTCTCTGACAGGGAGACACTGGACTGAGCGCCCTAGGACACACATATTCGTTTTCATAGTGATTTTTAACGGGGGGTCCAGCAGTCCCACTCAGAGACTCATAGGCTGCTTTTAGGATGCAGGCTCCTGAGCCTCCCAGGATCCCCAAACCTGACTGAGGTGGACCAAGCCAGCTTCTGAAGCAGGCAACTGTGACATTCAGTGACTCTCCTCCCTTGGAGAGAGCAGTATAAAATAGGGGTGAAGGCGTCTTCACCAAAACACCTGCAAAAAGAACTGCTGTGCGCTGAGAGCCTGCCTTACAGAGAAGACAGCGAGGAACCAGGTGGAGTTTGGCTGCACAATCATTGTGGGCGGCTGGAAGAGGGCCAGAACAGCATCCTCTTAACTGCCCAGCTGCTTGTTGCATCTTTGCGGGCTGAGCTGGCGCAGCACTTTCTTCTTTGGGACAGCTCCATAACTGTGCTTCCTCCTTGCTTCCTCAAGTAGAACTTCCACCCATGATAGGATTGCTGAACTCCATGGTTACCAATAAACTCTTGGACATCTGAAGAGCCAGACATCTTGACATTATGGTCAGGGTCCTATCCTGAGAGTGATGCATCAAGCACCATGGCGGCCCTGGTCAGCTCCAGAATCCACAGGAAACCCAAACCCTTTCCCAAAACCTCCCAGTATCTCTTTGGAGCCCAAAAACTTCATGAAGGTGACCATGGAGTGGTCAAATGTCCATTTGAAGAGCCTGTACCAGGTTAGGTAACCTTTGGGACTTGTCAGGTGAAGTATTGGCTTCAACTCACTGCTGGGGGCCATTCAGCCTAATCTGTTGAAAAAGAAAAGAATAGTATTCAAAACTGAGTTAAAACAAAGACAAAACTCTGAACAAATCTAATAAGAAAGTAATGATCAGAGTATCAGCTGGAAAGCATTTAATATTTTTAAAGTATCTCTCTTCTTGTCTATTCTTTATTCAGAATTAAGGGTTAAAGAAAAGATGCAGAATAGGACTGACTCCTGCAGAGAAGGCCCTGCTTGTTCACACAAAATGGGTGTGATGGGTAGAACTGAATGAGGGGTAGAGATGGAGGAATGTGGGGAGGAGATGGAGGGTAGGAAATGAAGGCTGAAGGTGTGGGGAGGAGATAGAGGGGTGGAGGCTAAACACACAGGGAAAGCAGCTGGGCCCCTCACCCCTGGACAGTAGCCACACCTCCCCCCTCACATTCAGCTCTCCTCCTAGGGCCACCTTCCTTTTTATTTTTTTAGTGGTAAGACTACATTTTTAATATAGGCAATTTATAACTGATAACACAGTTGTCATGAGTGCCAACAATGCAGCTGGTTGGGATATTTCTATTTTAAATGCATTTCTCTAGTATTCCAGCTCCAGCTGAGAAGCCGCTGGAGCCATGTACAGACTGGCTCTCCCAAGACTCTGAGCTTCTTGAGGGTAGAGGCTGCCCTGGTGTTCGTGTCCAAAGCAGGTGCACTGCGAATGTTGGCCTAGCAGATGAAAGAGCCAATGAAGCTAGTTGACTTGGGTCTCCCACTGTGCTTGGCCAACTCACAGCCACCCAGTGACCAAGTTCTTCCCTGTGCGCTGTGTACGAGACACCTGGAGCTCCAGAGAGAGACGAAGACCAGGCTTGGACCTGCTGTCATTTCATCCTGGTCCTAGCTGCTTAGCAGGGCATTTTCAATAGGAAACAGAACACCCAAAGGGCACTGACATGGTTTACTGCTCTATGGTTATGCCAGCCTTGAGACTTTTCAAAGTGAACAGATATTAGCAACAACTCACGGAGGCCTGGCGTCTGAATTTGTCCTCTGTGCCCTTGGAGTTACTCTAGCTGTGGAAAACCCACTGTTGGAGAAACTACATTCTCTCTTGTTCTTGTGTCTCTCTGCCCAATTGTGTCATGGTTGTTTTTTTTTTTTTTTTTTTTTTTGACCCCGACATTTTTCACCTTTGGAGATGCTGTGAATCTAAAAAATAAAAATCCTAGTGGAAGGAGGGAGCTTTGGGTAGAGGCCCCAACCCCCATCCCAAGCCCCTGGCACCAGCCGTCCTCACAACACCCAGCAGTCTCAAGTGCCAGCAGCTGACCCACCAGGAAGGGGAGGAGCCCTGGGCTTGTCCACGTGGGGGATGGCCTCACTGTTCTTTAGCCAAGTCAGGTGAAGAGCACATTTGTTTTGTTTTTCAGAACTACATTAAAAACAAACCTTGGATATTCTCAGTTGTTATCCTGAGACTAAGTAATACTGATACTTGCAAAATCTTGCCAGAGGACAGAAACAGCAGAAACCAATAGTTGGAGGGCTCAGGTAATGGATGGCTCTCCCTGTACCTGGGGGGAGATCCCAGCCAGAGGGAACAAAAATGCAAGCATACACTGGGCTCTTTCTTTTGCCCTCTGGAGGTTTAAGATCACAATCAGCCTGCTCATGTTTGAAATTGTCCCAGTAGAATTTGGAAGAAAAGAGAACAAAACAGGATGTGTGTTTTTTTTTTTAATCCGAGGAGTCTTTCTTCCTCTTTCTAATCTCAAAACTAGACTTAATCAATGGGAAGCCCTTAGACCCAGGCTTGGCTGTGCTCAACAGTCTATTCCCTTCCCGGAGCACCAAGCAAAGTCTGATTTTCTTGAAAAGATGAAGCAGGAACCAAGGACAAGTGATAAATGCTGAAGAGTGAGGTCTTGCCAGAAGAGAGTGGGTATAGGACATGGCTTATCTCTCATTTTTACTGTGAAGGTTCCTTATGATGGTATTGTGCAAGAAAGTTTAAGAAAAGGTTATAGGGATCCTTAAGTAGTGCTTGAAAAAGTGACATGAAAGATACATATGGGTAACAAACAAGTTATTGACCAACAACATTAATAAAAACAAAGGGATGGGTATATCTTGTAGTAAAGTCCAGTGGAGTTGTATGTTTTATCAAAAGGAGGAGGGGGTGGGAGAAATGTGATAGCTTATTAGGGACAATGTGGAGTTGGTGGTGTCCCAAAGTGTTTGGAACCTGAACTGTGTGTCCCACGGTCCTGTAGCTGCTCCTTCCTCCCTGGAATGATCATTGTGACTCAGTGCCACATTTCTCAGGTAGGTGGTACATTGGAACCTCCCTGGGTCCGGCTGCCATTTGGGGGCTTATGAAGCTGCCCCAGAGTCTGGAAGGCAGACTCTGCAAACCTGACCTAGCACAGGCTGGCATCATGTGGCCTGGGGTCAGGGAGAACCTTGAAGGGAGGAATGGCCAGTAGCTGTCCCAGGACAGTGAAGGGCTTCTGCTGAAGGGCATGAATGGGGAAGATAAGGAACAGCAGCCAGGGCAGGCATTTCTAACCTCCAAGTGTTCTCTCAAGGACAGTGTTTCTCCTTGGGGTGCCACTTGAGGTGGGAACAAAAGCAAACCTGAAATAAAGCATAATGTAAGCCTTAAAATGGAAAGGTGAGATTGCTTGTGGAGCCACATGTCAAATTTATTCAAGTCAAAGTATTTACAGCTTTACTCTTAAAGAAGGGGCCCTGCCAGCTGTTGAGCCAAAAGGGGAAATAATAATGAACCATAAATATGCTAAAAGACTAAATACAAAGAAGTGTAGTTAGTAACTACCTAATGAAGGTGAAATGTTTGCCCAGTAAATGATTTCAGATGGCTTCTGTGTAAGATATAGTTACTAGTTGTCTGTTTAAATTCAAGGTTGCTTTCAAAAAACTTGATTTAAGTTTCTTTGCCAAATTTTCACTGGAGGAATAAGACTTTAATGTTTGCTCTGGAACGCAGAGGACATTCTTTACTTAGAGGATTTAAAGTGTTCATAAGTAATCTGAATCAACAATGGTTTTGAGAGTTTGCCAGTTCAGTGGATAAGATCGTGCCATTGACACCAGGAGAACCGGAGCTTTTATATCCTTGAAACAAGAGCCTGAATGTCAAAGGGAAAATCTAGGTTTTTCTTTCTCTTAAGCAACAGAAGTAAATAATATTTTTGCTTATGCAACCCTTTATTTCATTTCAATATTATTTTTTTAAAAAAAGGTAGCTTGTCTAACTGAACATCAATACAGTAGAAATTGGCTGGAGAAGAATGAATTTAATTTTAAACACATTACATCCATTTCAAATTAAACAATAATAAAGGCTGTATCTAGTTATTTGGGCTTTGTTCAAAGAAACGACTATAATGTCATTTGGCAGTATGGCCTCATTTTCCTTTTAAAATCTGGTTTTCACACTACAGACTCATGTTTGACTGTTGGAGATTTACTCTGTGCAAGAAAACTGGAAGCAATGATTGTTCTTCCCTGAGGAGATCCAATGAAGCCAAAACGGAAGAAAGTGATCATCAGATTGATGTATCTGATGTCATCAGGCTTGTTCAAGATCAACTAGAGGGAACAGCCTCAGGTAGGGACCGGTTTTAAACCATATTTTGATTCTGAAGCTCTTACTACTAACTGGAATCAAAAGTCTTGTTTTTATCTATTCTGGTCCTTGTAGGAGACTGATGTGTTTAGATCGAGGAGAACAGTTTACCGCATGGCCTCCCTGGTTGTCTACTGGGGATGGGCAGAGTTCAGGCAGCTGTTACTTGGCATACCTAGGTGAGACAGTCTCAAGATGTGTGTGTATTCAGTTGCCTTTCTGGAGTTATTTAAATGAGAGTTTTAAAATGAGATTGACTGGTGAGAGATCATGAGAAATGTCTATTTGGGTTTTATATGAAGCACAGTGTACCTGAAGGGAACTATTTCTAACCTTTGCTTCAGTTTTCAAAAACACAAAAGCTATTATTTAATTTGGTGCTTTGTCATATTGAGATGGTGATGAAGATTTGACCAGTCACCAAATCAGTGACCTGTGCCCAAAGGACAGAATGAGTAGCATACACTGCAGTGAAAGCCTACATACTCCTCAGAGCTCAGCCTGACCCCTTAATCCAGGCCTGGGGGTGCAATGGAGGAGAGGGTCAGGGAAATGCTGCCTCAAACCTAGTGACTCTCTGCCCTATGAAGAGGACTTAAAAAGGAGACATGCTTCTTCCTTAAGCGAGAGGAAGATTTAAAGGTTCAAATCCCTATTATCACTACCTGTTTATGGCTGGAAGGTTGTCTACTTTTTCATTGTTCAGCATGGCTGCACATTAGCCACCCATAACTACTCGGAGTTCAACAATGGTTGTCTTTCCCAAGCACCAGTGAACCTGCTGTGTATCATGTTTGAGGGCTGTGACACAGTCAATCTGTGGTGGAAATTGAGAACCGCTATCACCAACCTGATTGCCTGAATCATTTCCTAATTTAACCACAGCTCTTTAGCTGCAGAGTACAGGGTCACTGTGTGATGATGAGAAACACAACTCAAGAGCAGAACACCTGGATTCAAATTCTGGCTTGTCACTTTGTCACTCAACAGCCGCACAAGCATGGGCAAGTCATGGAAACTCTCCACAATGTGGGTAACAGTGGCACCAAGCCCGTGGGGCTGCTGTAAGGATCCCTTGGGTATAAGGTGCTCAGGACAATACTGTCAGAGCCATGCCCCAGTAAGTCTCAGCTCTGAGTAATATCACCATCTGACGATTTCTTCTTTCTCCCCTAACCTGCTAAACCATTGTAGAACCACACACACACGTGCTCGCATGCATACACATGTGCGCGCGCGCACACACACACACACACACACACACGCACGCACGCACGCACAGTACATTTAATGAGGGGAGCTTTAAAGCTTGTCTGGCTGTTCACATTCTTTGCTGTCTGGATTCCATGTGGAGTCTTCACATGTAAATGCCAGATCCTGGGTAGGTAACCACTGCCTCTTGCACCTTAGTGAGTGAATGCTCCAGCTTACCTCTGGCTCCACGTGCCCCTGTATCCTCCATCAAACAGGTTGGGAGACTCGATGTCCATGGTAGTCGCAGTCCATGCTGTATAGTTTTGGCTTGCCTTCCTGTTCCTCTAGCATCAATTAGAGACATGTCACTAAACAAGCTATGGGGCAAACAGGAAGCATTTGTCGGAGAACATTTTGTTTATTTTTTATGAATGCCCTCTATCAACTAATGCTTGAGTGTGAAAGATCAAGAAGATGTACTTATGATTAGCAGTTTCCTTATCACAGCAGAAGTGAAGGGGCAGAACCATTGCCAGTGGCTGTGACAGCCTGTCAGGTGGCACAGGTGAGCTTTTCTACTTGTTCAATGCCACTGCTATGCATGTTTACTTTTTAAAGAGTTCTATCACTTCTAACCTGTTAATAGTGTCTTTAGTGATGCTAACAATTTTTTTTTTTCAACAAACCTTTGAATGTCACACTTGAACAGGTACTGGGCATAGCTTTGTGGTTAAAAATAAATAAATAAAATTAGTCCTTGACTTGGGCTTAAAGGAAATAGAGAACATCTGAAATATTAGGTTGAATCATAAAACTGTCATTGTACAAGTCGAAAATCTTCCAATATTGGTATTTTCATGTGGTTGAACCTAATACTTTAATGCATTTATGAAGTGAGATGATACAAGTTTCTGAGGAGGGTGCTGGGAGGTGTGGGCTTGTCTACCTGGAGAAGGTTTGGAAGGAAGGAGCCAGAGGAAGAGGGGGACTTAAAAACTCTCTGGTGATAGCAGAGCAATAGCATTTATATTTTGAAAGATTCTCACAGAGGGGTTTGCAGAAACAATTAGCTTAGGTTGAAAATGTATTTCGGGAAAAGAAGAAATGACCACAGGAAACCAATGCTTGGAAGGAAATTGGCTTTTTAATTATCTCTAGTGTTTCTGGCATGGATTGTAATCATAGCTTAATGAAGAATGAATGAATCTCAGTGATTGTGGCCTTGTCAGGGGTCAAGTTGTGCATAATAGGATAGATGTTTTGCTTGTAGTTTCCCAGTTCTTTGTCTTCCAAAGCTCATGTCATTATCTTTGGAGAAGAATCATTGCTTTTTCCTTGTACGCTATCTAATACTGTGAAACAGTCCTGGGAAGTGGCCCTTCCCATAGCACACTACATAAGAAAGGCAGAACAGTGTGAGAATAGCACCAACGGGCTGTAGTTGGTCAGTCTTGTCTTTGTGGTTTTATGAGTCCCAAATGGGACATTGTCAAAAGATGAATATTTTGTTTGTGGAAATGGAGCTTTTAGTGTTGCTATAAATGATTAACTTCTCGTTTTAAACCTTTCCCGATTCCTTGGCCTTTTTTACTTGGACTTTTTATGTTATTCAGGAAGCTAGCAGGAATGCTGATTCTTTAGAATATGTGTTTACTGCATATGAATTTACAGATGGCTGAGGACTAGCCGATGTGTCATTAGTTGATGCTGCTTTTAAGGGGCCAGGACCAGGTAAGGTGACAGGATGGAGGGTGGACACAGGTACTGAGACTCCCCAACTACCAGATGAGGAGGGCTTGAAGTGGATTAACACCTTCCTGCCCCTTACTTCCTCTGCAAGGCCTTTGGAGATTCCGTGGAGTCCTCTGGTCCCCCAAGATCTCCTAGATGGACTCTTCTAAGTGGAATTGACTTGATGTTTTTCATTGTCCATTAAAATGGATGCGACATATTACCTAGAACCAGTAATAACAATTCTGAGCTGGTGGAGAGACATTTATCACCTCAGCCTTCCGCGGGTATGGGACAGACTGACCGCTTACACCCACGTTCTCTGCAGATGTTTGCATCGTCCACGTGCGCCTCATGGAAGTATTTGGGAATCGCTGCGCTAGCACACAGGATAGGCAATTGATGGATTAGTCAAATTGAATAGCAAATAGTGCTCGATTGGTTTGGTAGCAATGCCTTCATAGCAATGAGGATGCATTTTACTGAAGGATCTGAAGGAAGTGTAGAAAAGGAAAAGATTTTACTACCTGAGCATTAAAACTGTACATCAGAAATCACTATGAAAAAATTAGCCTCAAATGAAAAACTATAAAAAAATTGTCACAAGGCTAAAGATGTAGCCTTTATATATGCAGCTTTCTTACAAAGCAGAATCAACAGGATAAACGCCTTAGCAGAAAGTTAATTATAAGACTTGCAGAGATGATCCACCACCATAAAGAAAAGCAATACTGTACTCTAAATAAATGGAAATGAGAAATGTAAATTTTAAAAGATCTCATTTGTTTCCATTCTTATGTACAAAATTTAAAACCCACTGCTGATAAGAATGCCTATTCTTATATCTATATTGGAAAACAAGATGGTGTTGACAAAAATCTTCAAATATTCAATCACAATCTCCACTTGTAGGAATTTAAAGTAAGAAATTAATAAAATATTGTCACAAAAAAATCCAGAATAAAGATGTTCTTGGAAATATTTGGGGTAAGGTAGAATCACAGTATTAGGGGTTTGGTGAAATTACCTTGTTGTTAGGATGCTAATTCTTCTATGTCTTATACTATAAGAAGTGAAACAGTCAATTATAAACAATGTACTATGATAGCAATTTTATAAACACAAAGTTATGTGTCATTTTGATAAAAGACTTAAGATATGCACTGAAATGTGTTTATCATCACACATTTGTAATTTGTTTTTCTCTGTTTTTCCGCTTGGGGAACATTATTATCTCTGTGAGAATACACGTTTCCTGAAGCAGGATATGAGAGTGTACTCTGTAGGCATGAGGACTGGTCTCCCATCCTTCACTGACCCCAGCTCATAGGGAACATGTCCCCACCCCAGACCCCTGCAGGCTACTAACACAGGCCCTGTTTCTGGTGGAACTGTCCCCAGTCCTCATACTTGCTGTCTCAGTGAGCTGGCACTTGTGCTTATCTCAAAGGCTGGAGCTCACCTAGCAGTTTTGAAAGAAAAATGTCTCATGGGGGAATTTTTCTAGGACTTTGCTAGTTGCCCTTTGGGAAAGGACTAGATATAACTAAAACCATGCAGAAGTGGAGATGGGCAGCCCTGAAGCTTCACCTCAGTTGCCAGGTGAAGGCAGACCTGGGGAAAGGGCTGGGCCTCCTGGACACAGCAAGGACGGCAGAGCTTTTCATGTATCTGCTTCTTCTCAGTTGCGTTTGGCTCAAAATAATCTTTACACCAAAGCGGCATGCTTTTGGGTAACATGTTCTGCTAGCCTTCAGCAGTTATTTCTACCACATCATGACCAAGAATCACATGGCCATGGAGGTTGCTGGGCTACACAGTTGGTGGTGACCTCTTCTTGAAATGACCATGTTCTTTGTTCTGGAGGGATTCTGGGCTGTACTGTTGTACCTCAGAGCAGCACTTACATGTGTCTTTGTCCTTGTATTTCTTATAAATTGGTTGTTTATGAAAGCCTGAACCAGCTCCTACGTCTTTTTTTTTTTTTTTAAGACTACATTATAGTGGTACCCTTCCAAACAAGAAGTCTGTGTATGTTCACTTGTCTGTGTTTTGGGGATATTGACAATTATTGATGATCATTACATAGATTAGTTAATTCTTAACTGTTGCAAATGTTCTCATTCCATCATTCCTTTTTCATTTATTAGCTGGAATTTACCTAATATGTGAACCTTCCTCTCCTTAACTTGCTGTTACCTTGAGTTACAGTTCAAAGCAGAGGTGATATAAATTTTTGATTCTTTCCTTTTTATTTACCAATTTCTAGAATAGTGAGTTTGCTCTTAGCAACTTCCAAAAAGAATTGTTGAGAGTTTTTAAAAATATCATTTGAACTCAATAATTTTAATATTTCTCTTTTAAATCCATCACAGCTATTTTTATTGGTCAAATTGTCCAATTTGGGGGCCTTGGGAACCTCTTTATGCTGGATTCTGAATCTGTTCAGTGTGTTTTGGGAGACCTGGGCCATCTTCATACTCCGAGAAGTATACTAACTAAACACTTAGAACATCCACTGTCACTGGGTTGGTCATTTTGTGTCTTTTCAGTAGACAGACCTAGAATATAAAATACATTTTTAACTTTAAATATGTATTTATACATGAGTTAATATAATGAAATACTATTTAGCAATAAAAACTAACAGGCTGCTCATTCATGCAACAACTCAGATGGATCTCAGTAACATTGTAAGTGAAAGAAATCACATACAGAGTGCCTACCTCATGACTTCATGTACAGAAAGTTCTAGAAAAGTGAAAGCTAATCCTGCAGCAACAGGAAGCAAGTAAGTCAGTGGTTTTGAGGGTCAAAGGTAGAGAGTTAGAAGTGACTTCACAAATGATGAGGGAACTTTATTGAGGGATGGGTATATTCTATTTCTTGAGTGATGGTAGGTGCATAAGTCTATATGTTTGTCAACACTCATTAGCTGCACACTTAGATGAGTGCATTTTACATGTGCAAGTTACACCTAACAGATGGTCGAGCAAAGAGAAATATCTCTATTAGTTCTGTCTGGTACTTCCAGTTCAATTTCAGGACCTTTTAGATCTTGGATCTGTGTCTTCCTGTTCCCATGCCCCAAATCCCAGTTGTTAGTGACAACAACATACTTGTTCATTTGCTGTTTCACAGTCACCTCCAATGGTATCAGAATAGCGATATCCATTCTGTTACAAATAACATCATTTCTGAAGTACTTGGAATTTGAATTTTTGGCCTACAGGGATCATGGGATATATCTCACCAGGGAGATATAGTCAAATAACATGTTTTGAAGCCCCTTGAAATCCTTTCTGTGTGGTTATGTCACCAAACCTATACATAAGTTCCTTCATTTTACTTTTTACTTTTCAATGGTTGCTGTTTTAAACTTCTACTTTGTTTTGTAATTATGTAAGGTAATTGCACATTTCAAAAGCCAAATAAGGCACATTCAGAGATGTCCAGGATCTCTTCTCCTTCCTATTTCCACCTTCCTTCCTAAAACACTTCCTTTTTAGTGTGTGACATATCCTTCTCTTGTGTGTGTTTTTAAAATATAAGCATGCATGCTTATATCTCCCCTTTCTTGTATAAATGACTGATAATATACATGCTTTTCTTCACTGTGCTTTCTTTTAACCTGATAAAATTTAGACATCACTCTCTAACAGGGCTGTGGCCATAACAGGCCTCTCTAGTCTCTAACTACAAGGAGTGGATTTGCCCAGTTACCACAGCCCTGCTGTCACCTGTGAACATGCTTACCAGGAGACTGCCAGCCAGACCACCCTGGGTCTTTCTCTTTTGCAGATCCTTACCTGGTCAGTCTGGCTTGAGTGTGGCTCATCTGGAGGTTCCATGGGGATCCCGTGCTTCTGAGTTAGCAGCACACTTTGCCTCTTAAAGCTGAGGCCATCTCTGGGGCCCTGGAGAGTCCAGAAAAGCTGGTCCTGGAGTCTGTCCCACCTGAGCTCTCTCAGGCCCCGTGGGAGAGGTGGCCATAGATCCCGTGAGTGGAGCGGCCTTTGTGCCAGGGTCCTTAATGAAGAGTGTCTATCTGTGTGTGTGTGTGTGTGTGTGTGTGTGTGTGTGTGTGTGTGTGTGTGTGTGTGAGAGAGAGAGAGAGAGAGAGAGAGAGAGAGAGAGAATGTATTTGTACAAAACCCAAACCAGAAAGAGCATTATCGCTTAGCTCACCTGGAAAAGCAGAGATGCATTGAGGTTTACAGTATCTCAATTGCAGAGATCTCCTAAGATTTCCTTAATATTAACCTTTGTGGAATGTGGCTGGCACCTTCATTCCAGGGGACAGACATGATCTTTGTTCATTCACATGAGAATGGATTCAAACAGCATTTCAGATCCCTGGGCTTGGAAAGCTGGGCTGCTAGTAACAGTTTATTATAATTTTGTATTCTTTTATATACTTATGTAGGAAATTTAAAACATTTATTTTTAAAACAAATCTCTTTTCTGAATACTGCAGATTATTTCTCAACCACTCTACACAGAAAATATTGGATTATATTATTTTCCTGCTGTTGAAGATTCCCCATTCAGTGCTTATGCCAAGCCCAAACCTTAGTTCCACATATATACTGAATCCTTCCACATTTCCAGTTTTTTCTTGCCAGGAGCCAGACTGGGTTCCTTTCTCTCTCCCTTCTGCTCATCCCCTTTCTTTTCACTTTCTTCTGTGTTTTAGTTTGTAATAGAAAACATCTTTATGGTTCAAAATCAAAATACAGGCAATCCCTTAAGATGGTTCAACTTATGACTTTATGATGGTGTGAAAGCAGTGTGCATTCAGTAGAAACCATACTTTGAATTTTGATCTTTTCCAGGGCTAATGATATGCAGTAGAATACTGTCTCGTGATGCTGGGCAGTGGCAGTGAGCCTCAGCTGCCAGTCAGCCTGTGAGAAGGAGGGTTAACAACTGATACTCTGCAACGTATGTGCCAGCATTTTTTGGATATTGTGTTTTCACATCACATCATATCTGCAAAAAGCCTATGTGTCTCCTGCTCCTGATGAAAAGAAGAGAAAGGCAATTACTATTGAGACGAAACTCAAATGTAGGCTAATTTCTAAGCACGTTTAAAGTAGGGTGGGCTAAGTAAGCTATGACATTTGGTAGGTTAGTTGTATTAAATGCATTTTGGACTTAGGATATTTTCAACCTATGATATTAATTGAGAATTTTTTCACTGACACCGTCACCACATGCTTGTCCTGTGCCCCATGGGCAGTCACTTCATCAGGATCCCATGTGTACCTCTCAGGGTCTTTATGCAAATACAAGCAAACTGTTATATTCCTATTTTTCTCCTGTTTTATATAAAAAGTAGCACACTACAAATACTGTTCTATACATCTTTTCCCCATTATAATTTGGAGATAATTCCATATCATTAAAAAGCATTTTTATTCTTAGGTTAGTCACCCAATAATCGTTTGCGTGGATATATCATAGCCCACTAATCATTGGTCGATACTTGAGTTCTTTTCACTTTGTTGCTATTGCATACAGTGCTGCAGTTAATGAACTTGGTACATGGATTTCAGGTTCTCAGAGGCTGAGTCAGGGACAAATGCTTTTTGACAGTTTTTGCTCAAAGTTACTATTGTGTTCTGTTTGGTGCCCACAAGCAGTTACAAGTGGCTCTCTGAGAAATTCCCCAAGGGGAGCAGTTTCTGTAGTTTGCACTGTATTTTGCATTTGCTAGTCTGAGAATTGAAAACAGCTATCTAAGCTCGCCCTTAAACTGCATTTGTCTTACAAGTGAGATTGGGCATTTTCTCATTTGTTTAAGTTATTTATATTTATTTTTTGCCTATTTTTTATTGGGTTGCTAATCTTTTAATGGTTTCTGGGAACTCTTTATAACTAGGGAGATTAGCCTGGCGATTTGAGTTGCAAGTACTTTTCCTCAGATTGTCATTGTCTTAACTTACCTTTTTTTCATTTTTAAAATATGGTTGAATTTTAGTATTTTTTGGCTTCTGAATTTTGACTCATAGTTTTAATAGGCTTTCTTATTCCAGCATTATAAAGGAATTACCCATTTTTCCTAGTACTTTTTTTACACTTAAAACTTTGACCCATTTGGATTTGTTTTAGTATGATGTCAAGTATGGATCCAACTTCGTTTTTCTATTTTGGTGGTCCTAATGCCATTTATTAAAATCTCTGTCTTTACTTCACCGATTGGAGACATCGCCATAAAAATATGTTAGATTCCTATATGCATTTGGATCGATTTCTGGAATTTCTGTTCTGTGTCATTGATCTACTTACTTGCCTTTCATTTTTTGGCACTACACTAATTATTGGGCTTTATAGCATGTTTAAATACATGATCAGGTCCATTTCCTTTTATTGCTCTTTGTTTGGATTTTCCTGACCATTCATACTACCTTTTTATTTTGAGATGAATGGAAATTCACACTACTTAATTACATAATTGCATAGAAATCTGCAAGTAATTATTGTTTTAATTCTTCCTTGTTGAGTTTTTTAATATTTCTGATATCGTTCCCTTGTCTAATTGCATTTTCCAATATCTCCAGGACAATATTAAATTGTAGTGGTGACAGTAAATGTCCTTGTCTCATTAACTTTCGGTGAACACGACTCTTATAATTTCACTGTTCAATATTATACTGAATTTTGAGCTAAAATGGGCACTTTAGCATGTATGTGAATGTGTATGTGTGCATGTATCATATTAGAAAACCCATAAATTTGTTTTATTGAGTGCTTTTGAAATCAAGAATAAACGTTGAATATATCAAGTGCTTCTTCAGTGTCCATGGAGATGATCATGACATTTTTATTTAGATATTATATTATGAGGCAATATATTAATGAACTTTCCCATATTTAGTCTTTTGCAAACTTCTCTCTGTATTCCTGTCATAAACCCCAGTCAGTCATGATATCACTCTTTTAATATGATGCTGGATTCTCATTAATAACCCCTTCTCTTTCTTTCTTCCTCTCTTCCTTCCTTCCTAAAATTTGATATTTTTATATAATATGTCCTGGAAGTCTTTTCATGTTCATTCACATAGATTGACGTCATTGTTTATTTCATATGTGACATGTACTTTAATTAGCTATTTGACGATTATTTTATGGATGTTTTTAGAATAGTTTTAGATTAAAAGAAAATTATGAAATAGTACAGAGTTCTTATATACTCTGTACCTGGTTTCCCATTATGAACACCTTGCATTTTGATGGTACATTATTATAATTAAGGAGACAATGTTGATATATTATTATTTAATAATGTGCATACTTTATTCAGATTTTCTTGGTTTTTATCTAATGTCATTTTTCTGTTCCGGCATCCCACATGACATTTAGTCATCATTGCTCCTTAGGCTCCTCTTGGTTCTAACAATCTCTGAGTTTCCTCATTTGGGGTGACACTGACAGCTTTAAGGAGGACTAGCTGGGTATTTTGTAGACTGCCCCTTTACTGGGATTTGTCTGATGATTTTCTCATGGTTATATCGAGGTTATGAGTTTTTGGTAGGATGACTGCAGAGGCAAAGTGCCCTTCTCATCAGATTGTATCCGGGTGCATGCTGTCACCGTGACTCACCACTTGATCACCTGGCTTGTTGGTCTGGTTTCTTCACTCTGTGGTTACTTCCTCCTCCCCACTGTCCAGTCTGCACTCTTTGGAACCATGTTGCTATGCACAGCCTACATATAAGGAGTGGGAATACTTGATGTTATTTTAAGAATTGTTACATTAGTACTTACAAGTAATATTAATCTTTAGTTTTCCTTCTATTTAGTATCTATTGGATTTTGGCATTAATGCTTTGTTCTCTTCTTAAAAAGTACTTGAAATCTGCCCTCTTTCTATACCTTGAATGTCAGTGTTGGAATCATCCATTAGATGAGGATTTGGTAGAACCTCCTTGGAAGCTGTCTGGGTCTGGTGCTTTTCAGGGGAGAAGCTCTTTGGCAACTTTCTCTCTTCCATGAAAGTTGCTGTTCAATGAGTTATATATTCTCTGGAAATTATCCTTTTTACCCAGGCGTTCAAACAATTGTATAGTTACACAAAGTATTGTATATAATTTTAACACTTTTCTTCTTTCAAGACTATTTTTCCACTTTCATTTCTTAATTTGAATATTTATTTTAGCTCTCTTTTTTTTCTTTATTAGGTTAGTAATGGATCTCTTTTATTGTTTTTGTTTCCCAGAACCTGTTTCTAACGTAAGTTCTACTGGTTTTCCAATGTCTAATTCATTTATTTCTGCTTTTGTCTCTATTTTCTATAGTTTATTTCTTTAAAAATCTTTTGAGCTCTTTCTTATTCACTTACTTTTAATCTTCGGGTAAATAATGGAATGAATCTCTTGATCTTACTATTATTTCCCCCCTCCCTCACTCCCGTGATGTCCTCTCTTTCCTTCTTACCCAGCATTCAGTCAGGTATGACTCTTGTGTATGACTCAACTAGAACATTCTCTGGCTTCATTGCACCAGTATGGCAAAATCAGAACACTAGCTGTCTCTATCTCTCTGCCTAGTCTGTGCTTGTACCTGTGTAAATGAAGATGAAAGTTATGTGTATCAGCCAGGTCTCAATAAAGCTATACAAAATATACTACCAGGCAGATTGTTTTTATTTTAAATTTGTGACCTTGAGCCTCAGTGGGCCCTCAATGCCCTGGGCAATCGTGCTCTATCTTCACAGGCTATGCAGCACAGCACTCTCCCTCATGGCAGCTCACCTCTTTCTTTTCTTCTCAGCCCCCACGCCACTTCTTCATCCTCACTCTCACCTATAAATGACCCTGATTCCTCCTCTACAAAGAGAATTGAATCTGTTATAAGAATGCCTCCTGCCCATCCACTTCACTTTGTACCATACACCTGCCTTCCTGCCTATCGCTGCAATGTTTTCCCTCATGCCAGTTCCTCCACCCATGCCCTAATACCCACTCTTCCTACTCTAGGACATTGCCCCAGCTGTTCCCCCTCATCTTCCCTACATCATCAGTCTTTATTCTCTCCTAAGTTTATACCAGTTCAAAGAGGCTGTTATTTCTCCCATTTTAGAAACTTCTTTCTCTCTGCACTCAATCCTTTAATGATCTCGTAGTCTCATAAGTGTTGGTACCATCTACGTCCCATGACCCCCAAGTCTGTATCTACAGCCCTGATCTCTGCCCTGAACACCACATCTGCCTCCTCAGTGGGTCCACCTGGATGACCCATAGATTGCTTCACAGCTGCTTCATCCACAGCCTTTTCTGCCTTATTTCACTGAAACACACTCTTTCTGGTTCTATAGGCCATAAACCTTATCACCTTGACCGTGCTTTCTCTCACACTTACATCTGCTTTACTAAGGAAACCTATTGGCTGCACCTTCGGAATAGATGCAGAATTCAAGCCCTTTCTGCCATCTGCCTTTGCTCATTTCTGCAAGCTGCCACCTTTGTCTCACCAAGATCACCTTAGTAGCTTCCTTAAAAGTCACACTGTGTCTATGCTTATCTCCCCCACTGCCATCTCTCAAAAGTGTGAGCAGATGGGCTTTATCTAAAGCATTAGATTGGGCCTCTTCTCTGCTCAAAAATCTCCAATGGCTCCATCTCACTCAGGACAAAAGCCGAAAGCCAACATCTTTGCAGTGGTTTGCCAGGCCCTTGATGACCTGGCCCCTCTGGCACCTTCTGTGGCTTTCTTCCTGGCTTCTCTGCCTTAGCCTTTGGTGGCAGTTCCCTCTCTAGCATGGTCCTCTCCTTCTATGAGGAAGCCATGTGTCCCCTCACGTTCTTTCTGGCTCAGCTTTGCAGCTTCTCTCTGACTTGGAAGTACTTTTATTCAATTTGCAGCTAGTAGGTTTTGTTTTCACATATGGTTTTTCCTTCTTTTTGCTCTGGGGGTCTCCATACGAGGTGTGAAGACTCAGGCTGCTTCTGTCCCCTCCAGCACTATGAAAGGCACCTCAGATCTCTGTGCTGGCATCTGTTGTGGACTCAATGTCTCCTGTATGAGTTCATTATTCTCTCTCAGCTAGAGACAATTGGATTAATTCAAATTTATCTCAAAGATATGACATTGTACAATATAACTTTTAGTCTTTAGGCACTTTTTTTGAATTCTATATTCTAAAGGGTGACTATCAGGTAAGAGTTTGCAATTTTTATATTAAAATAATATTTTCATATCAAAAATGTTGAGAACCATTGTTTTGCTTTTGTGATGCTTTGAAAAAATAGAAAGCACATAAACTACGCAAATTTTTATTTTAAGTGTTATCATATATGTGTTTCCTTTTCCCATAAGTCTGTATTTCTGGTCTTGTTTTAGCTAGTTGAAAATTTGATCTCAGTACTTAGACAACTTTTTCAGTTACAGTGTTGGTACCAGTATTCATTCATTTTGTCGATACTATCTATAACTCTGAAATGCAATTTTTCATTTATTAAAGCAAGTAGACCATGAAATATATTTGAGATAGAATATTACATGTCTCCATGCTTTGAAAGACCCAACAGCCAGCATGATTTTTCTGTATAATTTCTCCTCCCTCAAATATCAAAGCTTGGCAGAATTATACTTGTTGAATCCTTTTCTTTCCTTTACTTCTCAGATAAAGAGACACATCAGTAGTTTTATGCCTTTTCCAGTATCTAAAGTTACTATGAAGTTTTTCCACCTCTCCTTGAGCTGTCCCTTATGCAGTTTGGACTTTTTTTTTTTTTTTTAACTTAGATGTGGGAAGGTAATTATAACACCTGGAGAGATAGGCATTTAAGGAAAAGGGGTCAGCAAATAAGCCCTATGGTACCTCACTGACTTAGTTGTGCATCAAAAAGGAGGGAGCCGAGTCTTTAGAATACAGTTGGTTCTATGGTTATCTAATAGAAAGGTAATGTTTTCTTTCTTGTGTTGGTACAAACCACAGAAGAAAACTTCACCCTGGAAAGTAGCATATTACTGCCTGCACACATGTGCTTGGTCAATTATCCAACATTTATGGGCATTCATGTGTCTCTCGGGTTGAGCTGAATTCCTAAAGTGTGGTTAAATAAAATGACTAGAACTTACAGTCTGGTTGCAGAATAGGGCCAGGTGCCCACAGACAGAGATGTCAAGGACAGGCCAGGATCTGATGAATGTTAAGTGAGTACACTCAGCTTTAACCAGAGAATCAGCCTCACATGGCGGTGGGTACCATGGGTAATGCTCCATTGGGCTTTCGAGGGTGAACAGAATTCAGTAGATAGAGAGAATAGGGGCCCCATCCAGGCTGAGGGACATGGTGTGATGTGTGATGGCTCTCTGCTCAGACAGAAAAATAGATAAATGGGTGGATACAAAGAATGTATTTTATTCGAGGTTCACCTCAAAAGATGTCGGGAGATAGGAATGGAGGGGGAAAAGATTACACGAAAGGATAGTGTGAAGTTTTAGCTCCCAACTGAATTGTTCTTACGACAAAGTAAATAAATTAAAAAGCTTAACTATATCTGAACAAGCTTCTAGATCTAACTGACAATTTATAAGAAATACCGGAAATAGAAGTACACAATAAACAGCACCAAAGGTATATAACTGGCAAACTCCAGAGTGTGGGAAGATTTATATAACTAATGACCTGGTTCCTTCAACAACAACAAAATTACAAAGAAAAAATAATTGGAAGGGTGACCTGTAAACCAAGAGAGCACTCAGAGAAACGGTAGCTAACTGCGGTGTATGGACTGGACTGCGTGTGGGTCTCAATGCAAACAAACAAACTAAGTTTAGCAAACACAGAGAAAAGACAAAGGAGAACACCGGCTAGATGTCTAATACTGAAGAACTATTGACTGTATTGTGACCATGGTGTTATTGATTGTATTGTGTTCATATTTTATAAGAATGCATACCAAACAATTAACATGTGAAAATGCAATGATGGCAGGGTTTTGCCTCAAGTGAATTGTAGTGGCAGCAGTTGGTGGAGATGTATATGTCGCAAGGCTATCTGGGTACTGATGAGCTTGTGTGGTCATTACACTGTTCCTGCTGTTTTTGTATATGTTTGACATTTCTTTTACAGAAAATCTTTCCATAATGTAACTTGCATGGTAGAGATCTCCCTACTTCTATGTTCCTGTGTCTCCTAAGTGCTGCAATGGTCATTGGCCTTCACAATCAGAATTAATTCTATGTGCAAACGTGCCTAATTACATCCTTGAAAATAGTCATAGAGGTTATTTCTCTCCAGCCATGCAGCAGTTAATGTGGCTTGCAAAGACATGACCTGAATGTAAAGGAACTATTCTGGACCCTTCAAATGAATATGGTGCTTTTTCCCTCCTTACAAAGAAGTCATGATGACTATCTGCTCCTAGTATTTGTTTTACAGGAGTGTTGACATTTTTAGTTTCTTTTAATCACTAGAGTAGCCAGCGTGAAACTCTCTAGGCTGCCTGTTATGCGGGCCTGTGTGTAGGACTCAGTGAATTGAAATGGGCATGGTTTGGCACTAGGAAGGACCATATGTTAAAGAAGAGAGTCTCTAGAAGCTTGTTGATTCTTACCTGCAGTGGAGATGGGTGTGTGTGTGTGTGTGTGTCAGAATTCCTGCAGGAAGGCTTCTATGTTGCGCAGCTTTTCTGGGCACCTGCAGGGCAAGGGTGCTCACTCCCTCCTGGCTTTCTGCTCCGCAAAGTGGCTGTCTGAGGTTGGCATCTGTGGACACAGAGCCAAGAGACACTGGCCAGCCTTGGCCAGGACTGACTCTCCGAATATTAGTGCTAGGGACAACCTCACCCCAGGTCCTCTTGCCCAACTTCCTCCACCGCAGCTGCAAACCAGAGGCGTAGCTGACTTGGTCTTAGGGCGTCAGTCTGCCTTTTCTCTGAGGTATGTTTCCATGGTGCATCCCGCTAGCAGAGTGGGTGGAGAGGAGCCTTTCCATACCCATTTTTCTTGCCTCCAAATGAAGTTCTGTTAGTTAATTTTGCTTTGTCGTAAATGGCAGCTGGGTCTCTGTATAAGTCTAAGTGTTTATTCTGAATTCAAGGAAGTCCTTTATACGAATCTGTGTCCCCCATCTTTGCACCGCTGCAGCAGCATGGCTATTTATTCAACAGGGCGCTGAGCTTGAGACGTGCTGCAGGACGCGGTCAGCACTCTGATCTTGTTGAAGCCCTGCTGCTTAGAGACCAGGAAATGGGATAAAGCAATTTATCTTTCATCGGGGATGTGAGCCTGCCATTTCCGCCTTCTCTTAAATGCATTAGCAAAATCACTCTGGAAAAAACAATAGGGAATTGATTTGAAACTCATTTCCAGGTTAACTCTTCAAGTTCCCTGATGAAATCTAGAAAGTGACCGACACACAGTGCTGTCAGTGGACAAGCTTCTGAAGCCTGCTGTGATCACCACCTGGGTATGATGAGCACCTGCCTCACACCCCCAAGCCTCAGTTTCTCACCTGTGCTAAGAGAGATTAGGAACTCGAGTCATAGCATGGGTGTGAAGTGGAGAAGGGGCCTGGCACAGTCACTGTGCATACGATGCCTTGTTGATTTTCCTCCTTTTGTGTGGAACCTTCCTTTTCTCAGGTGACTCCTGTTTCATGACATTTGTTCTTTCCACTGGGCACTGAAACTTACTGAGGCAGAACAATAGGAACTTATTCATTAGGACTGAATGGAAATGGTGGGAATGCAAATAGTACAGCCACTTTGGAAGACAGTTAGGCAGTTTATTACAAACTTAACCTTACTTTTTCCATACAGTCCAGTAATTGTGCTCCTTGGTATTTACTCAAAAGAGCTCAAAACTTAGGTCTACACAGAAATCTGTATGTGGATGCTTATGGCAACTTTATTCATAATTGCCAGAACTGGAAGTAACCAAGATGGCTTTTAGTGAGTGAATAGATAGATAATGATTTTATTCAGTGCTAAAAAGAAATGAGCACAGATTGTAGGGCAGTGAAACAATTCTGTATGATGTTGTAATGGTAGATACGTGACATTGTGTATGGGTCAAAATCCATAGAACTTTATAGCACAAAGAGTGAACCTTGACGCATACAGATTTTAAAAAATTATTTAAGAGGTCAGAGGATCCCAGGAAGGAATGCAGACTGACAGGAGACTAACTCATTATAGGTGTATGACACAACCTCAGCGAAAGGGGTGGGGAAAGGCGCTGGCCTAGGTAACTTGGAAATGAGTGGAGTCTGTAAGACCAAAGACACAGGGAACCACACACAAGCTCCATGTTCTAGCTGGTAGTTTCCCTCAGGGGTGGGGCTAACAGTTCTGGTGCTGCTATACACGTGCACCAAGGCTGAACAATTAATGAAATGCACGGCAGGTAATGGTAGTCAGCTTTCTCACTGTTGTTATTGGAAATACGGTGTTTAAAGGCATAGAATTTTACTTTATTTTTACCTAAGAGAAAAGGGTAGAGTTATAGCTATGTCCTTGTAATGGCACATGACCTTGGCGTGCACATGAAATATGCCTGTATCCCCATCCTGGTGTGTTGGGACCAATGGAAGAGGTGAGGGAGACAGAACTGCAATTGCCTGCTCATAGTAATCTCTTTTTACTTCTAGCAGTACCTATATATATTTTTTTCCTGTTAGTGAGGATTACACAACTATTAGCACTGTTCAATCTTCCCACCCACCTTTCAGGCAGGGAGCCGTGTAACAGCTCTATAGGCAGAATTCCATGTGGAGAGGCTTTGGGACCTCCCTCTTCTTTCTCCCTGCTCGGAATCAGATGTGGTGGTGGGAGGAGCAGCAGTTATCTTTTAGCAGTGAGGACCAGGGCAACAGACTGAGATGGCAGAGTGAAAAGCTAGGAAGAGCCAAGGTTGAGCTTTTTCACTTGCCCTGGGCTGCCTACCTAAGTCCTTGTTAGAGTACAGAAATAATTATCTTGTAGAAAGTGGACTGCAGTGCCTGCAAGTTTCTTGCTGGCAACACAGTCCTTCAGGAGCCCCAACAGGGCAGCACAGGCTGCTGGTAAGGCAGGTTTGCTTCCCCATGGCCTTCTTGCTTCCTGTGTGCCTCCTTAAGCCATCATCAACATGGCCAAAGGGCCTCTAATCATCCTGCCAGAAGTGTTGGAATGAAAGAAGAAGTAGCATAGCTGAAAGAGGTGATGGAGACCTCTGGGAAGCTCCGAAGATGGAAGAGGTAGTTGAAAAGTACAACCCCAGTGTATCCACAAAACCAGGAAAATTGAATTGAAAAGGTCCTTCTGTGAAAGAGGGCTCTGCATAATGGTGCCTATATCAGACCCAGCACTCTTTTTACAACAGACCTTATAGCATGTCTCCTTTCATCTTTTGAAATTAAATTTGTAGAGAATATACCTACCTCAACACAATCTAAAAGAAATAGTATGTGTCATCTGTATTACAAGTAGGAAAAAAAGCAACTTACAATAAAATGTATTTCTATATGTAAGCCAGGCTCCCAGTATGGCATACTAAAGTACTCAGGTATGTGCGGAACACTATGAATGAACCTGGGTGCAGATGTGGATGTGGCTGCCCATGTGGGACACCATGAATGAGACCCAGAGGCAGACTGGGGAGGCGTGGATGTTGACATGGTCGTGGAGTTTTCTGGAATGACAAAAAGCCAAGGGTGGAGGTCTTAAGAACCAAGGTGTACTTTCACTTTGATTTACACACAATAATTTGTTGTAAGAAAATCTAGTATCTATTAATAATTGAGCAAAAATGCTATTTGATTATGTGTAAAGTAAAATGACACGTGTAACCAAATTTTTACCTACTTAATGTCCGAGGGGTCCAGAACATGAACAGTTCTTGTTGCAACTATGTACCCCTATTATGAACCACCTAAAATTCCCTCAGTTCCTCCAGTAACCTGGTGGGCACGGACTTTTACTTTGAGACCCCCTTGCACCACATCCCCTGTGCCAGAATGTGGTGCTACTGAGCAGGTGAAGCCTGAACCCACGTGTGGTAAGAGCTGTTTTATTTTTCCCTTCCACATTTTGGATTGAAATGTGTAAAGGATATGATATGTCAAAATGATGTGGACAGTTTTGAAGAATACTATTTGGAAGATCTAGAAAATCACTCATCCAGGCCTGAGAGATTTCCAGCAAGTTTTGTAGTACAAACTCGTATAGAAACATTAAGTGTACATTGAATTCACTGAGGAATTACTGCCTTTCTCAGTCAGCTTCTGGATTATTACAGGGAAAGTAGATGAAAGTGACTTGTGAGAGAGCTTGGTACTTTCCAGGAGGGGCTGGTGTGTGTGTGTGTGTGTGTGTGTGTGTGTGTGTGTGTGTGTGTGTGGTGTAGATTGGCTTAATTAGGCGTAATTCACATACCATAAAATTTTACCCTTTTAAATGGTACAATGGTTTTTAGTGTATTCACAAAGCTAGGCAACCTTCATCACTATCTAATTTTAGAACATTTTCATCACCCCAAAAAGAAACCTCATACCCATTAGCAGTCATCTCCTATTCCCCCCTACCCCAACCCCTGATAACCACTAATCTATGTTGTGTCTCTGCGGTTTTGTCTGAATGTTCTGGACATTTCATGTAATTGGAATCATATAATATGCAGTCTTTTGTGCCTGGCTTTTTTCCCTTAGCATAATGTCTCCAAGTTTCATTCATATTATAGCAAATATCAGTTCTTCACCCCTCTCTATGGCTGAATAATATTTCATTGTACAGGTAGACTGCACTTTATTCATTTGTCAGTTGATGGACATTTTGGTTGTTTCTACTTTTTTTTGCTACTATGAATAATGCTGTTTTGAACATTCATGTGTAGAAGTAATTTTCATTTATCTTCGGTCTATATTCAGGAGTGGAATTTCTGGGTTATATGGTAATTCTGCGTTTAACTGTTGGAGGAGCTTCCACACTGGTTCCCACAGCAGCTGCACCGTTTCACATTCCCACCGGCAGTACATGAGGGTTCCGATGTCGTCATATCTTCACTGTCACTTGCTGTTGTCCATCTTTTTCATCCAGGCCATCCTGGTGGGTGTTAAATGGTGTCTCACTGTGCTTTTGATATACATTTCCTTGGTGGCTAATGACATTTACCACTTCTTCACGTGATTACTGGCCATTTTATATCTTCTTTAAAGAAACATCTATTCAGACCTTCTATTCATTTTCAGTGGGGACATCCATCTTGGTAGTGTTCATTGCAGGAGTGTTCTGTATACTCTGGAAACATGTCCCCAGGTCCCATCTGCTCCTTGGCTTCTAGCTTGGGTCTCACCCCACACAGTGGGCATTTGTGTGGATTGCTCATTGCTGTAGGGCATTCTGGGCACTGTGGGGTGTTCCATAGCATCCAGCTTCCACTAGAGGCCAGTAGCACCCCAACTTGTGACAACCAAAACTGTCCCCTAGGGGTCAGAATCCCCTTGTGTGAAAAGCCGCTTTAGCTAAACGTACTAATCTGCTGCCAAGGACACTTGGAGGGCACTTGGTGATTGTGCACAGGTTCCCTGCACATATGAATAGGTGTGTGTCCCTGGGTCTATACACATGTACACATGAGCATATAAACTCAAACTTGGAATTTCTCAGAGGAGATTTTTCTCATGGAGAACATGAAAGACAGGCAGTGCCTTCCCAATGCAGTACATTTCCAGGGTGCCTGCAGACTGCACCCCAAAGCACATGTGTTCTGCTTCTCCAGACTGCAATCTGCAGAAGGCCCCTGGGAGTAGGAGGAAGCCCCTGTAGGATCAGGGAATTGTGGGGGAAGGTAGACGGAGTGAGCTGGACAGGAAGCCGAGTTCCTTCACCCAGCGTGTCAGGTAGGTTCCCAACTTGTAACTGCTGAGAAGGACCACATCAGAGGGACCCCCAACAGAATACTGGATGGCCACAGGGCTAGGCAGCGAGAGAGCCTGAGTGCGCCTTCTGGAAATTTCCCCTCTGTGGAGGTGCACTGGCAAGATGCTTAGGGGAGAGGGCATTGGGAGGTTTATAGGATGGTGGCCCCCAGGGACTGAGTGGGAGCCCGTATTCCAGAGTGGGTCTGGGAGGGGCTGAAGCCACAGAGATGCTCAGGGTCCACCAGTCCCCTGAGTCAGTGCAGGCCCCTTGGGAGCTGCAGGGCGGCAGCACAAAGATCCCCCTTTCTTTCCCGCAGACAACATCTTGGAGAGGAGTGGAAGAGAGAAAAAAAGTCACAGAGTTTAAGGATTTATCCAAAAAGATAGAGTTCCCAAAAACATTAATGAAATTATTAGATTAGGCTATGGCCTGAGTTTTCTCGCAGGCCTCACGCGATGCAGCTGGGGTCGGCATTAGCGGTGTCCTCGAGGGCGCCTAGAAGTCACTCTGTGTTAAAAGCGTCTCTGCAGGGAATCCGTGCAATGCCATTTACGCACATATTGCAGCCATTTGTCATCTTGACTGTACAAGGCATTCGAGGAAGATGGTTTGTGAGGCCTGGACTCGGGCGGGGCGGGGGGTTGCCCTAAAGGGTGTGGTGCACTGACTGAGCGCTGGTTTAGGTGGTGCCCTGTGAGGGAAGCGACAGAGCCCTACTGCGCATAGAAGGTGAAGGAGCAGTGAGGGCAAGTAGCACAGGGGTCCAGGGCTCAGTGGATACAAAGCTGAGAACACAGACAGTACAGAAAAGAGGGGGAGCAGAGCTTGGGGGCACCCGCTGACTTGGAGCAAGGTGGTCATATTAGGAGGAACTGTGAGGAAGGGGAAAATATATGGGACCTGTCTACTTTCTGTTCCATTTTCCCGTAAACCTAAAACTGCTCTAAAACCTACTAAAGTCTATTATTTTTTAAGTGCCAATTATGTAAGACAGTGATTCTGCTTCACTGTCTTTGGGATATTTTCTTATGAGATTCTTTTAAGGCAGTGATGATGGGTTTGCAGCAGTGGAGCTGCCGTCTTACCTTCTGCACTACCTTTGACCTGGAGCACATCGTTTGCCTTATTGAGCAAGAAGAACCTGGGGCGAGTCTGAAGACAGCGCATGTCGAACATAAGGAAGAAAAGCCTCATCTGTAAAATGGGCATGGTGTCTTGTAGTGTGAGGGTCCTGTTTCAACAGGACGAGGATAAAGCATGTGTGTCCCCCTCCCCCCGTAGCTGGTGTATTAAATTAAGAATATTCAGATTATGACCTGCTGAATGCTGAGGCATAAGCCACCCAAGTGGGCGACATGTAGCTCCCTCAGCACTTGAGCTCCCACCTGGGGAGGGGGATTGTTTTGCCTGAGGGCACAATTTTAATACATTCACACAAATGAAGTAGTCACAAGATTTATTACTTAGGAATCTCAGAACAGAGTGCAGTGAGCCCTTGAAGGGCAGCCCGCATTCCATGTCACAAGTGGGCAGGAGATAGAAAGCAGGGTAGTGAGAACCTATTACTCATAAAGTGGTTGGAGCAGAGGTCATTAACTTCTTACAGGTTCATCTCCAGGTGGTTATTTTAAAAGACACCTGGGAAAAGCAAAGTGGGAACTTAAGGTGGGAATCCTAAGCTCAGGTCTTATCTAAATATCCAGACTCTGTGTGTGAGCAGGGTTGTCATGGTGTAAAATGCTTGGGCAGCAACTCCAAATAGCTACTTTCTCACCACTGCATGTCTGGCACATTTTATACTCTCAGTAGGTGAGGTTGTTAAAATCAGTGATTGGGTTGGTACTCACACCCATCTTAGACTTAAAAAAATAATAATGAAGACTGGATCGCTGAATTAACAACACCATGGCTCATTGATACATGAATATTTACCGTGTATTTTATCTTTCAATTTTACCGGTGTTATTTAGAACTCTTCTTGTGGCTTCCAAATAGTTTTAGCCAGACAGGAAATCATTGCCTATTTACTATGAAAAACCTGATCTCAACATCAGTGGGTGAGACTTGTCTCTTTTAGGGTATCATATTTTGAAGGTAATTTCTCTTTGAAATTTTAAAATTCTTTTTCATTTGTATTTGTTAAAATTCTAGAGCTTTTGATAACTCATGCTAAAATTTAATCACCTTTTTTTAGCTTTATCAGCTTTTCATTCAAAATGCCAAACTTTATGCAGGCATCATTTTGTTACCTAGCCAAATATTCTAACTCAAACTAGCAAGGATTTTCTGATAGATATTTCTAATGCTAATTTTTCTTCCCTTTCTGACAAAAACTATAGTAATTTTAATTTAAAAATAAATAAAATAGTTATAGCTATGACCCATATGAGCATAATCACTGGCAAGATTACTTATGAGCCCATTAATTGCTTTATTTAATTGTTGAAACCTATGTTGGTGTGCATGGTCGACTACAGCAAAATAAACCTTGTGAAAATGTACTGGAAGTAGAAATAAGAATGGCAAGTCACTGTTTTATTCCAGAGGAATTCAGAGGAGTTTAGAGCTCCATATCTCTGCCCTCTAACCCTCCTGAGATTTTGCTTTGAAAATGGACTAAAGTTTTCTTCAAGGTCAAGGTTCCTTCTTATGTGGGGAACTGAAACAGCAGCATCCTTTGTTGTCTCAGGAACTCTTTTTGAGTGAATCCAGCCAGAGAGCCAGAATGAGGTATATATTTAGAGCTCGTTTAGTCAGAAGAACCACTAAGAGGATGCTTGTGCCATGACATAATATTAAAAATTAACCTAAGAAAGACCACTTCTGGAAAGGGGGAGCAGATGTACTTTTCCCTAATTTATCTACTAAGTAAAACACAATCCCTGAACTTTATATATAGGAAAAAAACATAAGACCTCGAAAGGTGGAGAGAAGGAGACGACCGACCAGGGATCTCAGGGTGCAAGGAAGGACACGGTGGCAGGCCTTTGCATTTTCTTTTGCCTCACATATCCTAGACTGGGTGCTGGAGTAACTGGCAACCTGAAAACACCAAGCATAGAAAAAAATTAAAGCTCCAAACCAAGGCCTGCTCTCTCTGCCAAAGGACCAGGGAAAAGGCAGCACAGACACAGAAAACTGCTAGATAGTATTTGCTCCACCCCAGCCAGACACCACAGGCACACTGTGGCCCCATCCCACCCAGGCCTCAAAGATGAGTGGGGGGCCTAGACTTCCACCTTCAAGAGACTGTACAAGACCCATATACCCCCAAATGCCGTATAGAGAAAGCCAGGTTGGGAGCCTAATTCCCATGCCCAATGGGTGCTAATGAGTACCATTTCCTGATGCTAACACTTGGTAGGTGGAGGCTATGTGGGATGCCTGGGCTTCCACCCACCCTTCCCACTGGGCTGATGTCAGAGGAGTAGTGAAGTCAGGACTTTTGCCACTGCCAGGGATAATGAGGCTGTCCCCAACCACAGTGATGAGGAAATACATGGGGAACAGAAAAAGGCACCCTGAACCCTCCCAGCCAGGAGGCATCAATGGGGAGTCTAGTTGTGAGCCAGGGCTCCTATACTCTCCCAGCAGTAAAAAAGGATTCCCTCCCACACCCTCAGATGCTGACAAAGTCCTTGAGTGTCGCTGGGGAAAACCTGACTTTATATTTAAAAGTGTATGCACCAAACAACTGAGCTGTAAAATATGTGAAGCAAAACTAATAGAAATGAAAGCGGAAATAGACAAATCTATAAATATAGTGAGATTTCAACACTCCCCTCTCAAAAATTGATAGAACTGAGGAGAAAACCATCGAAGGTACAGAAGAACTCAACAACACCATCAACCAAGTCTAATCAACATTTATTTATACAATGTTCCACCCCAAAAGAGTCTAATACACAAAGGACCATATCTTAGGTCATAAAACAAACCTCAACAAATTTAAAGAATCGAAATCATACAAAGTGTGTTCTCTAAACACAATGGAGTTAAACTAGAAATCAAGCACAGAAAGATAACAGGAACTCTGAACACTTAGAAAGTAAATACACACTTTTCAATAATTCACTAGCCAAAATGGGAAATCTTTAAAATATATTGAACTGAATGAAAATGAAAATACAACATATCAAAATTTGTGGAATGTAGCTAAAGCAGTACTAAGAGAGAAATCTATAGGACTAATGCATACATTAGGAAATAGGAAGATTCCCAAGTCAACAATCTCAGCCCCACCTCAAGAACTTAGAAAAATAAACCCAAAGAAAAAGCAGAATGAGGGAAATAACAAGAACTGAAATTAATGAAATTGAAAACAGAAAATCAATAAAGTTAATGAAACAGCAACCTGATTCTTTGAAAAAGTTTGATAAAATTGACAAATCTCTAGTAATCTGAAAAAATAAGAAGACACAATTACCAATATCAGCAATTAAACAGGAAATACAACTACAGTCATCGAAATGATAATAAAGGGACAGACTATGAACAACCTTATACAAATATTTGACAACATAGGCAAATTGGACCACTTTCTTTAAAAACACAAACTACCACATCTCACTCAATAGGAAAGCTCTATAGCTCACTGCCAACAAGTCCACACCTACGTGCTGCATTGCAAGGGTTTCACTGATTCCTGGAGTCTTATCTGCATGGGAAGGAGAGGGAACAGGAGCTTTCCTTTTAGATAGCTATGACCTTGACTGGCTTAAAATAAATATTTGCCACAGAGTTACAGGTCTAAATCTAAAAGTTTAAATAGATGCCAAGGTAGGTTAACTCAGTTTCAGTGACCTTGGTGTTGAGCCTTGGGAAATACTGCCTCTAAGGCTCGGATGAATGACATTTCTAAAATTAAATCAGATGTTTAAATATTTAGCACTAGGCTTATGGAGGTGGAAGGCAATGGGCGATTCTGGTGAATGCCAGGCGATGCACATGGCTGCCTCTTGTTTTCAGATTTTCAGTTGGGGCTTCTTAAGAAGCTCAAGGCAGACAGCCTGCCCTCTCCCAGTGCCTCGACATCAGCTGGGGTTGGTGAGTGTGCTTCACATACACACCCAGGTTCCCCAATTTCTCTTTTTGGGACATCTCAGCAATGGTGCTCTTACTGCATCATCTTTTCCTGCTAACCACATTGCTCTCTGGGAGAAAAGGACAGAAACTCCATCTACTTCAGAATGCTTAAGTCTCCCACATTCCAGCTCCTGATCCTCTGGACTCAATGAGAACCCAGTTCTACAGAACCTCAACAACTGTGCCTCCCTTCTCCTAACCATTTTTCCTATTTTATAGATTGTGGGGCATATTGGTGGAAGAATCTGAAAATGTTTGATAAAATCAAATTAAAATTGTTGATATTAATTTTCTAGGCAGAGAAATGAGCCAACTTCTTAATTATGAATTAGCATGTTCTCCAGTGTTTACTATTTTGGACTGAAGTCACACAGAACAGGACTATAAACAGCAATCTGCGTCAGAACTGGGACGACACCGTGCTATGGACTGTGTTATCATTCCCATCAGTGGCTCTATTGTTACCAGTTTCCTTTCCACTTCAATGTCAAATCAACTAGCCAGAGAGAGGATGGGGCACAGAGCACTCAGTGTGAAAATTAGTGAGGCAGATGGCAGTTGCATGCTCGTTTTTGGAAAAGATTTCATTTTTACAAAGAACAGTTGATACTTAGGAGAGGCAAGTATGAGTATGGGTATTACCTGGGTATGAGGAGCTGTTCTCATAAGTGAATCTATGCCCTGTGGGCTGGTGCTCTGGGTGCACCCCTCTCTCTGATGGTTGAAAACATCTCTGCTCATTGCAGAAGGTAAATATAATGCCACACTTTTCTGGGGGCCCTATTTTGGAATCAGTTCTTATTTGATGCATTTTGGTGACTAGAAGGTATATTTCCGGCTCTGATTTCTTGTAGGAATGTGGTGAAGGGCTGGCCATCTAGCACTGAAATCTAAAGTATTAGATATTGGTGTCCCAGGTTCCATCAGATGAAGGTGGCTACCTCTTCTCACCCGAGGGTCGGCAGGCAGCAGCCTAAGGAGAGGGGCTCATTGACTGAGAGGTGGTATTCATGCTAACAGGTATATGCTGAGCTACCAGCCCAACATGGGGGTGAGGGGAGGATGCTCAAAGAAAGAGGGCATGTTCTCTCTGTTTCACAAGTGTTTACCTCTGCAGAGGCACAAACGAAGTTCCGCGGTAGAAAATGGGGGTGGGAGAGATCCTCCTGCACATCTTACCAGCGGTGGTCCCCAGAGAGAGGGAGGTTGGTCCAGGCTGTGGGTGCACATCCCTCTGTTGGCACCAGGCCCCAGTCACCAGAGACTGCCTTGATCCCTGTTTCTCGGCCTTTCTTGCCCAAGGCCTTCCAGCTGGAAATGTGGGAGCTGCACTGTGGGGCTGGAACAGGAACAGAGAAAGGCAGGGCAGGACAGAGGAGGCTGCCTGTGTCTGCTTTGAGCCCTCTTCCCTAACATTCTCTGGACATTATTTGACAATCTTATGTGGTCGCCTGTCATTTCTAAGTGTAAGTAAAGTATTCCTTAAGTTTGCTTTCATTGTTGAACACGTGCTGTATTTGTCTTGTCACCCAGTAAGATTTTAAGTGCCTTGGAGCAAGCGATCATATTTTATTTTCCTGTAACATGAGTTTTCCCAGGCCTCAAACATAGCAGCAGCAAAAGAATGAAATTTCTCCAACTCTGCCCCGGTATTACTGATGAATCCCCTCTCCTTTCCTCCTCCCCTCCCTCCCCAGCTCCTTTAGGGCTGGGCACAGGGCTCTGGTTCATCCTACTGTTCTCACTATTCTTCCTCCCTGTTCCAGCTGACACCTCCCAGAGTGGGAAGGTGGTCAAGGCCACTGCACTGAAGAAGGTAACCCTTTCTCGAAACCCCCAAGGAAACACCTTAGCACCCCCACCAGCTACATTCTTACTCTGGTACCAAAGCTCTCAACACCTTGCTAAGATGTCCAGCCTTTAAAAAGAAGGAAATCCTGCCATTTGTGACAACATAGATGGACTTAGAGGACATTATGCTAAGTAAAATAAGCCGGACAAAGAGGGACAAATGCTGCATGATTCCACTTATAGGAGGCATTTAATGGCCAACTCATAGGCACGAGGAGTAGCATGGTGGTTGCAGAGGCTGGAGGGAGAAAAGGGGACATGTTTGACTGGTATTTTAAAGTTTTGGTTATGTAAGATGAGCCAGTTCTAGAGATCTACGAGACAACGTTTTGCTTTTGGTTAACAACATCATTCTGTACACTTGAAAATGTGTTAGGAAGGTAAATCTCATGTTCTTACCATTAAAAAAAATAAAGGCAGGGAGAGAAGGAAACTTGGAAGTGAAGGATATGTCTGTTAAGATTGTGGCGAGGATCCAGACTGCTCAAACTGTATACATTAAATAGGTCAAGTTCTTTATATAGCAATTATATCTCAATAGAGCTATTTTTAAAAGAAAATACTGAAATACATTTTTTTTGTAAATGTTAGTGGGACCACTTTTATTTTTTACTCTCTTTGTACTTCATTATCCCACTGACTTAGGCATCCACAGGCACCAACCAGTCCCCACTCAACAATCGTTTTCCTTGGGCCAAGTCTCTCCCCATTGGCACATCTCTTCAGCAAGACTCTGGTTTAACTGGGGTGGGGTTGGGCATCAGGAGAACCACACTGTGGGATTTCTGCTATGTTTTGTGTGCTCTTAGAATGGTTGGGTACACTGCTTTGCAAACAGCAGGTGCTTAAATTTGCTGGTTTGCTCTGTAAAGAGAAACAATTCTGGGCTACTCAGAGCTGTGCTGTGTCACACCTGCCATTGTAATCGGTGTGGAGACCTGGGCCAGTGCCAGGCTCGGGGCCTTGCACCTTCAGGCCTCAGAAGTCAGAGCTAAATGAAGGGTGACATGGCCAGGATCTGAGCAACAGAAGTAAAGGCTCAAATAGGTGCTAGATAAATAAATCTATAGCAAAGCAAGAACAGCAAACCTTAAGTCTCTGTCTGGATCTCCCAGGTCAGGAGTGGGAGGGAGTGCTGGGTCCTCACAGATCACCATGGAAAGTCACGAGCAAACTCTGAAATACAGGGAACGTGGTCATAGATCTGATTAGGTTTGGACTTTTCCTGTGGTACATTCTGGCTTTCATGGACTGATTCTCTGAATATTAAAATGTTGGCTAATATTTATCGAATGCTTACCATAGGCCAGACATTGTTATAATCATTTATGCATATTTAATCATCAGAACAACCCAATGATGTACATACTTTGGGATCCCCATTTTACAGATGAGGAAACTGGGGCAGAAAGAGATTAAATAACTTCTTCAAGATCACCCACCTGTCAGTGGCCAAACTGGGGTTTTAACCCAGGTACTTGACTCGGGAATCCAAATTCTAAACCATATTTTACAAGGCAGTCTTCTGAACTGGCATTTCCATCACCACAAAGAATGCTTTCAAGCATTTGACATTCTTTACATGAATGTCACCCTGAAGCTGCAGAATGAGAGGCTTGTGGTTGGGAAGTGGCCGTGTAGATACATCCTGAATGTGTGAGCCTTTTAAATATTTATGTATTTCCAGACACTTTGGAGAATAAAATCAACTAAGGTTGCCAGAATTGAGTTTAGTTGTTGCATTGAATCCCAGAGGGATCAGTGCCAGATCGTTTAAGGCCAACGGTATGTTTTTCTCAAGTTTCATTTGATTTCTTAGAAAGTATTTGAAATGTAGGAATAAAGTCCAGAAGCCGCAGTGTATTGATTTATTTTTCCAACTTCCCATGAGACGTGATTACCAAGGAACCCAAAGAGCCAAATACAAGCAGAGAGCTAGTGGTGCTGTGCCCATGTGGCCACCTGGAGTGACAAAAGTCACTCCTCTGATCTGAGGAAGCACGATTCTGTGTTGAAAACTTGACTCATGTTCAGGTAACATGAGGAGAATATCGGCAGTCAAAGTATAAGTTAGCTTTAAGCATATTGCCTTTTAAAAACTATCGTATTATCAGCCTGCACTTTTTTTATACAATGGACCGTATTTTTATAGGCAAACATCAAGATATGTGACCTGAAAAGAGCACATGAAATGCTCTTCCCCAGAATTAACTTTTAATGACATTCTGAAACCTCATTTTTTAGAAGATGTTAGTTATATATCATGGAATACCTGATATGTTTATAACGCTCCCTGTTAAATCGGATCACTTTGTTTACATGTACTTGGCCCATGTGACAACAGAGTTGGAGTCTGAAATCTGCAGGGCAGGTGGCAGGCTAGAAACTCAGGTGGAGTTTCTATGTTGCAGTCTAGAGGCAGAATTCCTCTTTCTCAGGGAAATCTGTATTTGTTCTTCAGGCCTTCAACTGATTGGGCACAGCCCACCACATTGTGGAAGGCGATCTACTTTCCTTAAAGTCAACTGATTGCAGATGCCAGTTACCTATAAAATACCTCCACAGCAGCCCCTGGATGAAGGTTGGTCTGGATAATGGGACTGAAGCCTCGCCAAGCTGATATGTACACTGATCATCCCATGGCCCAGTCCCATTCCCACTCACCTCCCTTATTTCCCTTACATTACTCATTCTTTCCTTCTCTCACCACTTATGTACTCCATGCTCCTTCCTGTATTTCCATTGCCCTGTGGGCCACTCCTTTTCTCAAACACCACTTGTCTCCCAATGCTTTTACAACTTGGGATGATTTGTGCCAAAGGGCCCTGTGTGATGGGGCTCTTAGTTCCCCTGGGGTGTTCAGGGCACCTGTATACATCCATGGTGACCTTCTTGAAGATCTCTCCATGAGCAGGTTCTGATGGACTCTGAACCATAAATGCAGCAGTTGCTAAGAACCATAGCCTGAACAAGAGGGCTGAACAGCTCTTCCATTTTCTGTTTAAAGTTGAGGTGATCTGGGTGAGGACCAGGGAAAGCAGCAAGAAACTCATGGGCATCCATGAGCCAATGTGCTGTCTCAAATTCATAATGGGTGTCTTATCTCAAATAAATTACATTTGCTGTTCTACCTGCTGGTGGTATTATTAATAAATGTTAACTTAGAGGATTTTATAAAATAAAATCCCAGTTTAATTCTGAAGGCGTATGTTTATCTCTTCTATTTGTTCGAGACACACCCAATGCTTCTTTTTCCTCTAATGTCACTTTTAGAAAGAATTTAATGAATCATGTTAGAATTACCTCCCAACATTCCCCCTTCACGCTCCCTTTGATGGCATGCAGACATCCGCCATGTCTCCCCACTCTGTGCTCTGAACAGTTGGTGTGGCAGATATTTTTATATGTTTATATTCTGCCATGTAGGACTCTCGTGAAGAATTTCTTGGACCTGGTGTGACATTAGAGCATCCTTTAAGAACAGTGTGTGATGCAAGGAGGCCTTACACACTCCTCCCTGCCCCCACCCCCAGCCTCACACATTGGAGGATCCTCTCTGGGGGGGACTGTTCCTTCTTGAGAACAGACTGTCCTTTGCTCCTACAGCAGGTAGGTGAGTCATCCTGGAAAAGAGTTGCTAAGGCAGGCTCACAGAACAATAGACGGTGAGGAAACTGCCTATTGTTTTCTTAAATCTCAGCTGTTAAAGACATTCTCCACTGTTTTGGTTCATTTATCTTCTTAGTTCTGTTTTCTAACAATAGGAACAAATATTTCATTCTTCCACCATAGACAGAAGCAGGATATCTTTGGGCAAGGGGGATGTCAAAACCTAAAAAGTGAATAATTCTTTACAACTCACGCAGCTCACACAGGCACGACGACATTGAACTGTTGCAGTGACCTGGCCGCAATGTCTGTATTATTACACACGTGATGCTGGGTCATGCCCTCCACTTCTGTACCAGACTGTAAATTCAGATTTAAAATATTAGGAATGGATGCACACACTCACTAAGCTTTTGGAATAGTTACAATATTTACATGTGGGAGGTGAATAATTTAAATATTTAGCCTGTTTGTCTCTCGGGGCAGCAGACTCACTTGCAGTCATGAAGAAGGGCTCTTCCTCCTGAAATTTGTGTTCGCTCTGTCCAGAGGTGCCCCTGTTCCTGCTGTCTGCCCTTCAGTGAGTCCATGTGACCCCCTGATCATTCTAGTCACTTCACGGGGACCTTGAATTGGGGTGGGCAGTCAGGTTCTTCTCTTGAGGGTGGGATGGGGCACTGTTCAGTAGAAGGGGCTTCAAGGTTTTCATGTGCATGGTTACATCAGTTTCCTGTTGCCTCTGTAACAAATTACCACAAATAGTGGCTTAAACAATACACACTTAATATATTACAGTTCAGGAGGTCAGAAGTCCAAAACCAAAGTGTAGACAGGGCTGATTCCTTTTGCAGGCTCTAGAGGAGAAGTTCATTTCCTGGCCTTTTCCAGTAGAAACACCCACATTCCTTGACTCGTGGCCCCAAATTACTCCTACCTCTGCTTCCATCAGCACATCTCCTCTCTGCCTCGGACCTTCCTGCCATCCTCTTTTGAGGACTCTGTGATACATTGGACCCACCCCAATAATCAAAGATGATCTCTCCATCTCAGGATCCTCAACTAATCATGTCGTCACAGCCCCTTTGTCCGTGTAAGGTAACACATCCACAGGGCCCGTCATTCACCCCATCACAGAGGTTCTCTCAGTGATTTACAGGCTTGAATTCTCAGGCTGTTCCTGTCCAGTTCCAGGCAGTGGCAGCAGCTCAGATGGGGACGCCTGAGAGGCTCCCTGTCTTTTTTGTTACAGTGACCAGGGTTAGTTGGGCACGCAGTTAAAAACGTTCTTATCTCCGCGGACCCACCAAAACAGGGGCGTCCGGCTTCCACCTCTCGCCCTGCCTGAGAGCATCACTCAGACTCAAGAGGCTTTTCATTTCCCAGTGAAGATCCTTCTGAAAGGTCATTCTTGCAAAGTCCATGTCTCAATCGGTTAGAGGTCATTTACAGCCTACCAGGTGACCTTTGTGAAATTTCCATAAACAATCCCCGGTAAATGACAAAAGCTGTATCCCAGCCTTGCTCCTGTGTAGCTGTTGTTGTGGCGGATGGGGAAACACACTGATTTTGCATTTCCTTTTGAGGCTTTTTACAAGATGACACCATCAGCACGTCTATTTTTCATCTTGAGGGGACTGGGTTCTTTGCTGAGCTCAGGAATGACATTTCAGAGCCTGTCACAGGCTCCTGAGGAAGCAGGGCCTCTGGTCAGGAGGGGCCTCCATCCATGATCATCTCTGACCTCTCAGTTGGGAAATGCTAATGTGAGAGGTGACAGTAGGATGCTGTCTATGCCAGTTCCCTGACAGCTCATGAGGATCCAGAAGATGTTGCCATTCCCAGACCTGACCCCATTTGTTACCACACAGAGGGGATCTCAGTGGTATTTTATTTGGATTCCATAACTTGTCTGCTATTTTTGGTAATTAAAATGGCTTCAGTTCCATCTCTAAGTCTCAGTCTTGTTCATTAGAAAACTTCAGTCTGGATCTCTTCCTCCTCCAGTCTTTCCTGCCCCTGCCGGGCACCAGGGATTTAGGATGGCAGGGCAGGGACTGCTCTTCACTAATCAAGATTTCATTCTTTTTTATGGCTAAATAATATTTCATTATATCTATTATGTTTTCTTTATCTATCGATTCATTGAAGGACACTTAGGTTGTTTCCATTGCCTTGGCTATTATGAATAATGCTACAGTGACACAAGGGTACAGCTGTCTCTTAGAGATAGGGATTTCATTTTCTTTGGATGTATACCCAGAGGTGGAATTGCTGGATCATATAGTAGTTCTGGTTTAAATTTTTTGAGCAACCTCCACACTGTTTTTCATAGTAGCTGCACCAGTTTGCATTCCCACCAACAATGTGCAAGTGTTCCCTTTTCTTCACATTTTCAACACTTGTTATTGCTTGTCTTTTTAATAACAGCCATTCTAACAGGTGTGTGGTGACATCTCTTTGTGGTTTTGATTTGCATTTCCATGATAATTAGTGATGTTGAGCACCTTTTCATGTACCTGTTGACCATCTATCTATATGTCTATTCAGGTCTTTTGCCTAACTTTTAATCAGATTATTACTATTGTTGTTGTTATTATTATTATTATGCTACTGAGTTGTTGTATAAGTTCCTCACATATTTTGAATATTAGCCCCTTTCAGATAGATCGTTTGCAAATATTTCCTCCAGGGATGAGCTTCTTCAACTCTGAGTAGCGGAAAGCATGTTGGAAGATTGTGGGAGGGGAGAAACCCCACTTGTGAGGGTCCCGTCCCAGGCCTGGGGTTCCTGGCGTGTGTGGGAGTGGAGTGTATGGCAACTGCAGGAGGTGGTGGTGCTTGTAGTAACTCAGCAGGGGTGACCGGTTCTGGGAGTTTTAGTCTCTTCAGCAGCCTGCACTCAGGGACCGGGGTGGGGCTTGGCAAAGCACCGGGACAGCCGTGCAGTGTTCCTTTCCCTGAGCATCAGAAGTCACTTCCTCACGCCAACTCTGGAAGACTCAGAGAAGGACGCTGCTGCTAGATAGACGTCTCAAGTGTGGCTTGCTCTCCCTGCCACCATCCCACAAGGGCACGAACCAGGAAGGTGTCAAAACATATCTGGAGAGAAGAGGCAAACAAAGGTCTGGGAAATGAATAAGCAATCTGTCTAATTAGCTGGGTGGGCTGGAAGTTTCCTGACACTAATTTAGCACCGACAATGTTAATTTTCCCTGCTGCAGGGAGGGTATGTGTCACTTTACCCAGAACAAACACATTGGGTCTAAAAGTTGGTTTATCCTACACAACCACTCACCCATCTCATCCTGAAGGTGTAAAGAATTCATCCCTGCAAGACATGGGGCCCAGGAGTTCTGGAACATCCCAGCCAGGTGCCAAATCATGGGCTGCACCTCCTCCCCATTAGCATCTAGCACCAGCCTTATGCTCAGGGCACAGGCATCAACTATGAAAGTGCTCTTTGCTTCTCAGCAGATCTCATCAACAGAACGCTGTGTGAGTTTTTACATGTCCACACATGAAGAACTGTCATCAAGGATACATGAGGAATGTGAAGTTCTGGAGCTCTTTCTCCTCTAAGTGGAGTCTTTATCTCCTTCTTGCAGGATTTGACTCATCTTTCCTTCTGGGTTAAAGGGGTTGATGCCTAGCAGAGAGTCGTACACCCAGAGGGAGATGGAGGTGAGGGTTCTTTGACTTTTTTTTAAACTTCATCAGTCATCCTAATCTTTCTGTGTCTGTCTTTGAGATAAACTTTCTTAGCGCTTTACTCATTTTTATGGGTTGAATTGTGTTCCTATAAAGATATGGTGAAGTCCTAACCCCCAATAACTCAGAATGTGACCTTATTTGGAAATAGGGTCATTTAGTTAAGATGAGGTCATGCTGGAGTAAGTAGGCCCTGATCCAGACAGCCTGCTGCCTTTATAAGATGAGGACAAGAGACACACGGAGATGATGGCCATGTGACTGGGTGATGCAGCCGCAAACCAAGGACTTCTAGCCACCACCAGAGGCAACTGTAAGAGGCAAGGAGGGATTTTCCCTTATAGGTTTCAAGCTGCCAGAACTGTGAGAGAATAGCATCTTGTTGTCTTAAGTAGCCCAGTTTGTGGTTCATTGTTATGGCAGCCCCAGAATAGTCCCCTTTTTCTTCAAGGATGCCATGGGCACCAGGAGGCTTAGCCTGTAGCCTGGGCTGGAGAATTTGTGCCCTGTATCAGTTTAAACAAGACTAGAGTGGAGGGAATTCAGGTTACTCAGGCCTCCTCAGGCAGAGCTGAGAATTGGCCTAAACAAGTGTGCCTTTCGAGGAGGTGACATGTGACTCAACAGATGTGACTTCAATGTGGCCAGGCCCCAGACCTGGGCAGATAGCTCTCAGGCACGTCCTGTCCAGGCCTTTCACCTGCTCCTCTCTATCTGCTAAGATTCTGGGAAGGTAGCTCTGTGACCATAAGTGTTTTGGTTACTCAGTTTATGTGGGCCTTTGAGATGTGGTCTGTGCCATATCAGGGCTGGTGTGAGGCAGCTCTTGCCTCGCTCGAGGCAGTGGTCTTTAGCTCATGGGTAAGTTTCAAATTTGTATGTAATTTTAGGAAAGGAGAATCCTTACCATGCAAGCTCTTAGCAGTGCTGGGCAGGCCTCAGAGACAAGGTGTATCTACCGGGATGCTACCTGTGGCAGGGCCCTTCCCTGTAAGTAGAGCTGGTGAACTTACCTTTTGCTTGGTGAGAATACCTGTTAATACATGTCTGCAAATGTAAAATTTAGGTAAATATTTCAGAAGCTTTAAAAATGGCTATGTCTTATGGTCTATAACAATAGTCCCCAACCTTTTTGGCACCAGTGACAAGTGCTCCCATGAGAATCTAATGCCTGATAATCTGAGTTGGAGCTGAGGCGATGATGCTAGTGCTGGGGAGCAGCTGCAAATACCGATGAAGCTTGGCTCACTCACCGGCTGCTCACCTCCTGCTGAGAGGCCTGGTTCCTAACAGGCCACAGAATGGCACTTGTCCACTGCTCAGGGGTTGGGGGCTCCTGGTCGGTAACGCTACTTCTAGGAATTTAGCAGAGAAACAATCGCACGTGAGAAACAAGTTTATACCTGTGGTTTTTTTTCTTTTTATCATTATGATAATCAAGAATTGCTTTAAAAAATCTGATTAAATTTTAAAACACACACCCAAGGGAATATTTACACAGCCATTAAAAATTATGCAGAAGAGCAGCAGTTTGAAATTTTTGTTACAAATCCATATATATTGTTACAGTTTGGATAAAAGTGCATCAGAAGAATAAACAAAACTCTGCACATGATGCTGTTAATTTTCCATATTTTCTAAAGTGAACATGATGATTTTGTATTCACACAAAATACATGTTATCTTGTTTCTCGTTTTATACATCAAAATGTAATGATCATTTGTGAATATTTTAGTCCAAATCAGCCATCCAATCCGATTTTCCTCATCAAAACAAGATCTTTTAACTAACCTTACCTAATTGTACATTTAAAGTGTATATTAATGTAGATTCCAGACAGCCATAAAAGATACAGAAATCCAACAGTTCTGTCTCTAGTTTCACCGAGAACACTGGGAAGAGACCCAGAGGACTGCGTTTGAGGTGGTTTATCCACCCTTCATCTTGACCTTTGCTTCAGTTCTGTTTCCATTGTGGAGCAAATACAAACAGCACTAACTACACTGTGGCCTACAGACCCAAACTGTGGCCACCTCTCCTTGGCGAGGGGGTGGGGGGTGTGGAGATGCTTTTGCTCTACATAATGCCATATTATTTTAAAGGCAGCGTGCTGGGGATAAATATCAAGACTGGAGCTCATATAATGACCAAGCAGAGAGGAAATGCCTGGTTGAAATGCTGAATCAAGTATTTTATTTCTATCCTCTTATAATCTCACTCATTTTTTAAAAAAGATGTTGTTGAGGAACAAGCATATAATTGCAACAAATTGAGGAACAAATATAATTGCATATATTTGAAATGTACAATGTAATGATTTGATATACATTATGGAATGATTACCAAGATTAAGATAATACATCCAGCACCTCAAATAACTCTGTGTGTATGTGTGTGCGCACCATGAAAACACTTAAGATCTACTCTTAGCAACTGTCAAATATACAATACCATATTATTAGTTATAGTCACCATGCGATACATTACATCCTCAGATCTTATTCATCTTATAACTGGACATTGGGACCCTTTGACCTACATCTCTCCATTTCTCCCTCTCCTTAGCCCCTGGTAACCATCATTTTATTCTCCGTTTCTATGAAATTGTCTGGTTTTTTTTAGATTCCACATATAAGTGATACCATGCAGTGTTTGTCTTTCTCTGTCTGACACTTAGCATCATGCCCTCCAGATTCATCCATATCCATGCTGTCACAAATGGCAGGATTTCCTTCTTTTTTTATGGTTAAATAATTATCCATTATATATATAATTATCTATCTCTATCTCTATCTACATCCATATATATGTGTGTATATATATATATATATATATATATATATATATATCCCACATCTTTATTCATTCATTCCTCAGAGGACACTTAGGTTGTTTCCATATCTTGGCTATCATGAATGATATTGCTATGAGCATAGGGGTGCACACATTTCTTTGAGATACTGATTTTGTTCCCTCTGGATATATACCCAATTCCAGAAGTGGAATTGCTGGGTCATATGGTAGCTCTATTTTTAACTTGTTGAGGAGCCTCCATACCGTTTTTCAGAGTGGCTGCACTAGCTTACATTTCCACCAACAGTGTGTGAGGATTCCTATTTCTCCACACCCTAGCCAGCACTTGTTATCTCTTGTCTTCTTGATGACAGCCATTCCAACAGGTGTGTGGTGACATCTCCTTGTGGTTTTGCTCTGCATTTTCATGCTGATTAGTGGTGTTAAGCCCCAATCTAGCCCTTCTTATATTATGTAGTGAGCTCTCTCACAGTCAGTCCCTCTCACAGTGTCCTGGGTGAATCCTGCCTTGTGTTTGTTGAATATTCTGTGTCCGTCTTTGTTAGAGGAAAGGCAAGGGCAGGGGTCATCCTGGGTGCTGGGTGGGGATGCTGCCAGGCCCGGAGGGTCAGGAGAACAAGGTTGTGGGAGAGCTGGGAGAGGTGCCCGGGGTTCGGATCAGCAGCAGTGCTCTGGTGGGAGGACCATGGCATCGCCAGTGGCTGCTTCTTCCGGGCTGCCCTCCTCTCCCCACACATCCCTGCCACTGCACCTCCAGAACTTAATCCCCCTGTCCTGTTGTCTCCTCCTCTCCCAAGCCCCTCACCTCTCTCCAGACACTGCCCATCTTTGAAGTTCAGTCCTCAGGGGATAAAGAACAAAGACCCTGGCCCAGGCTCCTTGCTCTGCTCCTCTGCAGGAGGGGCCCTGCAGCTCCCCCTTTACCACGTAAAAGTGTGTTGTAGATGGTTAGACTCCCTGTACCCCAAGCCTGTCTGAGGAAAGTCAGTGTCTCTGCAGCCCCCCAAGCGCCTCCCCTCAGACCATCTCACTTCCTGCCGAGAACTTGGGGTTCAATGCCATGAGTCTTTAATACTACATGTCTTAGTTTGGCCTGTTTCTGAATTAGGCATAAATGGAGTCCTGTTTTATGTATTCCTTGCACCTCCCTGTTGTAGCTCAACTGGTGTAAATCACTTGTTCCTACTGCTCATGGTTTCCCACTGTGTGACCACAGCTCGCCTTATTCATCCAGCCCACTGTTGATGGGTGGTGCCGTCTTCAGTCCTCCTCTCCCCTCCTCTATATTTTCTTCTCCCCATCCCCTCCCCTCCCCTGTCCTCTCCCTCCTCCTCTTCCTCCTTTTCTCCTCTTCTTTCTTTCCTTTACCATCCTCATTCACAGTTTTAAGTGGCACTGCTACAGACATCGATATCTACGGATACTAGTGTGCATGTCAGAGCACATTGCTGCAACAGGAGCTATGTATCTCTCAGACTTTGTCATACAGCTTCACTTCGGTTCCCAAAGGAATTGGGCCAATTTACATGCCTTTTTGCCAGCTTGTTCACCATCAGCCATAGGGGATGTGCATCCTTTTTAATGGCCAGCTCCCATTTGGGGTGGAAACCGCATAAGGGCAGGGAGCCTGCCTGTCTTGCTCAGCCCTGCACCCTGGAACCAGCACCTACGCCTGGCTCATGTCTCCAAGGACGAAGTTGTTCAGGAGTCGAGGGTGCACTCGCAAAGTTCCTCAGGCTCCAGGATGCCTTTGTTAGATGTTACACCTGCTCCACACCCCAGTTCGGAAGTGAGGTTGTACTGTTCATGGTTGCAGATTTCTTCAGAGGGTGATCTCCCTTTTTTTCTTACTGCCTGCCCCCTCCCACTCCTCGCCCTTGATGTTGGATAAGGCAGTACAGGAAATATGTGCGTCCTCACTTTCCATGGCCAGTGTCCAGCTGCACCTAGGCCTGGATGCTCCCTTCTCCTCTTACCTCTCACAATGGTCCATCTCCGCCTTCCCCTCTCCCTAGAGCTCCCCCACCTGTCTCAGGAGGGCAGACTCCCCAAAGTTCCTGGTTTCTCAGAACCCAACCCGTACACCCCTCCAGCTCTCCTGTTTCTCACCTTCCTTTCATGGCTAACTTTACGGAACAGTTGCTAAGAGGATGTGTTTGGTATCCTGGTATAACATTACGCTCCACCTTCCCACCTGGGCGCCGTCTGGCCTTGTTCAAAGGGATGAACAGTCGTGTCCTGCTTCTTCTCCTTCCTGGAAGGGGGGTGAGGCAGTGATGGAGAGCAGGCCTATATCCTTGCAACGCTCAGGCTAAGATTCTTCATGCTGTGTTGAGTTTAAAACCTTATCTAACTGTCCCTATATAACTATAAGGGACTTTGGGGATGACATTCCAATTGAGATATGACATTTCCCTGAAGCAAACACTTGTTTTCTAGGTCTTTGTTTGTATACATCTGAGTTTGAATCCTGCCTCTGCCACTTACCAGCTGTGTGACCTTAGGCAACTTATTGAACCTCTCTGTGCTTTATTTTGTAAAATGGTAAAAAATAGTGTCTATTTCCTAGATCCTAATGAAAATTAAATCAATTCACACAATCTGAGTTTAGGAGGGTCCTTGGAATTTCATAAGTGCTCAATAACACTGGGTGGTATTTTATGATTGCTATACTTTAGACAAATATTAAAAGATTTAGACAGAAAACACCATTTATGCTATAATTTAAGCAGAGAGTAAAAGTTTGATAAAGATAGAGAGAGATGGTGGGTAGGAGGAAGAGACATTTATTTTGAGACTGGCTCACACAATTGTGGAGCTTGTTAAGTCTGAAATCTGCAGGGCAGGCTGCAGACTGGAGACCCAGGGAAGAGGCAGTGTTGTAGCTAGAGTCTGAAGTCAGTCAGTCTAGAGGCAGAATTCCCCCTTCCTCTGGGGATATCAGCCTTTTTCTCTTAAGGCCTTCACCCGATAAGATGAGGCCCATCCACAATAGGGAGGATGATCTGCTTTATTCAAAGTGTACTGATTTAAATATTAATCAAATCTACAAAATACCCTCAAAGGGACATCCAGACTAGTGTTTGGCCAAATATCTGGGCACTGAGAACTGGCCGAGTTGACACATTAGAGCAACCATCACAGGTGCCATCAGATTCAACCCGGAAGCAGTGCTGGAATTAGCAGCTTGGGCCCAGAAATGGCACCAGCCAGAAGTGTTTGAGGAGACAAAATGGATGGCACAGGGTCTAGGAAAGAAGCTTAGAGTGTAAGTGGAGAATGAGAGGCTGAAACCAGGGTGGGTAGGTTTTGTCTTTTCCTTTGCTTTTGATTTAAAGATGGAATAGTCTCTCACAGTGAGCAATTCTCGAAGTGTGGACCAGCAGTGTCCACATCACCTGGGGTCCTGTTAGAAATGCACATTCCTGGTCCCCTTCCCACCCCCAGACTACTGGATTGGAAACTCTGGCCTTCCAGTTTAACAAGTTCTTGGGGATTCCAATGCACCCAAAGTTTAAGCACCACTCAAGTACACTTCTGTGCTGGAAGAGGTGAGGACCAGGCAAGAAAAGAGGTGGAGATGCCTGGGAGAGGGGATGTCTTGGTGGAGGCCTAAGGGAATGTAGCTTGGAGGACCAGTTTTGGCCCAGGACAGGTGTGGGTGTCATTGTGTCTTGAGCAGTGGGAAGGCAGATGCTGTCCACTTCATTTTGGGGAAGAAACGTTTTAGGACGGTACAAGCCTTCCTAAAGTCAGAGCAGGTGGTTGTGATGGGGAGGCGTGTGCGAGTGGATTGTGTCTGGCTCATGTGGCCGTAGGCACACTTAGGGTTTGCTTCAGCAAGAGTTAGCCTGGGACTTTTGTTCATAGGGAAAGGCTCACTGCCCTGTGGTGACACTTTTCCAAACCCCTCCCTTCATTGAGCTCTAAAACTGCCATACAAAACTGCCAATGTTCAATGGATTTTGATGTTAAAAAAAAAATTTTAAAGGCAACCATACTTAGTTTTACCCTACATCTTTCCTGTGTGGTTATTATACACCTTCATTTCATGTAGCAATGATTTGTTCCCAGATCTTGTGTCCCAGACCCATAGCTCTCTGAGGGCAAATGCTGTGTCACCTTCATCTTTTCACCCAGCTCTGTGGCTGACAGTAACCACACTGGGATGCTGGCACACACATTGTATTGACATGAGCAGCACTTTGAACCTCAGCCATCCCTGGCTTGAATGTCCCAAACTATTCATGAAAATGGGCACTTTTCCTGAAATAGTCCTGTAAGGAAGGACGTGCTACTACCTGTAATGCCAACCACAAAAGGATGGTAAGACCCCTGGGGAAGGAGAGACCCCATCCAGGGCCGAGTGTGCACACCCTGTTCCTGCACATCCGTGGGATGTGGCAGCCATAGCCATGCACACGCATGACTTGCATCGTCAGGGCGCTGAGGTGTAGAATGCACACAGTGGCTTGGTGCCAACCATGGTGAGGTCTGAGGGCCCGAGACTGCGGCGCATGCTTCCCTCGCCGCCTGCGTCTTTGGCAGGCAGGCAGGCAGCGTCCTGAGGAGCGGCCGGGCCACCTGAGGACCCACCACGGACCCGCGGACCCACTGACGTGGGGCGGCCTGAGCGGCATGAGGCGGCACCGGCAGGGAGCTCTCCGCTGCTGCGGTCTCTGCACCTGCCCAGGGACAGCAGGAGGTAAAGAGGGGCAGGCAGGTTTGGGGCGCCCAGAAGGCCACCCCCGCAGCTCCTCCTTCCTCTACTGGAGGGAACAGAGATCCTTGGGAGGGGTAAGCTAGGTTGCGCCTCTAAGCCAGGTAGCGCTGCGGTCCCAGGTTCCCGCGGGGTGCATGCTTGGGTCAGGCGATTGGTGGGTGCACACTTGAGTTCCAGGAGACCGGAGTGGGTGCACACACAGGGCTCCCTGGTGACCTTGGAAGTGCACACGCGGGGATTCCAGGTGACCTTGAGGTGCAAACGCAGGGCTTCCAGGTGACTGCGAAGTGCACACGCAGGCCTTCCAGGTGACCGCAGGGGTGCACACGGAGATCCCTGGTGGCCGCGGGAACACGCGGGGCGGGCGGGCTTCCGCTTCCGCCGAGCAGCCCCCACCCTGGAGCAGGGCGCGCCCCTTAGCGGGGCTGGGGACCAATCCTGGGAAGGAAGGCGCTGCCGTGCCCCCCAGCCTCGCAGCTGCGCCCCCTCCCCACTAGCGCTAACCCCACCCATGAAGCACCTTCTGGTGCAGAGGAAAGCAGCTGCAGAGGATCGTTGTGTTCTGCCGGAGGATGAGGTTTTGGCTGAGAAATGAAGAGATGGCCCTGGAAGAAATGGTGCAGAGATTAAATGCGGTTTCCAAGCGCACTGGTAGGAGGAGCTGCTGGCCTTGAATTCTATATTCTTAAGCTTGACATCATGTGTTGAATGCGTCTGATTTTTGTTCAGCGTTCATTTTTTTTTTCTAGCAGCGATAACAGGAAAGAGCAAATATGAGCATTTATGTAGCAGCTTATAGGTTTCCATGGACGGTTAGCATGATTTTTTTCTGCCTAGGATAGTTAAAATAATTGCAGGTTGGTGACATAGGCTTTCTAGTGGACCCCAGGTTTGTCTGTGAGATTTTCTGAAATCTCATGAAACCTGCATTTCAGTTTCATTTGAAACCGTGGCAATGGAAAAAACATAAGTATTTGTGGATTAAAATAATGTGAGCCAAGATACTAGAAGCTCATTTTGAGGAGGAAAAATCCAAATTAATCAGGTTCTTTTCTCCACCAAATACAATTTCACCTAAGACAAATGTTTGAAAATGGTATGGGTAAAGAGTGGGAGAATGGCATCATTAGACATTCTTTTTCTGTATTAATCAAAAGATTACTTAAAATAAGCTTTGAAGAGCAGTTCAAATGGATTCATTTAGATTTAAGAAAATCCTGAGCTGGTGGTGTCTTGCTGTTGGATTTCAATCAGTCACATCTGAGTTTTCCTGCTGCATTATGCAGGGGAAAACAGTCGACATTAACTAGTTTTCCTTGAAATGAAGAGGAAGTAATCATAGATCATTAAAAGTAAGTTGCCAAAATTTTTCTGATATTGTCATGTTATGTTACATACTGTTACTTCGTTGTCTAAACACTTTCCTGAGAGATCAGATTTTGTCTGTTATTTGGTTTAGGTGTGGTAGTCTTTCTTTCCTCTCTCTCTTTTTCATAAGTGAGAGACCCAAATGGATTTCAAGAGCAGAGCAATAATTAAATCTGCATAAGCATCTATGTTTATGAGACTTTTAGAGACATTCAGTTTTTAATGGTGATTTTCTTGTTTAAGGCACCTGGATTTAGTGTATATGGGTCAAAAGAAAATAAAGCCATTTTATACGATTTGGCCCCTTATTCTTAGAAAGATAGCTCCCTTTTTTGAAATGCAAGTTGTGTTCTTGCCTGGTGCCGGATTTGGTGTGTGACCGAGGTGAAGGGCACGGTGGACCGCAGATTCACAGGAGTATTCCCACTGGCCCTGGAGGGGGAGGGACGACACTTGTCTGCTCTTCACACCCTCTGCATTGGACCTGGAGTCAGAATTTCAGAGCGGGAACTGTTCCAAGAGTGATGTCATACCCTAGGTTTTAGGGATGGAGGTTTTTCCCTTGAGCTCCAAAAGATGCATGTGTAATTTGAATTGTAGGAAAGCAATCTCTGAAGAGCAGGAATGACATTGACCATTCACTGAAAATGCATTTCAAGCCTGGTGCTTATCATGAAGATGGTCTCATTCTAAACAGAAGTGCTCCAGTGTGTGTCCTCTGACACATCTGTGCTACAAGCAGTTGCAGATTTCACCAAGACGCTTTTAAATTCAGATCAATAGATGCTCAGCTTTATGAATATCCAATATTGTTTGGTTAGGTTAGAAGACTCCTGTAATCCATAACACTGCCTCTTTCTTTTGTGCAAATCCAGTTTTCACTCATGCTGTGTGTGAGGCACCAATGAGTGGAGGCTGTGAGACATGATCCAGACTTAAGGGTGGTATTGACACAGTGCCATCCACCAAGCATGGGGTATGTTATATATTCTCCTGTGGGAATGCGAACATAGATCGATGTAAAACTACTCACCGACTCGGGCCTAAGTCCCAAGTGCTCCCTCAGAAGAATTCTCCATCTGTAGTAGAAGTTGTTCTGCCTCCAGGTTATCTGAGATCAGTAGTAGGTATGGGCTGGTGGCCAACGGTTTATTTGCCTGCTGCTGCAGTAATTCAGGGCAGTGGGCTTGGCCCATTTAGGACAGCATCAGAGCTGAAGGCTTGGTTTCAGTGACCTTGCACAGGGCTTTGTGGCTATTTCAGCTGCACAGAGCTGGGCCCTTCGTGGCTCCACCTTGAACCAACAGGCATTTTATCTTTGCTGGACTGAACATGATGCTTCTTTATTTTAACCGCAGATTTATATATTGCTCCCACTCATCTAGGACATCCATTCTCTAGGTTAGTGGGCATGTAAATGAAAATAAAGCCTGCTGCCCGTATGGTCTGTGAATCTGTATTTCTTGACCTTAAGAATTTAAATTTTATATGATCTTGAACCAAATCTTTAATCACAAGATCAGGAGCAATTTCCAGTGGCAAAACCTCTCTTTCTATGTGGTAGGGCTCCTTTCTAGTATTTCCATTATTTTGATTTTCTCTTTATATTTGCAGTAATCAGTGAAAAAGTAATAAATATTTGTGGGGGAAATGCTAATGGATCTAGTTGATTAAGCATTTTCTGAATACTGAAGAGCAGTGGCCCTCAAACTAGAGCATCTGAGTCATCTGGAGAGAACTCTCACAGATCTCTGGGGTCCGCTTCAGAGTTTCTGACTCAGGGCCTGAGAATTTGAATTTTTAAGTTCTCAGGTGATGCTAATAGTGCTAGTCCAAGAACCAAATAATCAGAACCACTGCAGTAGAAAAGTCTTTAAAATTGTGTACTACTTTCTCCATTAATTGATCTTAAACAAAATACTTTTGCCATAGATGAATGGATGAGGATGGATGGGTAGAGGGGTGAATGGATGGATAGACAGATGAATGAATGGATGAGACTGCATATAAGATAGTAAAAATAGAAGCTATATCATTTTTTGAATTTGTAATGCCCCCCCCCAAGGAAGAATAACAACTTTTAGCTCTTTATATATTAAAGAACAAAACCTCTGTTTACATCAGAACATGTGATGGTGGGGGAAGGTGCTGATGAGCCTGCCTCACTCCTCTGGCTAGAGTTCAGCCATGGTGCCCATACTTTTTAGACCAAACACCTTCCTTCCCACTTTAGACCAAACACCTTCCTTCCCATCCATTCTGTCCCATCTTCTCATTGTCTACACCAGCTGACCCCTTCCAAAAACCAAATTTCATCTGAGAGATCACCTTAGGGAGATGGGGATGTTGTCCCAGCACCATCATTACAGCAACATTTCAGCAATTATTGTTCATTCTTCTGACATGTTCCTTTTTAAAAACTGAAGCATCCCAGAGTGGTGTTGTATGTGTGCCATATCTATATTCAATTGCAAGGAGAAGTGAGACTTTTTTTTTAAGGAAGTTTCTGTTGCTGAGCTTTCTAGAGAATTCTGAAGTCAGAAAATGGACATACTTTTGTGACTGACCTGATTTCCGAAGCTTCTTTGTAGCATAAATAGATGTTATGAGATAAAAAGGTAAATAACATAGAAGAACAAGCCCAAATAGATAGAAAGTGCTCTGTGAGGGGGATGCTGCGACCACATTCTTATCTTTAATTTGTGGAGCCCGTACCCTGCATGAGTCTTTTCTAAGGGAGATTCAGTTTTCTGTGTTCTGCAGCTGCTCATTGTTTTAGTCTTAACAGAACCCTTTGGTTTGCTCTAACCCTTGGGGTCCCTGGCCCCCCACCTAGGACAGCCTGGCCCCGTATGAGGACGTGTCCACCTCAGCCTGTGTCATCCCCCATTTTTGGCCTCTGGCAAGCTCTGCCCTCTTGTCATCTCTGGTCTCATGTTGGAAAGTGTCCTTCTCCTGTCAGAGAACTCTGTACTTACAAGGGCTCTGGTGTCTGGCTTACTTCTCTTCCCCACTGGCAGGGCTTGTTGCGCCTCATCTGCATCCACAATCCCTAGTGATGCTCATCCATTCCCTCACTCTCCCCACCACCCTGGCTGATGCCTGCACCCTGCGGTCGTCATCACCAGACTTGACCTTCCCCATTTGTTCTGCTTCAGCCTAAGTCCCACAGCCCTGAGAGGAGCCTGCCCTACCCGCCAACCCCCATCAGTGAGGGGTCTGCTTGAAAATAAATAGTTAACCCAGAAATGCCAAAGCACACCCTAATAACTTTTGTGTAATATTTAGACAAGCTTTTGGAATATTCTTCTGTGCATAATTTGGCTATTTGTGTTTACATTATGGGGTCTGGAAGCCCTTGGTGTGTGAGGTTGGAACAGAAAAGAGGCCAGAGAGAGGGGCCCAGAGTGAGCGCAGAAGGATTTAGACCAGCGAACTTGTCAGGTCAGGCTGCTGTAACAAAGGTACCACAGACTGGGAGGTTTATATAACAAACATTTATTTCTAACAGTTCTGGAGACAGGAAGTCTGAGATCAAGGTGTCGGAAGGGCTGGTTTCTCCTGAGGCCTCTCTTCTTGGCCGTTTTCCTCCTGTGTCCTCATATGGTCATCCCTCTGTACGTGTCGTTGTCCTGAGCTCCTCTTCTTATAAAGAACACCAGTCCCTTGGGATTAGGGCATACCCTAATGACCTCACTTTACCTTAATTATGTCTTTAAAGGCCCTATCTCCAAATACAGTCACATTCTGAAGTCTCAGAGATTGAGACTTCAACATATGGGTTTTGGAGGGACTCACAGTTCAGCCCATGACAGCCAGATTGTGTATGAACTGCGGGCCATTCTCAGCTTGAACTCTGAGGGAAACCGGAAGCCTTTCAGAAATTTAAGGAGAATTGTGATATGATCTCACCTATTTTAAAGGCTCCTTTGGGTGCTTGTTGAAAAGGTGGAAGAAGCCATGTGAAAGGGAGGCCATTATCTGGTCCAGGTCCAGGAGAAGGTAGACAGCCCCTGGAACTGGCGTGACAGGTGTGCAGGTGGCAGGCAATCCGGATAGTGGGGTCCTGGATATGTTTTGAAGGTGAGGCTGACCAAGCTGCACATGGGCAATGAGAGGATAGAAAGAGTACTGTGCTGGCCTATCCACTGTCACCTGAGCCACCCAGGCTGCTCGCCACTCTCTGGGAAGGTGGTATGTGGCTGAGTGAGACTCGGCTTAGCATAGCAGTGGTCTGGAGGCTGAGAGACCAGAGCATCAAAATGGGCTTACTGGGGATAAGAAGCTTCCCAAGACATCCTCAGAGGCAAAATAGTATGACACCCCTGACTGACTCAGCGAAGGGGTACAGGGTGTATGCATTTCTACACAGAAATGTCCATAACACTGAACATAAGAGCTTTAGATGCAGGGGCCGCAGCATCCTGCAGAATTAAAATCCACCTAGCATGGTTTCCATCAGGTGCATTAGTACCCACCCTTGTGCCTGTCATCTTCTGCCTCAGTGGTGGAATCCTTGGACTTGTTTTTTCAAATCCATTTTTAAAACTTGTTGATGCCTTTTAGGAAGAAAATAGTACAGAAAAGTGAGATAGACATTGGTTAGGGGTTGTTGAATATTTTGTAATGCATAAAATTTTGATTTCTAATTAGGTAAGTATAACTATGAAACATGAAAACTATTTTAAAAATAAACAAATACCTTACACAGAAAATTTTTTATGAATCTTGTTAGCAGGAATTCAGCAATGAGTTTTGGAGATTCTGAGCAGAAAGAGAAATGTGTGGGATGAAATTAGTGATTTATTATTTTTCAGAATTGTCCTCTGGAGGTATTTCTGGTTTCCCCCCACTTAACACAGGGTTCTCAGGGTGTAGTACCCAGCCAGCCATCACCTGGGAGCTTGTTAAAATTGCAGATTCTCAGGCCCACCCAGCAAGGTGAGTCTGATGCCCCGAATTGGAGGCCTGCACAGGTGCTGGGAGGGTTTCAAGGCTCAGGTCAGTGAGAAGATGAAAGAAAAGCAGGGCACCCAACTCCTTCAGTGGACTCCAGAGATGGAGTCAAATGAGAAATGGAGAGAGGCATGTGCTATGCTTGCCCTTTAGCTAATATTAGGTCCTCCTTCAGGCACGTGCTCAGGGGCTGCTCTGATGAGGCCTTTTCCTGTTGCCCACATGGCTCTGTTATTTGCATGCTCCTGTACCCACAACCCCGCGCATGGTGCTGTCCCCTCTGTACTGTCTGCTTGGTGGCTCCTTTGCCACATCCATCAGCTCACTGAATTTAGACAATGCTATGTTTTAACTTCACAACGTCAGGCCTGACACTTAGATGTTCTCCATGTGTGTTGAACTAGCAAGGTGTAGAAAGCACATGTTGCTATGAATTGAGAAATTGTGGCAGATTGGAAAAACAACTACAGATGGAATCTTTGCGAATACTTTTCTGATTTTCAAAGAGAAAAATATGTGATTGAGAAACTACTAATTAATTAACTTGACTTAAACAAATAAAGCACAATCGATTGAATAAATTATGAGTCTGTAGAAAGAAAAGCAATCATCTCTAGCTACCAACAAAGATACACTAAATTCATAATAAACCATTTTTATGAGAGTATGAGAACTTTATATTTTAGTGGCTGGATTTTGAGAAAGGCTTTCTTTCTATTTTTTGTTGTCCTCCATGAACAAAGAGGAAAGAGAGTGACTATAGGAAATTGAGATCATTTGGATTCTTTTTTAGCAAGCACTCACTCTCCTCTCCTTCCACTAATGGGCATGTTCAGTGGCCATGGTTACAAAAAATGAAAGCTGTTTATAAAAATAAGGACTCTTGTTTGTTGAAGAGTGGTTTTCAAAAGACACTAAGTATCCTTTAAAGTACAATAAGTCCTCATGTAATATCCTCAATAGGTTCTGAGACTTTAAGTGAGATGATGTATAATGAAACCAATTTTACCATAGACTTTTTTATGTATATAAATAAGAGTTAAATTCCTACATTATGAGTTAAATTTCTACACATGGCACTAAACGACATTATTGAGGACCTGCTGCATAATGGGGACATTGAAGGCAATTCCAAACAACACGTGCTTTAAGCACTTTGAAGAGAGCAATCTTAATTTGGATTTGTAGAAATCAATCACATTCATGCTTCTGCTTTTGCTTACTAATTATCCCTTTGGTTAAGCAAAACAAACAAAGAAACAAAGGAACAACCATTTTGATTTAAGTGGGTCTTGTGTTGGTGGTACCACATCCATAAACTTAACATGCTTCTTATGGTGGGTACCCCTCCTTGGCCTACCTGTATCCAGTATCTCTCTAGATGACAGTCACATTGCCAGTGTCCTCCCATCACAGCTTCTCTCCTCCCAGAGGCAATTCCTAGACTAGTCAGCTCTTGCAGAGTCCTCTTATTTACATTTATCCCATGTGGCATTTCATTATGCGCTGTTCGCAATCTGTTCATCATTTCTCAGGTCAGTTCTGTCCTCCGGACTATATATTTGGAGTGCCATAAGAACCACAACCATGTTCCAGACTTTTATGAGTCTCCCCCTGGGGACAACATGGTGCTGCATCTACAAAGAACACTCAGGGTGGTGGGTTTGCTCCAGTCTTTACTCGGTCCCTGTGTTCTTAGCAGCAACTATGGCAGATGTTCCTGGTGAGAAAACTTTCCTGTTGGTCATCTGCACCAGCTTAATGACTGAGAATTCTCCCCAGAATCAGACTTTTAGGGACTAGTAAATGTAAAAGAACATGACCTGAGAGACCCTTCCTTTGTTATAATTAAAACAATTAATAAATATTGCATCAAAAAGCTTTCCAGGCTTCAGCTACTTTGAAATGGGTGCTATCTCTGATAAATACATTTTCTCTAGAAGAAAATAATTTTAACAGTCTCTTAGGGTCCACTTATTCACAATTCAACCATGTAGTCTTCTGTAGCTTCATTCTTTCTAATATCTACCTACAGGATAGATATGGTTGAGAGCTCTATCTGTCTAGACCCACCTCTTGGCCAGAATTATCCTCTCTATTTAAGTACATATAGTTAATTCTTAACACTGGATTTGTACTATTATAAATAATATTTTCACACTTCTGTATCTATGATAAAAGAATTTATCTGGTCACATTCATTTTATACCTCTGGTTTTGAAGAAAGAAATATTTGTTTGCACCTTTCAAAACGTTATAAGCTATTGCAGTTGTCTGATACACATACAAAAATCTAGTTGCCTAAATTCAAATTCTAATTAGGTGCTGAAGTTAAAATGTAGTAACATTCTTGTAGTACTATTTGGATAAAATTCAGAATGAGGTTTTCTGCCTTGGGGGGATAATAATAGCACTACTGCAGAGAGCAATTTTGAGTGTTAGATAGAGATTAAAATCATGAACTGGAGCCATAGCCTTGGGTTCCAACCCGGGCTCCGCCATCTTGTCAGCTTGTGGTGCCTCGGTTTCCCCATCTGTAAAGTGTATCTATGAGAGCACCTACCTGGTAGGGTTGATGTGAAGAGCAAGTGAGTTAAATTTATAAAAGAAGCCCTTAGAGCTGCCAGCAGGCAGGCAGCTCTCAGCAGATGATTATTGATGCCCTTGTCACATATACACCAGCTTAGTGAGTACCTGGTTCATGCGCTCTACACACGCTGTTGCCATTATCATTATTACATATTATTAACTATGTTATTTGATTACCAGTCCCAGTAATGAAGCATGTGGGGATTTTCCAGGCAAATGAGAAGAAAAAAGAAGTGTCTGAGAGGACATGGCTTGGAGAGGAAGGGATCTGTTAGGAGCCATACTAGGTAGATGGGATTCTCAAAGGCAGCACTAATTTACAGATAATACCACTGGATCTGGGCCTTAGCACGCAGCTCTTTAGAAAGGAGTTTCAAATTAGCATGCTTTCTTCTCTTCCTCAGAGGAAGTTTTTCCTAGCTCAAATCCCAAAGATACATAAATACCGAGAGGAAATCAAATTTTGGGAGGAGCTTCTCAAGAAAATTTAAAGTTGTAAGTTAGACAATACAAAAGAGTTGGTGTTCTTTCTTAATTTTACAGATTAAGTGGATTTTGTGTAGCTCAATTGGAGTTTCAGCAAATGTTCTTTTTTTTTTTTTGCTTTATTTCATTATTAATAGTGTGAAAGAAATGAATCCAGTTCCCAACATGTGAAAACCAATTTCTCATCATTACAGTCATACCACATGGCTATAACACTTAATTCACCAAAGAACTAGTATTAAGTTTCATTGATGACATTTTTAACAACATGTTAGAGATGGTCTACAAATACCCAAAATATGACTTTACTTTTGTAAGAATACTTCGTCTTTAAAGACAATTTTCTAAGTGTTTTGATTTCTTAATCCTTAAGAAGGGAAAACATGTCATTTGATATTTATATAACAAAATACAGGAAGTTGTGGAATGCACATAGATATTAGGTCTCCGTGATTTATCAGCTTTAAAATTTTATGCCTCCATCAATTCTGAAAAGACTAAAATTTTTACTGTGTTCTCTTCTGAAATCCAGTCTTTAGTATTGGCAGGATTACTCATTCACAGGGACACATTCATTCATTCACTCACCAGACACTTAGGGAATCAGAGCATCTACTGTGTGCCAGCCCGACCAAGGCCAGCGCAGCAAGACAATGCAGATCCACCCTGGTGGAACGTGACAGTGAGGTTCTGCCTGGATCCAGAAGCTTTAGTGAGAGCAATCCCCAGACACATGTAAGTGTTAGCATATCACATGGAAAGAAGAATCAAACATTTCACGTGCTGCGTGTTTATTCTTGGCACAGGGATTCATTTAAATTTTGGCCCAGCCACATCTCAGTCTTTATCTGTGAAAGACTATTACAAATACAGCCTATAAACCACCATGCCATCTGTTATCTGTGTTTTAATAGATTTCTAAATGTCTATGACTTGGGCATAATCTCTGGAGTTTGTCATGATTGGTTGGTTGTGATGTATCTTTTATTTTTAAAAAATTAAGCACATCATTTAAAAAGTTCATTTTGAAGAGTAACCAGTTCCAGATTCTATAAAGACCTGTTTCTCTATCTGTGGTTTTATTCCTGCATTACAGAGGCCTCAGAACTTTAGAACTACAGAGTGTTTTACAGGATATCTTATTTGCCAAGCACCCAGAGCTTTCTGTCTTTGTTAGAGGAAAGACATTGTCATTGACAATGACAAGAAGCATCTGACTTGAAGCCCCCTATTAAACATTGAATGATTTAGGAGTGATCGGCATATGGCTCCCTCAGAAACTGTCATCAGGTAAGGCTGCAAGGTGGTGACTGAGAGCACTGCCAGGTGATAGGGCTGGTACCTGGCACTGAGCCACCAGAGGGTTCATCAGCTGTGTGGCTGCCTGTGGATCTCAGGCACTGGAGAGACTATATAGCAAGAAGAATGAATCATCTATGCACAGTGGGGCAGGTGCACCAGGCACCAGGTCCAGCGAAAAACCTAGAAAAAGAATAAAATGAGGAGTCGGAACAGCACTTGCTCATGGGAGAGAGGTGTGCCTGGCGGGGCTGGCGACTCTTTGGGTGCCAGCGAGCTGCGCCTGCACCTCCCGGCCTCATGGAACTCCACTGAGCGTCACATGTTGTTTTCTGGGCGTGGTTATTTGAGAAGACGCATTTTTGTACCTGAGTCCTCAAGCGTGGCCAGCAGCCTCAATGCAGAGGTTCAGCAGGATGCTGCTTCCATGCCTGTGTCAGCCCCAGAAGAATTGAATTTTAAATTACCCAGCATCTCATTTGGTTTAAGACAGCACTAAATAACTCCCTGCTCTCCTGACATAATTAATTTAAGATTCTTTTACTGCCAAAAAAATCATGCCATTTATTGATAGGAAATTAAAAGTAGCTTGAGGCTGTATCATATAAAATATACACTTGGGGTCTAAAAAGAGCCTTTCCACCCCTCAAAGGCCTGGTTGCTTCAGCTTCCCCAAGCCTGGCTCAGCACACCTAGGGCAGTGTGAGGGAGAGCTTGGATCTCAAGTGCTTTTTGTATGTTTTGCACCCAGGAGCTATCAAACAGCTTAGGCGAGGACATGCCCACTGACTGCTGGGCAAATCCCATAAAGTTTTCAAGACGTTTGCCAAACCCGGAGGCTGCAAACCTACAAGGCGAAGAAACTAACAGATTGTGAGTGAGATTCATATCTCAGAACAGACTTTTGGAAAAGATTTTAATTAGTAACATCTTTAAGACATATTTAGATAGTTAGGGGAAATTGGATTAACGCAGACCCGCCTGATAGAAAGAGCACTTTAAATCGTAAACCGTCTGCATGTGTGCACATGTGCACCTTCTGACTAGCTGCTCAGGGAACGGTCCTGGCACTCCGAATTCTCACAATTTTCTCTGCATATCTTAACACTCACATGGGGGAAGGGAAAGACACAGAGACATTCAGTGCTAACCTCAGAAACAACACACGACATACAGCTTGTTGCAGTTAGCAATCACCTAGTGGCAGGCTGTTTCTGAGGACACATAGCAGTCGCATTTCAGCGTGTCTTTCCTGGGGTCCTGTGGAGTGAATCAAGTTGAAGGCTTGGTTCCCTGGTCATGGGAAGAGGACTTGCGTCCTGGACATGCCTCATCAAACGCACCATCTGTTTCCTCCTGATTGTGTGTTGGGACTGGCCCCTGCTTGGAAGCCAACATAAGGGGCAGAAACGAAAACTCAAGTGCCTGACAGCGCCAACTGCTAATGCTTTGAATCTCGGTCATGGTTTTCCTTTGCTTCTGGGTGAAGAACATGTTGCCTGTAACTTTCCAGCCTCTGTGCACGATTTTCCTCTTGGAGCCTCATAGGGATACAGCACAGGTTGCTAACTACCCTCACTCGCTGAATTCTTTGGGGTGGCCTCAGAGGCCAGTTTGTTGCACCCTCAGGTAACAGGTAAAAGTGCAGGGTGGTGGAGCAAAGTGAGAGTGACCAGCATCTGCTCCTCCTACCCATTCTCATGCTTTTGAGACATTTACTGCTTAGAAGTGAAATCTCCACAACCAAGGAAAGCACTGGGTGGAATCACTGTGTTATGGAAAGCTGAAAATAGATACCAGAGTCGCTGCCTCTTAGGAGCTGAGGATGCACGTATTCCCAGGGCCCTGACTGTCCTCTCAGCTTCGCAGTGTCCAGTGGGAAGGGCACGTCAGTCTAGCAGGATCTCTGCAGCCTGCGAACACTCATGAGAGGAGGGGTGCGTCGAGAATGACTGAACTGAAGTAAGTGCTTTACCTCACTGCAAACCAGAGATGCCTGCTCTAATCATATTGACTTATAAAAGGGCAGCCTTGGTGCACAGGGTGAAGTGTGGTCTTTTAGATAGACCTAAGTGCCAACCCTGTCACACTCTTATTCTGTGACCTTCTGAATAGGCACTGAAATAGACTGCCTGGCAAGTTAGGAGTGAGGATCTCAAAGCCCCAGCGTGAAGCTGGCACACAGCAGGCGGCAGCACTGGGACAAGAGGAACAGCCTGGGATGTCACTGGGCATTCCCGAGCACTCACGCCCTGGGAGGGGGCATGGGCACCAGGGTCTGGAGCCTTTGGGCTGGGATGGGTTCAGCATCTCCCTGTGCAAAGTGTCAGCTTGCCAAGTAAAGCAGTGTTATCATTTCCTTTCCCCCAAGCTGGACAGCAGACAGGAGTAACAGACGGCGGAACTTGCAGTTTATTTCAAGAAAGCCTGGGGCTGCTTCCCCTCCCTTCCTCCCGCCTTGTAGTTGTTTGTTTGAACTTGAGACTTCCTTAGCTTAGAAGGTGTTTTTAGCTTGGGCTGTTGGAGCAGCTCCTGGACCTGGGAGCTCCAGCCAGCAGAAGCCCCCCTTTCTAAGGAAGGAAATACCCAGAACTTGCAAAGAGATTGGCAGGGCGTGGCCTTGCCCCAACTCTGCAGGGTGCTTCTCTGACACCACAGGCATTTTCTCCCCCTGCCTATCCCACAAGGTGTGGAGAGCCACACGCCAGAGCCACTGGAGCTGGTGTCAGTGGGCTGGCCCTCCTTGGGTGGGTGTCAGGAGGCAGCCTAGGGAGAGGGCAGGTTCTGAGCTTCCTGAGAGGACTGTCCATGCCGGCGGTCATGTCGGAGTGAAGAGCTGGAGGCCAGGAACTCCTGGACCAGACTTGACGCTCTGTTGTTCTTTTTGGGGACTCGGTAAACCCCAGGTCGCTAGAGGTCGTGTGCCGGGCTCAGCGTGCAGAGCAGCACTGGGTGCCCTTGCCTCGTCCTCAGTGCCCTGGGGCGGTGGAAACCACCTTGCCCTGGCACCAGGGCTGCGTTCGCCCCTTGCACGAGCCCATCCTGAAGAATCGAAGCCTCTACCACTACTGCTGGCGTCCCTGGTGGGAATACAACATGATGGCTGAGAGGGGAGAAGCACGGGGAGCCACAGTGAGCCCCCAGCGCCGATTCTGGCTGCTGCTCCGGAGGCGCCGGGGGACCTCGAGGCGCCCACAACCCGGTGAGACGGAGGGGGTGGCACCATCCATAGGGTATCAGGGACAGACTCTAAGGCTCTCCTTAGCAGGCAGTTACTTCCCTGTATATTTCTTTCATTAAACAATGTGTGTCATTTGCAAGACTCTTTTAAAAGGTCAGAAATGAAGTGTTGGGCCGTGTTTGCTAGAGCTAGACTTCAGATCGAGGATTATCTGATTTCCCTTGTCTTCTGGTTCTGAAGAATCTGAACTCATGAGTGTCTGTTTGCTTGGGATGACAGTGGGGCAGACAAGGAAAGCACATTTGTAAGGGGAACACTTAGCAAAGGAGGCTTGTGTGCTGCACCCTTTCTGCCTGGACAGGCATCCTGTGGGAGATTGGAGTGAAGGCATCTCCATCCTGCCCCAGCGTCCAAGCTCCTGTCTTCCTCTGCAGCTAGAGGTCAGAGAGCCAGACTCAAGCAGGCAGGTACCTGCCAAGGAGTGGGCAGCCCCTGAGCGAGCTTCTCTCCTCTGAATGGCACTGTTTTTACTAGAAGAAAGGCATGGGTGCTCTGAACGTTTGCTCAGCCAGATGGTACAATTGAAATTATCACAGGTCTCAAAATAATGTTTTTACAAATTGACTTTCAAAGGAGCAGAGATAATCTAAATAGATTGAGTTGGAGAAAAGAGCCTTGTCACTCATCCTCTTCTTTCCTCCCAGGAGCACCCTTCCCTTCTTCACAAACCTAGAAACAGGTTTGCTATTGAACTTGGGGCGGCAGCTGACTCTGTGATCCCAGGCATGCTATCAGACATTGTTAGGGTGACAAGGTGGCATTTGTTCCTGGACAGATGCCCTTAATATCTGTAATGTGCAAGACATCAGAAATAACAGGTTAGAGCCAGCCTCATGCCTCTCCACGGTTTGGGGGTCCCATGGTTCCTCTCTCTAGTTTGGAGAAGTTGAGCAGACTGCCTGGGGCTGACCAGTTAACACCGGGGAGAGGAAGAGAAGCCCAGTGCGGGCTCAGTAAACCTGTGTGAAACCTTCCTTGGCCTCGCCTGTTGGGACCTTGACAGCAGAATTTCCCGAGCAGGATGGAGCTTGTGACTCTGGTGTGGCTGGTGGCCCTGGGGACAGAAGAGCCTCCTCAGTTTCCCTTTGGGATGCGAACAGAGCCCACACACAAAGCGCATCTGTTTCTGCTCCTTTGTTGCGGTTTTGAGCTCAGCTGCATTGATGCAAATGATTCAGGGTTAAAATAACAAGGTCTTGACGTTCTCACCAAGTCCACTGACTTCTGCCCTAATACAGAATGTGTGGGATGGTTATGAGAGGCCACGTGCGGACTGTTGTCCCTGCCCAGCAAATGTCAGGGGTATGAAGGTCTCATTTGTGCCTCCCAAACCCACCTTCTCCACAGGTTAGGTGGAGATCTCCAAGTTGTCTGATCAGACCCACCCTGGCCGTAGGGGATCTGTGCTCTGGCTCTGTTAGGGTAGCAGTGAGGACCCTTGACTGTGATAGGACTGAATTATCATCTTGATGCCTGGAGGCTTCGAGGGGGATGGTGATGACAGGGCCAGAGCCTGCCCCACCCTCACCCCCTTACCAGCCATGTGGCCTGGCAATGGCAAGTGGATCTTGTGTTCCAAGGTGCCCTCTTGCGGGGAGGCCCCCAAGGCATCCTCTCTCTGGAATGAAGACCCCCAAGATGTCCCCTAGCTGTGAGACGGGAGCCCCTGAGGTGTCCCCTCACTGTGACCACAGCTGGGCCTCCTCAGGGATGGGCAGAGAGGTGCTATCTGACCCGAGCGGCTCCTCTTTTACCCCATCGTGCTCGTTAGTGCTCATTGGTAATCAGGACTCAGTGTGGACGATGGGCAGTTAAGCGCTCTGTGACACGCGAGGCTCTGGATCACTGTGGCTCCGTGCAGCCCTCTCGGCCTCCTTGCACTGTCCAGTCCCCCACCTCCCTGCGTGAATGCAGCCTTGTACTCCCCAACTAAGTCCCCACAACCTGAAGGAGCGGAGTTTCAACAAACTGATTGTTTTATTTAGAATTTAAATTTTCTCTTTATAGAAGTATGTTTTAGGTTGGCAATGACAAGCAAACAGAAACAGAATTAATTAAAAGAAGAAAATAAATACATTTGAGGCACCTGGATGAGATGATTGCTGCAAGTAAACACAGACTTTCTCTTTGAGCTTCCTGGTAGCTAATGGGAAAAGGCAACGTAGTAGAAGTCACTGCTTCTTGCTTCTTATCCCAAACATCCTCTTTCCTCAGGCTTAGCTCAGGCTGGAAGAGGACACCGAACTGGGGGCTGAGACATCTGGTTTTGGTGGGTGCACCCCCACAGCCCCCTGGCCCCTCAGGCCCCATTTTCTAAGCAGCTGGGACTCCAGGGCATAATGGGGCATGTCACTGGGCACCTGCTGGTTGGGGTTTATGGACGCTGTTCACTGCCTTGATCTCCAAGCATGGAGTGAGGGGAAATCTTTCCCAGTATCCCCAGAGAGCCCAGATCGTGTAGGGGGCGAGGCAGGGCCAGCCGTGACGTGGTGTGAGGGAGCTCAAGAGTTTCCTGGGCTCTGAAAGAGGGTGTCCAGGTGGGGGCTCATGCTTTACACCCCAGATCTGTTAGAGACACACAGACTTTGAATGAAAAGCTGAAAAGAGGCGAGAAGGGCATTGGAATATGGGGCCTATACCTCCACTTTGCTCACCTTCCTTTAAATAAATATAGGAGCCACCTCTCTTTGTTCCCGAAAATTGTCACTTGTGTCCAGAGAACTGGACTTTGTCAGATAGAAGAAGGTAATGACATGGAGTCATTCTGGACAGTAGTGTCTGATTTAACGTTTCTAGCAAATATACTTCTCTCCTCAGGCAGCGCGGAAGGTAGCTATATTTGATTTTCCCATCACCTGGTTAAAAAGTGCAGGGAAGTGATGCCAGCAGAGGTGTCCCTTGTGCCTTCTGTCTCACAATACCTGGCCAGTCAGCCAGGAGTCTGAGTGTAAATATGAAGGGTGGAGTGAGTAGATGTTGACCTGCAGAAGAATAATCTCATTTTAATAACGCGTCCTCGTTTGGGTAAAAACGAAAGTAAAAAGCCAGCTGGTCCCTCGTGCACATTAAGGAGCAAAGTTCAGTGAAAGATGGCTAATGGGTAACCACGGGAGGTAGGAGGATTGAATGCAGGGGAGTGTGTCTCCCTGTCTGCTTATCAGCCATGGGGGACAGAAATGCTGCCAGAATCTCCGTGTCTGAAATGAAAAGCTACTATGTTTATTCTGAATGGTGCTCCTGGCTGCTTTCTGTTGCTGAGGGTGAGTCCTTGGGTCCTATAACCCACCATTCTTTTGAGGCACTTACAGGAGATGGATGTGTTGGGAGTGGTTAGGCCTCCTGGCTTTGATGGCCGTTGCTTTGATGTACTAGTTACTTGGGTCGTGCAATGTAGAGATGGTCCTTTCAGAGTTCTCATGTTGACGAGGGAGGATGTCTTCATGAATCCTGTAATCTGTATCCCCTTGGAGTCTGAAATAGCTCATGGAATGGCGATTGTAAGTAAATGAGCCTTTCACCCAAAATTTTTACTGGATGACTAAGTTATGTCATCAGCTACCAAAAGCAAATGATCTCCCTTTGGTTAACAAGTGTAAGCTCCAGGAATGACCCGAACTTGAGAGAGAAAAGTTCCACCAGCACCACCTGGACCTCATTCTAAGGGTGCTCGATATACATGAAGGTTCACGTATAAAATGCAAAACAGAACAAAAGCCATTAGCTACATGGTATTGATTTTTCCCTTGAATGAGTGAAGCAAGCCTGGTGACTTACTTGAAGATCAGCTGCCTTGTATGATTAAGTACAGTGCACAACGACACAAAGCCGTGTCCACTGTCAGCTTTCCAGGGAATGACAAATCCCAGGGGGTCTTCCCGGTGCAGTCCCATCAGAGCCCTAAAACCAAGCACAGACTGAGCAAGTCTGCTGTCTGAGAGTGGGTGCTGCCCTTCAACTGTGGAATTCGGGAAATCTCCTGGAGTGTAGCAGGGGACTTTGCTACTTTCTTGGCCAAATGAATCCCACCTTCTCTGTAATGAGAACGCTGCCATCGTCATCATGATCAGAATCTGGTCCTGCTGGGGAAGACATAGCTGCAGTGAATACGGGAGCCTTTAGATGTTTCCTCACAATTTTATTTGGCCCTTGGTTCTGAGATCTCATCATCAGACTTAAAGCTTTGCCATTTATAAAGCTCCGTATCACTGTCTGATCTCAAGGTCTTTCAGTTTACAGATGGGAGGGTCAGGTAAGAGTTGTGGGAATATATGTGGCTTGTCCTAGAGAAGCAGCCTACCGCAAGCAGGCCAGCAGGCGTGGAGCTGACAGGTGACTTGAGAGTGCAACTGAGTGGACCAGTGGGTTGGCCAGGCTTCCCAGTTGCTCCTGTTGCTGTCACGGTAGCGACAGGACACCAAGAACAGCAGCCGGATCAGCAGCTGATTGGGGAAGATTCAAGGAAGGTGGTGGGCTGGGCAGTGGACCCCTGAGAGAGGGCGGGGAGGGAGGACCAGGGTGGCTGGGCTGGGGCAGAGAGGAAGGCTGGCAGATGGGAATTCTTGGCCTGGGTGTAGACTTTGAAGGTGGGAATGAACTTGGCCTCAGAGCTTAGGGCAGGCACAGAAACCTGGGCTCTGTTTGTAAAACAGTAACACACTTTTCCCTTGAGGGAAACTGAAGCTTCTGTGGAGGTTACCTTCTGAAGTCAGTGATCGGGCTAAGCCCACTTTGGACGAAATCGCCTTAACCACTTGACAGAAGTGCCTGAAGGATTTAGTTGTGTTGGTTTTTCCCACCTTGGTCCAACGCTGGCTGGCAGCTGGAGGATGTAGCCCGATAGAGGAGGCCACTGTGCCCCCTTCCATCCTGGAGTGAGGCTGGTCTCCCCACTCCTCCTGCAGGGCACACACTTTGTACTGAGCACACCTCCCAGAGGAGACATCTGAGAATTTGAAAGGTGCACTTAAAATACAAGATCAGATGGAAAGGTCTTTTTGGGGGCTGTGAAAATGTACCATTTCAATTATCTTCAGGATACTTCATTGATACTAAAGTATTTTGGGAAGGAACCACATGAGTGAGATGAGTCTTGGGGGAAATTGGAGCAAAGATGCTGGCTCCTCCCAGCCCCACAGGAGGGCCTGTTGAAGGAGAGGCGCCTCTGCTGTCTGAGCACTGGGCGGCCTGCCCAGTGCCCGCGTCAGTTCTTGGTCGTTTCAGCCCCAGGCCAGCTGAGCCCCTCTCTGCCACCCTGGTCCCTGAGAAGTTTCCCCTGTGTCACAGACAGGAGCTGGAGCAGAAGTCCACGCCCTGACCCTGGGTCCTGCATCTCTCACACTTACACTTTTGTGGGTCCTCTCAAAGACGCTGGGGGACTCCATGAACCGGAAACATTTGTGGCCAGTGTATCACTTTATATTTTGCCACTAAGTCACGGAGCTGCCCGCAGCCTCTAGGAAAGGCCTTTTCAAAGGTTCTCCCTTCTCGTGCTCACTCATCCTCACAAACAAGAGTCAAGAACAGCCTGTCCCTGTGATTTGGAACCGTGGCCACAGCAGTCTTAGACACTTAAGGTCATAGAGTCAGGAACAGTTCTTCAGTGCCCTTGCTTTTGGTGTCCAGGTGCTTAAGTGTCGTTTGGACATCGGGTCAGCTCACTTCGGTGAATTTTTCCTCACCAGTCCATCTCTCTGGGCTGCAGCCCCACCCCTTTCCAGAGGATCATACAGATGGTATGGGGCTGCCCACTAGAAGGGTGCACGTGGTCTGGAGGGCCCCTGGGGGTCTCAGGGTATCTGGTCTGGGTTGGTTGGAGTCTTTAAAGCAGGTCTCTCTCTGTCTCTTCCAGCACTTTCTAGAAATGCTTTTGTCAACACTGAACATGGTTCCTCCTGCACTGAAAGGCAGACCTATAGCTCCCCGGGGCAGGGGTAGCGTTGGCTGCCTAGGACACAGCTCAGGGTCCTCCCAAGCCCGCCCAGCTTGAAGTTAATATGTTAATATGGGGCAACAGAGTTTCTGTTTTGATTCTCAGTCTTTTTCTTCTGGGTTTTTTTTTTTTTTTTTTTTTTTTTTTTTTTTTACTTAATGTCCAAATTCCCCTCCTGGTTCCTTCAGAGCTGCTGCTCATGTGACAGGGAAATCCAACAGAGAACAGCTCCCACAAGACCAGGAAGCACAAGCTGGGTGCCCCCTTTCCTCCCATTTGGCTAAAAATATTTGACTGGTAAGTTAAAATTGAGTCAGAGTGGCAAAACAGAGGAAGTGAAACGACTTTCTGGAACCTCACGGATTGAGTCCTGAATCTCAGAAAGCGTAGCTGCTCTGCCCAGAAGAGCAGGAGGCCGGGAGAGGTGGGCTGGAAGAGTGTCCTCTGGTCAAAGGCAGGTAGGAGTCTCAGAGCCTGAAGTCAGAGTGTCGCTCAAATGCAAGTGTTTGTTAGAACTGGACGTTTAAGACGATGCTGTAGAGGTTGTGTTAAGAACGTAGATGCAGGCGAGTGTGTTACGAAAGTATGACATCTGACATGGATGTTAGGAGCGATAATAGGATTGCCACCAGCAGTGTTGCATTGTTGGCACTGTCCTAATAGATGGTCTCTGAGAAATGGGTGGTGGGACATGTCCAAATGTGAGACTTTTGCACAATTATTTGAAATCTGGCTGCTTGTAGTATGTTTGTGTTCCTCAGGGAAGTTAAACAGGGCTAAATATAGGTGGATTGCTCTGAATTAAGAGTGTGTGTAGAAGAAAGTTTCAGGGCAATAAATTAAGGGTGGGAAGCTTCCTCTTGGGGAGGGGTGCAGGCTAAGTGGACACTCTATCACTGTTTGCTGGCACTGCCTAGTTGTTATATGATTCAGAGGAAATATGAGTAACATCTCTCAGCACATATGCTGTTTGCTATATGGGTATGGCTACTTCTGACCAGGTTGCATGATACTTTTTATATTGTTTATCTACTACATTTTTTTTCTAATTTTAGATAGTGAGCAGAAAAGGTTATTTAGTACCTCTGGGATGCACTGCTACTGTTATAAAAATGTGTATCTAAAATATACTAAAGAACAAAAAGGAAAAGCAGTGGTGAAAGCCATATGTTTGCATGTGCTGTCTTGGAGCAGGAGTCAGGACCTGTTCCCCTGAGCCTCTAACAGGTGTGTGTAAGCCCTTCCTGTGTTGGTGGCCTTGCATGAGCGTGGGTCACGCACTTGGATTAGCTGCTGGCTACGTGGAAACCCTTATCAGAGATTTTACATTGAGCAGGAGATAAAGCTCAACGTCTGAGGTCTTTTCTTAACTTGTAGGCTCTGTATGAGACGCAAACGGATTCATAATTCAGTAATGTTTTTTTTTTAATTTATCAGTCTTATCATGGTTCAGATTTGTAGGAAACCTTATCCATCCTGAAAGCAGCATTAACAACAAAACCTGTCTTTGTCACATCTTATGTTGAATGACCACTAGGATTTATAAAATGTGTTGGCAACACTAGTTTAAAAACCTGTTGTGGAATTTTTATTCTAAATCCTGCAGCATCAGAAAGGTTGGGTTCAGGGAAACTACTTTTTCTACATCTCTAGAGAATGTTTTTGCAAGAACAGAAAATAAATAGGATGTTAAATAAAATCAACACAAATGCTCATCCTCCTTCATAAGGAGCCTAGAGAAATGTAAAAGAGCACACTGCCAGACTGGACGAGGCAGGATACGACAGGCTGACTAAATACCCCTTTTACAGTTTTATTTAAAATGCTTGTGAAATATGTCTCCTCTAGCGAGTAAAACTTTATTTTCTAAGATTGCCTTCAAGAGGTGATCAGAGTATTCTCTGTGACTTCTATAGAGGAATCAATTTTCTGAAAAATAAACTGTTTTCTGTATTAAGCTAAGAACAAATGAATTAATGAAAGATTTCAAGGACCTAAGAAGTTCTCTTTTTTTAATCATTCATTAATTCGTTCATTCAGAAGCAGGTACTGAATGTCTGCTATATGCCAGGCCTGTGATCGGTGCTGAAGAGAAAGCCATCATAATCACTCTATGTTCTTTGTGAACAATGGGGATGGATAACCTGTCTGGAACATTAATCAATTTCAGGGAGATAAATCAATGGATTGAGCTGCCTGACCTGAAACAGGACTCTTGGAACCCGTTTCTTTCTGCTCTGAGAAGCTACCCCTGGCATCCATCTGACAGTAAACAAGGTCTGACAGATGGGTCCACCCGCTCTCCTGGCTGACCACAGAGAGGGGTGTGCTGCTCTCTTGCAGAGACCCGAGTTGGAGATGTGTTTGCTCTAGGAAGCAGTCTGAACTAAACCTGAAAGTGGGCCTGGCAGTTTGCCTGGATCTTCCTTAAAAATGCCTCTAAGAAACCTGGCCAGCCTGTCTTCCTCTTTGGTTAATTTTGTTTTACATCATGTGTAATCTAATTCCCCTATTTGGGAGAGGAGGTATTTTCCTGAATGACACAAACACCTTTCAAACACTGTTTCCAGTTACTTATTCTGTGGAGGAAAAAAAAAAAAAAGCAGAATTTTTTTAAAGCATGATTTCATTAGAATGTTGGAAATTTTATTAGAAGTTGTTAAGCATTCTAAAAATCTATCCGATTTTATAAATGGATTAGGTGAAAAAGCCATCCTAAATGTGGCAGTTGAAATTTTCATTTTAAAACATGCATTGGACTTTTGCTTTTCATGCCCAGTCTTTCAGCTGCGTCAGACCTGAGGTTGTAGCAGGCTGCCCTCCTTGGCCTAGGAAGGATGCTGTGAATTCCAGAGTCAGGAGATCTCCACATGTCCTAAGTTATCAGAAATAACTTACTTTAAGTCAAGATTTGGCTTGTCTCGACCACATGCCTACTTGACAGTGCTCAGCCTGTTTGTGGGATTTCAGGCAATGAATACCATTTCTTGTTTAAAGTTTCTTTTTTTGTAATCTTCTCATTGTATTTAAAATTATTCCTTATAAGGAAGTATTACCTTTTTATTACAAAAACCAGTGTGTAATTAGCAATATGCCTAACCTGAGTTGTTACATGCTCCAGGCCAAGTATGAACACATCTGAAGTTGTCTGTCCCAAGGATGGCAGGCACACAGGCAGTCAGGCTCCTGTCTGATAGAGCCTCCTAGGGCTTGGGACACACTCCAGCTGCTCCTTCTTGGCCTCTGTTAATGGTGGAGTCTTGGTCTCTTGAGGGTAAATTTTGAAAATAAGTACAACTCCCAGGAAGGCAAGTGTTGAGCTAGTTAGCTGAGCCAGCAGAATAGTGACTCGGAAGACAGTTTCTCAGCCAGATCTCCTTCTTTATAAAACTTTTACAGATTGTTCTTTTTTTTCTGTTTTTTTTTTTTGGGGGGGAGCACATGGCACTTACTTAATGTACCCATCTCCTTAACATTTCATAGCCACTTCATTAATCACTTATTTTTTATTGCATTAGGATATCTATATTCGTTGTCAATCGGCCTAACATGTAAAACACCAAAAAGTTCACTTATGTTCTGATTTTAAAAGCACTGACTTTAAAATTATATTTGACCTCTGAATAAGATAAAAGGAAATGCTTTCAACTTGTGTTTATCTCACATCATCTGCACAGGGTTTGAGCCCCAGGGCAAATCCCAAACCTCTCAGAGGCAACCTTGCCTCCCTCTTCAGCCTGGAGCATCCCTCCTGAGCTCAGGTCCCATAAAGGTGAGGGGGCAGGGCAGCTCTTGGTCCTGGAGAGGTTTGTGGTATCTGGTGGTTCCAGTATGACATAGGAGAGGTGACCCGAAGGCAATGAGATGGGACATCTCAATTAAAGGAACATATGTGTTAATACTGAGCATTCGAGCAGTTCTTAGTGTCCAGGCAGTAGCTAGAGAGGCAGGTAGGGAATTTTGGTCCAAGAACTTGACTTTTAACCAGAGACTTGAGGGTTTTAAGCAGAAATGTGAAATGAAGCTTCTCTTTCGGCAAGGAAGTGTAGAAATGGTGTGGAGGTGGGGAGAGACTACAAGTGGGGAAGCAGTTATTGGAACCTCTGGAACTGTCCAGGTCACAGATAATGACCTACAATGATAGCAGAGGAAAAATGGGGGGATGACTGGAAAGACCTTAGGGGAAGATGAACAAACCTGGTAATGTTTCCTAGGGAAAGAAGGGAGAAGCCATCAAGGACAGTTCCTGGACAACTGGCTTGAGACTTGGGGGGCAGGCGGTGGGGCCTCAACTGAAAGACATCAGAGAAGGAGAGCAGGTGACAGAACCCATTTTAGAACCAGCAGTGTCTGTGAAAGCTGGAATGTAGGTCTCAATGGGTAAAGATCAGCCTCAGAGGTGATGTCACGAATACATTAGAAACTGCTTCAATTCAAAAGGTGTGTTTGTTCGGCTGAATGTGGTATTTGCCTTACTTGAAACCGAAGGTGTGTAAGGATGGTGGAGGACACAGAGAACGCTGGAGAGGTCAGCAGCTTCCTTGACTAGTCATTTTCCCTTTGACATAACAATACACATAAACACAACAACAGCAAATAAACACTACTTGATTTAAAAGAAAAACAGGTGGTGAAGAATGGAAGGACGAGGGGGTGGTCGTAAACTGACAACACGTTTGCATCTTGAGGATGTACTATAGTTTTGCAAGATGTCGCCACTAGGGAAACCAGTGCACAGGATCCCTCTGCATCATTTCCCACAACCACATGTGAGCCCACGATTTCCTCTAAGTAGAAGCTTGGTATAAAAAGAGACAACAGACTGACTGTTCGGAAGCTACAGTCTGTCCATCACCCGCTTCCGGAAACCGAAGGAACCTTTGACTCTCTGGAGGCCGATGACCATTCCCGCCCTGAGCTGCCTCTCCGTCTGCACTTCTGGCTATTTCGCATCTCAAATTTATCTAAAAGCAAATTTGAGCCTTAAAAATGTTCTGGAATAAAAGACCCTTTTCTAGATGATTAACCAACTTGAAGAAACCTTTCCTAGATGTTCTGGATGTGACGGTTCCTTAGAATCCCTTCAGTCCTGGAAGTGGAGTCACTTGCTAGCCGGGGTCTGCTGTGGGGCGTCCACGCCCAGGACGGGGCACGAGCTGCCTGTCGGTGGAGACATTCTCCCAGAACTCGGATATGGCGAGTACTCAAGTGTCCGTATAGTGCTTGCTGATAGTACTGTCTAGTTATCTGGCATGTTCTGTAATCACCGATAGGGGAAAGCAAGCTCCAGCTCCCCAGAAAAGATAAGCTGTCCAGGTTACAGCAACAATATGGATGAAGAAGTCTGGGTCAAGACTAGCATGGTCTTTAAAGGTTTGAATCGGGTCTATGAAGAAAAATACAGTTAACATTTGGCCAAAAGAATGCAATTCAGAGAGAGAAAGAGAAGATATGAAGTTGGATGGATTGGGAATAGGACAACACAAGAATCCTGACCCAGAATAGAATCAACTGCGGGAATTCTAGATAGCAGAAAAGGAACGCTTTGAAATCAGGGAATCTCTGTCCGGAACCTGCAGCGGCCTGCAGAGGGTGCAGGAGAGAACACTTCACCACGCCTGGTGTTGGGACCTGTGCTTAGAACTCTGTTCTTGTTCCTGAGGAGGGATCCTAGCTCGCCACCACCGTTTTTTCTCCTGATAAATGAAGACGCACAGACACCGAAAATCAGGTGCATATTTCTGAGTTAGAGGGGTTCGTGGAGCGGGAACACAGCGGCACAGCCGAGGGGCGGCGTTGGGTTCTGCCCAGGAGGCCCGAGCGGGGTTCTCAGTGTGAGTCTATAAGTTATACTTGTAAAAGCATCTTCTATAAGTGGAGAAGCCATTGTTAAAAACGATTTTAAGACATTTCATTCACCTTTGGCAAGCCCATTCATCTCATCCTACTGGTCAGGAACATGGGGAAGGCCCCACCGAGTGACCAATGGACACCGCAGCCCTGCTGGTCAAGTTCTGTGGTGAGACCCACTGCAGGGCCTGTCATTTCAAGAGGAAGTCATGCTGTAAACAAAGAACATTCTCTGTTTTCTGGGGTACCCAACCTCTCTTTGGGTCACTTCTACCAGGGGCCCGCAGTCCAGTGCCTCTTCACCCTGCAAGCAGCCCAGGAGAGGCTGCAAGTGGCCTATTAGGGACCATGTGACTCAGGCCAGCTGGCGTGGACCCAGGTGTGCCACAGAAGTTGCTTCGGAGCAAGCAGGCTGGGTTTGGCTCCTGGGTCAGCCCCTTCCTCGCTGTCAGCTGAGGCAAGGGGCTCAGTCTTATCGTCTGTAGAATGGGAATGGTGACACTTTTCTTATAGGGCCACTGGGACCCCCAGGTGTTTGCCCAAGATCAGTTCTCAGGTATAACCCCCGGGTCTCCCCCATCCCCTAATCTTGGTCAGCTCTCTGGTCCCATCTCTTCTCCATTTCACGTAACATCATCTGACATACATGGAGCTCATCTGTGTGTCTGCTCCTCGCATCTTCACCAGTGCATGGCTTTGTTCAGTGGCTTACCTGGTCCCCAGCATTGCACCCTGAGCCCAGGTTTATTGTATCCTCATAACCTTATGAGTGGCCACCATCATCCCACTTTGCAGATGAGCTCACTAAGGCATACAGCTGGAATCCCACCCGGGCACTCGGCTCTCAGCTCCAGTCCAGGCTGGTAAATGCCACTGCCAACTGAGTGTGCTTGAAGGAGTGAAGGAGATAAGTATGATGCCGAAAGCTTGGGGCAGAGTCCATTGTAGCCAGGACTCCACAGCCACTAGCATCAAAATTGTTATCATTATCATATTTCTGAGCCTAGTCACCTGTTGGGTCTAAGATTCTGTCTGCCAGGACTTTCAGCTTTGTTTTCTTTGATCACTTCAGGGCTGTGGCCAGGTGCCAGCGGATCCCCCTGGAGCCATTCCATCCTTCGGTCTGGTGACCTAAGGAGGGAGAACAGGAGGCAGCTGATTCCAGCCCCACACTAGCTGCCTGGGGCATCTCGGCTCATATCCTAACCCTGTGAACAACCCGAGGAAGGGAGCTCCTGTTGCAGGGAGAGAAGGTAGGGGCCCCAGAGAACGTGGGAACACCCTCACTGTGTCACTCATGGTGGATAGGGAACAGCAGAGAATCCCCCGTGTGCTAGTGCTGGACATGCTGGGCTGGTGACTTCTGAGGCAGCAGATGGTCATGGCCCACAGCCCCTTCAATCCAGGGCGCATGTCACATGAACAAGGACATTCCCTCAAGTATACCGCAGACACCCCTAAACCTGGCCACACCTGTCCTCATGTGGCTCTGGGTCAGTCTTAGCCGGATCGAGCACCCATCGCCCTCCCACGGAATCCCCCGTTCGCTCCTGGAGCCTCGCCTCCCTTTTTTCCCAGCGTATTCAGGAGTCTCTTCTGGATCCCCAAGTTTGGCCAGAGCCTTTCAGCACATTTTAGTTATATTCTATAGTGCAAAGTGAATGGTGTTTAAAAATAAAACATGTTTGCTTCGGAGAGTTATAAAAATAAAAATGGAGTTTTCTAGAGTGCCCACCATGCAACCAGCCCTGGTTCATTACCGATGACCCTGAGCCCCTTCTGGCTGAGCTTTGTGTGTGCCGCAGAGCTGGGGGTGGTCCAGAAGAATTTCCCCCATGTTTCCCATGACATGAAACTTATTTTGGAAAACAGTTTTAAATGAGTGCATGACAACTCTCCCAAGGGGTCTTGCTGTTGCCGTATCTATCTCCTTTCTCTGTTGTCCTTGCATCACGACACCAGCTTTCTTAGCTGTGGATCTGATTGGTCCTTGGGCACAGGCTCCTTGGCGAGCCCAGCACCAAGACCTGGTTCCCACTCCCTCAGCTCTCCAGAGTGCCGAGTGCCGACACCTGGCAGGACCCACCCACCTGCAAGCACAGGGCTGTCTGTTTCCTTGTCCTGGCTTGGATGGGCTTGCTCCCTGCCTGAACTCTGAGCTGCGCCTCCCTCCCACCACCCCCACGAAATCCCTGCCCAGACTTTCAGACATACCAGGCACCCTGGCTCGGCTGGTCCCCACCTCCACATCCCACGTGTGGGCTGGGACCCCTGCAGGGGTCCAGCCTCAGGGCCACCCTCCTTTGTGTCAAGAGGCCAAAGTCCTGCCACTCACGTGAACTATGTGAGTATGAGGAAGCAGACACAATTGGTGGTCGAATTTAGAATCCAGAATCTCCATCGAGAGTCTCAGTGGGGCCTGAGACCGAGATCTCCATGGTCCAGCCCAGAAAAGCACATGTTATTCTCTGCAGCCTTCTAAATCCAGCTATGGTGGCATTTTATTTACCCTAAGGCCCCAGCTGCATTTGCTCTCTGCAGTGTGTATCTACCCCACAGCACCCACCTGGACTTGTTGGGTTTGTGACATGAAGTTGTTGATCTAAGAGGAGGAGAATGCTGCTCCTTACCCAGGTCCTTTCCATCCAGGTCACAGCTTGTATGGAACAAATGAAGCAGTTGTTCCTGCCACCCTCGGGAGGTGGGGAATGATGGGTCAGTTCCGATAAACATTTGGGTGTCGGACCCCGCCCGGAAGGAGGGAGAAGCTCATTGTTGAGAGCTGGCATGGTGAGCTTCTGTGTCTGTTTTTCCAGTCGGGTGGAGAGTCTTCCTGTTTGGCTCATGGAGGCCGGGCAAGGGGCCGCCCGGGCCCTGCTCACAGCCCCTGCTAGCACTGGTTCTGCCCTGGGACCTGCGGGAAGGGGTCCTGGGCCATTCTTGTTGAGTTCCAAACAAGCTGTCAGGTATTCACTGACCTCCACTGGGTCTAACAGCAGTGTTGTGGCCACCTTTCAGTTCACATGTTTCTGTGTCCCCAAGTAAAACATTAGTGTACACCCCAAATATAACTTTCATACATATTTAGTGTGTACTGTAAAAAACACAAGCAAAAATAAAAGTAAGGAGTAAACAGAAAATAAATATAAGTAAAACAGTTTCTATAGCCCATTCTAGTCAAATCTGAAAGCATTCATCATTACTTAATTGGGAAGGGAAAACATAATGCATAAAGTAACTGGGAAACGACACAAAAGTACAAAAAATACAAAATTGAGTGGTGTTAAGAGCTTAGAGCTGGGCGAGGGTGAGAAGGCCGGGGCAGGGGCTTCAGGAGATGAGGCATCTGGAGGCCTGACGAGAAGGCTGAGTTTGCACTGTCTTGGAGAGTGATTGGTGACTTATCTGCCAGAATCTGTTTGAAAATAAGTAGAAGGGAGGCCTGAGAGAAAGCAGAGAATCAGCCCACCCTCGGGAGTGGGTCATGGCCCAGTGTGGGCTTTGCCCTGGCCCTGGCACTGTCACCAAGACTCCCTGCACTGCCACAGTCAGTCCCAGGAGGACAGATGGATGTGTCTTTGCTGAGTGTGGATAATTTGGCTGGGATACCTGATTTCAGGTGTCCCTGTTTCAGGCTGTTCCTGGTGGACAGAAACCAGCCACTCTCACAAAAAGGTTTCAGAACTTCTTCAGCGTCTCTGGCCACTTGAACTCTTCAGACAAAGGTCCAGTGGAGCTCTGTATCCCTGTCCCTGGGCTGCAGTCTGTGATCCCAATGTCTCAGGAAGCCCGTGACTCCAAGTTTTGCGTGCTCAGAGCAAGTGAGTCCGCGCTTGCTCTGGAAGCTCTGGCAGAAGGGGAAGCACACAGGGGAAACCCAGGGGGCAGAGGCGATGGCAGCTGACAGTGCTGGCTCTGACTGCAGCAGCGTGTTGTGTGACACAGAGCACAGCCCCTATGGTGGCCTTCCATGAATTTTTGAGGAGAGTGCTTTAGGTCCTCAAGCTCACGTTCTCAGGCCAGCTGTAATCTCGAGGCCAGGAAGGGGTAAGCCGTTTGGGTTTGAGGATAAGGACAAACCCTGTTAGCCTTTGGTGTCACAGCCCTTCCATGGGTCCAGTGCCCGTTGATGACTGCTGAGGACAGCGTGCGAGGAGCCCGCGGGAGGACAGGCAGATCTTCAGCTGCCTTGACAAGAGACTGTGGTCCAAGCTTCAAACCAAAATAAAACGGAAAAGCTCCAGAGACAGGTAAAGGAATCCAGAAGAAAGAGTTTCAGGAGCTGAAGGTTCAGGCCAGACCCCTGAGCCAAGAGGTGGGACTTGGGGCGGATGAGTGCCCTGAGGGATAAGGGACCAAGTCTGTGCAAAGCAGAGGAGACAGGACACTCAGTGCTACAAAGACCGTCGGTGCTATCATTCCCAAATCCTCTTCCAGTAAATGAATCAAGACATGGTGGTCCTCTCGGGAAGTGGGTTGGTCCAGGCCCAGCCTCAGGGTCGTGAACCACTGTGTGCCCTGATGGTGGGCTCTCACTGACCAGGCAAAGGGCACAGGGAGGCAGAGGTCAGGTGTGAGAGCACAGGAGCATGTGTGGGTGGTCTCTAAACCTGGGGGCTTTGTGTCTCTGTCAGGAATGATCCTCTGTGTACATTCCGTCCATGTATGACGGGGTAGAAATTACAAACAACTACTACTCTGTTAATTATGGAATACAGTTGCCCGTTGAACAATGCTGGGTAAGGGGCACCAACCCCCCCGAGCCATCAAAAACTTGAATATAACTCTTGACTCCCCCAAAATTTAACTGCTAGTAGCCTGCTGTTGACCACAGGCCTTACTGATACCGTAATCAATTAACATATATTTTGTATCTCGTATGTATTAGATACTGTATTTTCATAAGGAAGTAAGCTAGAGAAAAGAATGTAATTAAGAAAATCATCAGGAAGATAAAATTTACAGTACTATACATATTTATTTTTTTAAATATGTTTATAAGGGGACCTCCACAGTTCACACCCATGTTGTTCAAGGCTCAGCCATATACACAAAGGTCCGAGATACTTAAATGATGAGAGTTTAAATATTGATGTCTTTAATTTTTTAATAGTATGGAAAATACTATTTAATGTGGAAAAGCACTTTTGCTGTCATTACAAAAATGTTTCAGGTGAGTTATATGATTCAACAAGCTTCATAGCTTTTCCACATTTGACATAATGAATCAAGCCAGATTCTGTGTTCAGCATGTTTCAGTTTTAATGAAATTGTTTTCTTAGCCATCACGGCTGAAAGGGGAACGTGTGCAGTGGGTTCTCTATCTTGACCCACAGTTTTCAGTTTTCCTGAGCAATTGTGCAGATGATGTTGAAATTCAGCTGGGGAGTTTCTCTTTTTCCCGAAGTCAAGGAAATGTCTATCTTTCTTAATGCTATTCTGTTGCTCTTATAAACTAAGTAGAAGGCGTTAAATTTTCATATTTTAATGGGTTTATGTTTATCGGGTTCAAAACTCACTGTAGCTATTCAGTTAGATTATTTTGTTGACAACTTGTACCTTTTGTGCACATAAGTTTTTATAAATGGCACAGCTGAAATTATCTATTTGGGAAGATGCTCTCAACTTAGTAGAAAATATGGTTACTCTCTCATTTAGGATTAAACACACTGGCCTGGACAGGTTTTATTGCTTAATACGCTGTCTTGCCATATTTGACTGGACTGCGTGTCGTCTATTGTTTGTTTGTGCTTGCTATTTTAGTCCGTCTTATCTTCTCTTAGGTCACTTGGTTCTTCAGTGAGCATCAGTTTAAACTGGACAATACGGTCTGCAGATTCACTTAATCAGGTGCTTGGAACTGAGGTGACCGTGTGTGCTGAGAGTGTGTCCCGGAGGACACACTGCCCACCAAGCCCTCTTTGTAGTGGCTACTCACACTTCCTTGGGTCCTTCATGCGGTCGTGGCACATGGCCCAGAAGGACACAAGAACTGGGATAAGCCCAGGGAGCACCACGATCTAAGGGGAAATATCTAGGGGTTGGAAGGACCAGGGCTGTGATGACTTTGGAGCAAAGGAAGGTCCTCAAGGACAGCAAACGGAGACATGGGAGGAGGACATGCTAGGAGGGCACTGGAGGAGGATGGGGAGCAGGATGCAGGAGAAAGACAGTGAGGACAAGGGAGGAGGGCATGGGAGAAAGACGGTGTCTGGCCGGGCCCACGGGTGTGGGGACAACTAAGTGGCCATAGTGTCCAGCTTCTCCTGTTGCGGGAGGCTTTGGTGAGACAACTGCTGAGCAGACACCTGCCTCACCTGGTTGCCATGACAATGAAACAAGGCCAGGTGGTGAGGAAAAGCCTTAGCAAATAAGGACGCGCCCTGTGAATCAAGAATGGCTCCTCCCACTTTGTCAGACAGCAGATGACTGGAGAGCATGCAGCGCTTTCGTTCTGCTCTATTTTAAGGTTACACAACTATTTTTCTAAGGTCCGAGAGGATACCGTTTTGTCCATGAGACTATTTGATGTCTTGGTTAGCTTTTCTTGCATCTCTGTATGAGGAAGTATAAATGCCATATTCCCATAAATATTTGAGGTCTGTTGATCAGGAGTATAGGTGCAGCTGGACACAGAGGAGCCCACACACCTCAGGCTGGAGGTTTCTGGGCTGGGCCAACTCGTAATAGTTTTTTACACGCTGTATGTGCTTACAGGATGTTATTGCCTATACTGCGTGCTATACAATGCTGCATTTCCTAAAATAAATGAACAAGCCCTGTTTATAGCGAAGTATAATGTCTATCATTTCTTTCCAGCTAAGGAAGCCCTTGTGTGGGAAAGGGTCACCAGCAGTCAGGGGCTGCTGGGAGGATTGGCCCTTAGTCTGCTCTGAGAGAGTCCTTCAGACTCTCTCAGAAAGGGTGCCTGGGGCCAGCGAGGCCGAACCCCAAGCCTGCACTTTTCCAGGCATGTGACTCTTTCTGGCACAGCCCTGATGCACTCCTGGGATTGTCCACCAGAGCAGCTCACCGAGAGCCCTAAGTCGGACGTTGGCAGTCCCTCCCAGACACAGGGCGCACGAGAGCTTTCCTCTACAGAGGAGCGGGCCTGCTGGCACCCAGATCAGCTGACTTCCCCTGCATGGGTGCAGGCGGCCTCTGGTCCAAATGCAAGTGAGCAGTGTGGCTGCCATCACCTTCCTGATAACATATCCTGCTGCTTAATGTGACATGGGTATCCGCTGTGTTCCGGGACACACAAGATCCGGCCCACAGAGAGACTACAGTGGGACAGAGTGGAGAACATGGGGAAGAAACTGGATGTGTGGTTAGGTGGGTGTCACTGTAGCCTCTCCCTCTGCCACACGGCACCTCTCATTCTTGTGTTTAAAAATGACGTCTCTTCTTGTGAAAGAGCTTCAGATCTGATAACATCTTTCTCAGGACAGTCATCTTCTTTGGCTATTACTCATTCAAAGTACATCCACCGGCATGCTAGATGCCAAGGTGCCCTTGGAACCTGGAATCCTGCCCAGTGCCACGGGTTGGGGCAGGGGGCTCGCCAGGGCCAGAAGGGCAGAGCCAGACTCGGGCCATTGTCGCCTCCATAGGAGGTCAGGTCTCAGCCATCCCTGAGCATGTTTCAGGAGATGGTTGTGCTCAGCATGGCGGGGACCTACCTGTGCTGTGAGCTGGGGGACCTGGGAGTGGGGTGATGCAGGTGAAGGCTGGCCACGGGAGAAGCTGCACTGGAGGAACTTGCACCCCAATCTGCGTAAAAGTCCCAAGTCTCCCAGTCCCGGGGTCACGCTGTGAGAGTTATGCTCACAGAACATGTCTGCCAGTGTCGATGAGGGAGGCTGAGGAAGAGCCACTGGAAAGAAAATGATTGGAATTATCCAGCAAAGACCAGGTTAGAACCAGAGCCGTGTGACAAGAATGAAGAGGGAAAATGTGGATTGGGGTGTATGTCAGCTGCTCCTGCAGTGACAAGTGCCCTTAGAAGTATAAGCATGCATGATTTGATGGCCTCTACTTGAGTTCCTTGCCCAGGGCCCAGGCAGGGGGAGAAGTGTGTCTGCAACATTACACACTGATGGCAGATTCAGGAACAGAACCTGCAATGCCTATGAACGTTATGCTCAGTGCAGGTTATGCATGGGCCAAAACCAGTCCCTCGTGCAGCCTAAAAGTCGTCTTCCCCAGGTGTGTCAGCTCCAGCACTGGACTCAAGCACCGGGTCTCCTAAGCCCCTGGGGTTCTGCCTGCTCAAAATCTGGTCCACCCGACGAGCAGCCTCCTATCACCTGGGAGCTTGTTAGAACCTCAGTGCCACCTCCCCCCTCCCTACAAAATTAAAACCTGCATTTCAATGAGCTCCCCGGGGATCCCCACCCATGGCAGCATCCTTCCTTATTACATCTTCCATATTTTCTTAGTCCCCCGCCCCCAGGAGGGGAGCTCTGTGGTCAGAGCTGCTGAGGCTCTGCTGGCACACAGGAATATACATGTACACACTCAGCTTTCGAAGGAGCTCACAGACAGACGGACATGGAAGAGCAGTGTCACACAGCCACCTAAGTGCGCTGCCTCTATCCCCAGTGAGGTGTCTTGGGGCCAGAAGGTCCAGACCCTCCCCTAGGTTCCTGGCAGGCTTAGTGGACTGACAGCGGCTAAGCACGGGGCTCCTGCAGGGAGGGTCTGGACGGGCGACGCTGGGCTGGAGCTGCTGCCGCAGGAGCCTCCGTGCCGCTGGGGTCTCAACAGTTAACTGTCCTCGGGCAGAATAAGCGAGCCACGGAAAGCTCCTGCTCCAGGGGCCGAAAACCTGAGGCCCTGGGGGAGCGGGCCAGGCCGGCGTTCCTGCAGAGCCGCAGGGGTCTGAGCCCCCTCTGCGCCGTGGCCGTGGGCGGCCAGCCCAAAGATGGAGCCTTGCAGCCTTCCTTTGTGCTCAGGTCGCCGCCTCCTGACGCCGGCGCGTTGGCAGGCGACAGCATGACCTTAAGCCTCATCTCCGTGCTGTCGCAGGACATCTCCGGGCTGTGGCTCCTCCTGAAGACGAGCACAGGTGTGTCTGGCCTGCGCTTACGGTGCCTGCTGTGAATTGGTGGTGCTCAGGGAAAGAGAGGCCAGGGGACCTTCTGGGGATGGCTTAGCATGTCACCCACGTAACGAGCTGCAGAGACCAACCGGGCTCTGTTGGGCCTTATCAGAAAGATCCAGGCTGGAGTGGTGCCCGGGGAGGTAGAAGCAGGAGTCCGGCTCCTCGGGGTGGGGGCGTGTCTGGTGTCTCTGGCTGGTTTGGAGCTCTGGCCACCTGGCCTCCTTCCCTGCCTGGGGGTGTCCCTGCTCTGGGAATAAAGGTGTACCACCACCATGCTCACCCTGGAAGCTGGAATGAATCCCTGTGGGGCTCCTTTGTTCTACTTTCCTATACGTGCCTGTGGTGTGCAGAAAGGGAGCCCCAGAGCCTGGTGGGTGCGAGGATGGTCCCTGGCAGTGACTCCTGGATCGTGCTGTCCCACATCTCCCCGTGCACAGAGCACCCCAATAAAGGGTACTCTGGGTGGCTGGGCTCAGGACTCAGGACTGGACTGTTGGAGCCTGTGGGCAGTGAGGGGCCCATCCTGGGGTGGTTCTGTGTGTTCCTCATTTGTCATCCCTGCTCCCATGTCTGTTGGATAGTAGACACTTCTATACGGCCCCTGTGGAGACTGAGAACAAAGACCCCGGAGAAGGGAACTCGTCTTGGGCCTGAGCAGAGGGACAGCATGGGTTTCCTCGTTTCGTTTTTAAGGATGGATTAGTACTCGTTTTGAAGTAATTTGTCATCAGTACGTTTCCCAGCGGGTGCTTCTGACAAGGATTGACGAAAAATTCATAAAATAAATATTTTTGTAAATTTTAATGAATTGGTTCAGCCTTAGCCATCAGTGGCACATGGCATCTGAAGTTTCCAATTTCATGATGAAGGGACTAAGTGTGTGAGTAATGGCTGAGCACATCAGTCTCCCCAACGCATACATACAATTTGGAGGATTGTGGATGCTGGCTTCAGTGGCCACATTGAAAATCTCAGTCACTCATTTTTAAAGCCGGAACATAAGCACTTGTACATATAATGAGAAGTGATTGATTTCATATCTGAAGTCAGCATCACAGCGACAATGCTGGAAGGATCCCTAAAAAGAATGCTTTCTCAGAACGCAGCTATTGTTTGGAATTTTAGAAATTTCGCAAACATGTAGCACTTTCTATGAAGTCTACCAGATGTTTTTTTTTTTACCATCCAATGACCACATGGACTTTATTGTGGGGAAATTTTTCAGTGTGGCCGTATGTAACCATTTTAGACGTCCATTTGTTTTGCTAGCTAAATACTAGTTATAATTCTTATAACTTTCCCTTAGAAATTCTTAGCATTTTTCTAACACATACTCTGTTTTTTTTAAAGGTGAATGTAATTTCAAATAGATGTCCTGAGGGAGTCAGGTATAATGAAGGGGTTGGAGGGCTTCCTCCCCAGTTTCTAGAAACAATTTGCTGTTTTCCTACTAAAAAAAGGAGCATTTGCTAGATTTATGAAGAGTTGTCAGTGCCTGTGACAGTAAATATTTCTTTCAGTGATATCGTGGAATACTTTCAGAGGTGGGACACTTTCCTAGGGCTGTTCAGAGGTTTGTGTAACTGGATACTGACTTTCCTTAGCACCTGCTGTTTACAAACAAGGTCTTATGCCTCTCCTTTAGTCCCTTCTGTTCAGGCTGGAAGGGGAGGGAGCGAGGTGGGAGGTTTGGCACCTGGCCTGCCAGGAGCTGGGCCCAGAGTAAACTAATAATTGATGAGAGTAATGTGGGGGAGACCTCAGGCTTGCTCACTCTGTCCGAGGCCACCGAGAACTTAATCTGGGTAAGATGGCAAGTTTGAGCCATGACCTCATTCCAGGCTCAGATATCTCCTGTCTTGTCACTCATGAAATCAATGAGGTTGACAGATGTACATGACCTGCCACCCTCAAACACTAACCCCTTAACCTCTTTATCACACACCTCATCCATCCCTCTTCTCTCTCTCTGTCTTGTCCCTCTCTCTTTATCTCTCTGTCATGTCTCTCTCTGTCTCTGTCTCTCTTTCTGACTTTCCTCTCTGACTCTTTCACATGCTGCATCTCTTTCCTTGTCTCCTGTTTGTGCATGAGCAAGGCAAGGGCTCTGAGGCAGCATCCATGAAGTGCCTGTGCCCCTGCTCTGCTCTGTGCAACCCATCTGGCTATCAGGAACCCTGTCACAGGGGCCACCTGGGTGAAGCTTAGGATGAGACGAGCATGCCCTCCCATCATCCTCTTTCCCCCAGCAGCCCGACCTTCTCTGTGCTGTGTATCATTGTTTATGTTTGATGGAAATGTTTTGAGAAAGGTTAATGCAACTTATTTGTTTTTTATATTTATAAAATAATTGTTACTTAATGGAAATAAATGTGCACACCTACAATTTTGGGAAGAATTTTGGAGAGCTTCCGAAGTTCCTAGAAGGAACTTGGGGCTGGAGTTGGTGATAGGCACCTCCATCCTTCCTCGTATAGTGTATTCTGTGTGCACTGCTTTCTGAGAGCATAGCTGGATGGAAGAACATGTGAGCACCTGCCCCAGCGTGCCTTCTGCCCCTCTGAGCCAGGAAAAAATGACATCTATAGAAATTGTTTACATTGATTTCCCTGACTTTGGCGTTGTTGTTTTTAATGTTGACAAAAGGATTGTTTTAGAATGAGTAGGAAAAGAAGCTACCACAAAAATCTCCTCTATTTCCAAATAGCAATGGGCTCCAAGGGGAGTATGTGCATGATATTTGTGTATGTGGTGTGTCTGTGTGTGTGGTATCGTCGTAGTGTGTGTATGTGCGACATGTATGTGAGATGTGAAAACCATACTTACTACTTCAAAGACAGCAGAGATACTGACACCTCAGAACCTGAAATTGTGGAACTCTGGGTGGCCGGGTGTGCAGGGACTTTGGCTAAGCTCCACAAGGGACCCAGCCAGTGTGACATGCTGTTGAGGGCCCAGCATGGCAGGAAGCTCAGCCCAAAACCAAAGTGAGAGTGGCTGTCACGTTGTCTCATACACCGCTCAGGGTATTATTTGTTTTCACTGCAATCCAAGCGTAGCAGCTTCTGAAGAGGGAATGAGACGTTGGTTTACCTGTGAAGGGCACACATGTGTTGGTAGTTGTCAGACAGAATGGCGCTAGTGTTCTTCCCTGCTTTCTTCTCCCTCCCATCCTCCTGGCCCCTGGAAGCCTGCTCAGGTTTTCTCTTGTGGCCATTTATCTCCAGTTTGGCTGCCTAGGGCTTCCTCCCCATGGAGAGATCGGGCCAGCGTGAGCCCAGGGGAGCCCTTGGACCGGCCACATTGAGCAGCCCCACTCCCTGTCATCTCTTGGGGGACTGGAATCTCCCAGGGGCTTTCTTCTCTGGACCCTGCCCTGACCCCTCTGGACAGCTTGTTTTGACCCCTACTGGTAGGACTGCAGGCCAGGTGTGCAGGAAGGCTCCACCTGGTGTGGATTAAATACAAACAAACAGTGCAATCAGGCAGATTCAGGTTCCGCCTAATTGGGTGCCAAGGGGAGGTGCTCAGAGGAGGAGCAAGGCCCCTGCAGGGACATTGTCACCTGCGCAGTGAGCAAAACAGCTCAGCTTTGTGAAGATCTGCCTGTCCTGTGCATAAGATCTGCTCTTTTCTCCAGGGGCTTGCTTCAGTGGGCAAGTGTAGTTAAGTGGCAGCTTCACTGAATTAGCCAGATTCTCTTTGGTATGTGGTTCCAAGGAGCAAACATTTGGAAGTATAACTTGATTCCTACGTCACTTATTAATATTTAGTACATTGAAAGAACAGTATGTTAAGTGGCATCTGGGGCCCGGGAGAGAAAGAGACATCTCACTGTCCATCTGGCATTCCAAGGCTGGATCATGCACTGTCACCCCTTTCCCATGGATAGGTCCCAACTCCGTTTGCAGGGGCTCACCAGACTTTGGAAGTGTCTTGGGGACCGTGGAGAATGCTGGCTCTACAACTGGGGTTGGCCGAGTCGGTTCTGCCCAGCTCCACTGTGACCTTCACCAGAAACTCGTGATGATGTCATGTCTGTGGGCTTGTCGGGGCTTCATGAGCTGATCCCGGTGAAATATCAAGCCCAGTCTTAAGACTGGGCAGGAAGTTCATGAAGAGAAATGTAATCAATAGTAAAAAGCCCATAAATATCCCATGCTAAAACTCCCAGTATGAATCCTCAAATTGATACATGAGTTTGGAGAGGGCTTCAGTCAATAGAAGCTGAGTGTGTGCCCTCCTGGTCCCACTGGTCTTCCTTCCATATACCTGGCCCAGCTGTCTGCCCAGCTTCCTGCTAGCTTGGCAGATGTCTGGTGGGTCTCTGTGAATAACCTTTGCCCATCCTAGCCTGCTCTGGACACTGAAAATGGAACACACATAGTAGCGTGTAATAAATTCAAACCCTGACGTGCCCAAGAGGTCTCTCTGGGCCCTACCACGCCCTGGCCCCACCCCAGCACTCATCTCGTTCTGCAGGTCTCATCATGGGCTGCTTCTCCAGAGAGGCCTCCGCAGGGGAAGCTCAGTGACATCCTGCGCCTGTGCTGTGGAGTTATAGGGCTGACTGTCAGCCATTTGTCCCCACTGAGCCACTTGGCTGAGGGCAGGGACCAGGACCTAACTCGCTCTTAGATATATGGCCTCAGAGTTCTGGTTTAGCTAGGACTTTGTTATGATGCTTTGTGGTATGGTGTGATGTGATGACTCTAAAATCAAATAATGCTCTTATTAGCTTTATGATTGCCTCTATCTCCCCTGATATTTGTACATGAAAATAGATTCGGTGTTAATAATGCCAACACCAAGTTTCAGATTTGCTGATATAGAAAACTGTTTTCCCAAAGCGTGACAAAGAGACCCTGTTAAATCTTCCTTTCAAGGCCCCCAGCACTTCTCATTTTGGCAGCAATGTGAATAAGCAGGTTCCCCTAGTCCCACACTGGCTCCTCTTGAGCCATGTGTGTGGCATTTGTGGGGGGCCAGCAGTGAGCTCCAGATCCCTGCTCCCACCTGCACATGAGGACACCTTCCTGCCCTGCTCCCTGGCTGCTCAGAGCAAGAACTTTTGAAATAGTCCCATCACTTTGGTTTCCAAATCCAACCACTTGTACACTTAGCCCCATAGCCATGGAAGCATCTCAGCCCTCCACTAAACAACAGAAATGAGACTCCTGGCATGGGACCACCCAACTGAAAAGTTCCCATGAAGTTCCCTGTTGTCTTCCATCCTTGGTTGAATCATATTCTCCCTTCGGTGCCATCTGAGCAGAGAATCAAGAGTGGCCTGTGGCTGGGACAAGTGTGGGCTGTGGGAGGTTCTTGGAAAAGTGAGGGCTGGCTTGAAACTATGTGGGGTGGCCAGGTCAGTGTTCCAGGAAGGACAGAGCATATGACAGTGGCCTGGTTGGAGCCACTATAGAATGGGTGCAAAGAGGGTCCTCGCCTGTGGCACGAGGGTTCTTTCTCAGTTCTCTGTGGAGCCTAAGGCCCCTTGGTCCAATTGGGCTCCCCCAGCCCAGCGAAGAACCCACCCTGAGCCTAGTGGTGGGCCTGCCCGTCGAGCATTCAGCCCAGAACCCCAGCTCCAGGACTCCAGGGGAGCTCAGTATCGAAAAACTGAGGAGTAAGTGATGTAGCATCTTAGAGGCCGGCTCCCATGGGCACCTTCTCCCCTCTGCACCCTCAGCCCAGCTCCCTCTTATCTGCATGCAGCTCAGGGGAGACCATGGGCTGGGACGCTGGAGCCCCGAGCAGGCTGACACAGCCCTGAGAGCTTGAGGCCATTGGAGGCAGGGTTGTGCTTGCGTCTGCACCTGCTGCAGGGCCTGACCTAGTGTCCACATGTGGCAGCTGCTCTGTCACCATCTGCATAGTGCTGGATGCCAAGTGCAAGACAGACCTGCATTTAACATTGCTGCGTGGGTCCTTGTTTGCGCCCATTTCTCTGATTGCCTTTGTAGGCCTTTAAAACAAAGACAGAAACTGTAAGCTCAGGAAGTAACAGCCCAGCTGAAGCGGGCATTCACAACGACTGCACAGGGAAGAGTTTATAAATGAGACAGTTTAGTAGAAACAGGCCACACAGCTCCCTTGCCTTCTCTCCCACTGAACGCCGCAGCTCCTGTGCCGTGGGAAGCCGCGCCCTCCTGCATCCAGCCTTCCTCCTCAGTGTGCCCTGTCCTGTCTGCTGGGGAGACGCCCGTCAGTTTGGACTCCTCCAGTGAACAGGCGTTGATGGCGCTGGAGCTGGATGACCTTCCGGCACTTCCACAGACCTCAGATGCCCAGCCGTCATGAGTTTGAGTCCAGGCTCTCCCACCTCCACAGCCTGAGCTGCCACTGGGGATCCCTGCCCTTGACCTTCTTTGTTACTAAGACGGGCTAAGGAAGCCTCACCCCTCGGGGTCCTTACAGGATAGAGTGAGCTCACAGAAGTGCTTCCAGCAGCACTGCCATGTTGTCCCTCGAAGTCTCACCCATTTCCAGCAGCTTCAGGGAGGCGCCCGTTCATGGCTGGTCCGCAGGGCCAACGGACAGGGCCTCACCCACCCAGCAAGCAGAAATAAAACTGCTGGGCTGAAAAAGGAGCAAAGATCTGAGGACCCTCAAGGTCTAGAGAACATGGCCATGTTCCTCCTAAACCCAGCTTCGGTTCTGCCCCAGCATGTGACAACTGTGTCTCTAATTCAGACACTTTACAAGTGCCAGCTCCCTCAACTTCAAATGCAGAAGCTTTGCTTTTAAAGGCCCCTTCGAATGCTTCTAAACAGAAGGGCAGAGCTGAAACCACATCGAACACAGGAGGGTGGAGCCATTCAGCTGGGAGACTGGCCTCACGAGACCCTGACTACTGCCCAGGACAGCAAGGGGGAAGCAAGGACCCCTCAGGTACTCAGCACCCAGCCACATGCCAGCCCCAGCTCCTTTCATGACCCCAGGCCATGCTGGGCACTGAGCAGGAAGGTCCCAAGGAGAAAATTGACTGCATGAAACCCTGTTGTCATTTGGATCTCCTCCCACCCCTCCCACGGGACAGGTCTTTGGACCTGTGTCCATCAGCCAGCCAGCTATTCCAGGATGTGGCAGCTGATACGTTCTCCCATCCAGCACGGCAGGTGGAGGGTCAGAATGAGCCCACACAGTAGCTATCAGAGCAAGACCAACTGGCATCAGAAGGCTGAGACCCAAGCGCTGGAGTGCCCAGTGATGGACGAGAAGAGGGGAAAGAGAGGGAAAGAGAGACAGAGAGAAGCTTGCTCATCTGCACAGCTAAGCAAGGACTGGCTGTTTCTCCTGGAGCCTGGGATGCCTCTGGGATGTCAAAGACCCTTAGGGTCTGTGCTCTGTGAGAATGCTCCTTGCAGGGGGTCAGGCTAGATCTCGCCCACTTGTCTGCTCAGTGGCCCTTATACAGTGAATGCCCTGTACAGCTGTGCGCAGCTCCTAGCCTACTTCTGTGACCTAGAAGGTACACCCCGGAGCTCAGTGCCTCAAACATGCGCAGATCCCTAAGTCCCCTTGTTGAATGATCCCTCTGTGGGCAGTCTAGGCTTGTTGCGGTATGGCTAAAGCTGAGACTTTCCCTGCAGAAAAGGCAGGGAACTGAGAGAGGAGAGGGATGGCCAAGGTCTCCCAACTCTGGAAGGACCTGCCTCCCTAGTCCTGTAAGAGGAAGCCTACCCAGCCTTCGTGCGGCTTCCAGATAGCGACTGTTGGATGTTTTGGTCTCAGCCCCTTTCCACTGTGAATAATTGACTCAGGATTGCAAAAAGCTTTGAGTTAGGTTATTTACCATATTAAAAATTAAAACAAATTTTAAAAATAAAAATTTACATAAAAATAACAATGATAAATCCATTATGGTAGCATAATTAGCATTTTTAAATGAAAAATAATGACATTAGCCAGATCGAGCAAACGTGTAAGAGGAGTAGCATTGCCCCGCATTTTGCACATGTCCTTAGTCTCTGACAGGACAGGAGTTGCCTGGGTTCACCACCGCTCCCTTGCAGCCCGTGCTGTGCGGTTTGTGATTGCTGGAAAACCCCACACACTCATGAAGGGACCGGGGGGAAGGCAGAGGTCTCAGTGGTACTACAAAAGTGGTTTCCCCTGTGGAGCCCTTGGCTGGATTGAAATGGATTTTCTTAAGAGCAAACCAAAGTCCAAGTGCAGTGGTGATGTGACGGTGGCACACACTGTCTATCCCCAGGTGTCAGTAACAGTTAAATACCCACCAAATGCTGGACGCTAGGCTGTAAGTGTTCACTGAGTGCACAAGGTACCCTGGCAGCTAGATGCTATGACTGTCCTGATTTTACAGACAAAGAAGCCAGCTCAGAGAGGTTAAGTAACCTGCCCAAGGCCACACAGTCCTGACTGCCTCCAAAGTGCTGGCATACTTCCTGGGAAACCAGGGGTCCCAATGATAAAAGGTTATTCAGCAAAGTAAAATGCAGCCTCTGAGCTTCAGACGCTCATTAAAGCAACTCAGAAGATTGCACAGAGGCGAGACCAGTTCTGCAGACAGCATGTCTTTGTGAACCTTGGGGACAATGTGCAGTCAGTGTTCAGGTTTAAAGACGTTGATAGTTCGTTCACTCGCTTGCTTCTGTCTTGCTCGCTTTCTGGGAGGTGGGGCCCCCACTCTGAGCTGCAACAACAGCAGTCCACAGGCTTGGCAAGGCAGTCCTCCTTCACCGACAGCGACAGCGAAAGCGTTCTCCTCTCTGTCCTCAGCACAGAGAGTCTGTTAGAGATCTTAAATCAGAATTCTGCTTAGATGCTAAAGAAGAAGAATTGATACCAAATTATGAGGAGATGATTTTAAAATGCCTCTGTTGATTGCTAAATATTATTTCTTTGACTATCAATGCAAGGGTAAAGGACTCACGAAATCAAATGTACAATTCGCTGCCACTGTAATCTGAGTCACGTGAGGAAGGCACCAGCAGCCCAGCTTCTCTTTTTTTGTTACTCTGAGCTCTTCTCTGCAGCTGTCTGTAAAGCCAAGCTTCCCCTGCAAGTTAGAAATGACTGCTCTGAGCATCTCTATTTGCTAAGCCCCACTCCCTGAGAGTCACCTACCTGATGCTGCCTCCGACTGGCTGGCACCCTTGCCCCTCCCTTCTTTGAAGTGGTGTAACTAGAATCACTCTGTCACTGCTGTGTGGCCTCAGGTAAGTCACTTTACTTCTCTGTGCCTTTGTTTGCTCATCTAAAAAATGACATAATAGTATTCCCACTTCTTGGTTTGTTGCAACAATTAAATGCATTAATACATAAAAAGTATTTTAGTAATAGTTGTACTGTGACTGCTCTTACTCCCGCAATAAAAAATTTTCTATGTGAAACAGTTAAAATGTAATTTAGTTGCTCCAGACCAACTATAAGTTTAAGAAATTCTTACGCTTCTCTTGTACTTTCCCTTATGCCATCTAGTCATAGTGTAGATGTTTAAGACATACTTTATTTCTTGATTGATTTAAGACCCTGGTGGGGGGTTTTGTGTATGTTTTCTTTTTTCTTTTTTACTTTAATCTGAGCTATTGTTTCTGTGAGTGCTTGTGTTGGAATTTCATTTAAAACTTTTCTTTGTTTTAGTAAGGACTAGCTAGAGTAGCATTTCCTGAGTACATTATTTTCAACATTAATTCTGGAGGAGTTAAAGGATGTTATGCCCATCCTCACCCCCACTTCCCAAAAATTCATGACCAGTTAAGTAAGGGGTAGCACTGCTAGCCTTCTTGGAGCCTCTATAAAGGGAGGTTTTTCTGTGGTGCCTCCCAAGTTTGCTTGACTATGGAGCCCTTCTCTCTCTGAGGTGGAAGAGAGCTCTGCAGAACATGTCGAAAAACTATCTGGGAGTTTGACCCCAGAGCCCCAGCCGTGGGAGCTGGGACTGCTGGAAAACGCTCCATGCTGTTTGGTGTCGGCAGGCGCGTTGTTTAAGGTCTGATGCAGGTGGGGGCAGCACGCTGTCCTTGGCCTGCGTGCCATCTCCATGTGCCTGGGCAGGCTGCCCGGAGCCTGTGTTAAGGAGGATGCAGAGGCACGCTGAAGCCGGCATGGGGTGGGACAGGATAGAAAACGCCCAGTGCATCCAAGAGAGGTTTACTGTCGATTCTGCATGTGTGCCTTACCAAGGCTTCCAGGTGATTCTTGCATAGGCTTGAGTTACAGGCGCATCGAGCGAGTGGGTACACAGCTTCAGAAGATGCAGGTCTGGATACTGCACCACGAAGAGGTTCGCTGAGCCTGTGATGTGCACATCTTTGTCTGCGCAAATAGTGTAGTGTACTCTCTAGTGCCAAAGGGCTTCCAGCAAGTTCTGTGTGGTGGAATGGCCCTGGGCGCCCATGCGGGGCAGTTCTGATGGCTCCAGCTTGATTTTGTTCGCCTTCCTGATTTCTGCCAAGTGGATGCGTATGAACCGACAACGTTTTGGGGTGAGAGGTGCTTTTCCGTGATGACAGTTTCGATCAAACATCTTTTCAAATGGTGCCTTTTAATTTAAACTTTGTTAGGATTCATTTTCTGAGATAAGGAAATAGGGAGAACATTTGGTGAACTGAGTTAATGATGCTTAGTATATGACATGAAATGTTTATGCTTAATTCTGTAAAAAATAACATGAAAAATATCCAGGATGTGCTGTGAGTGAAAATTTGGCTGCCCAAATCAGTATAGATCCCAAACATCTCAAGTAGCCAGATTGCAGAGCCGTCCACATAGATTATAAATAGAAACGGAGACCGGCTCCTGCCCCAACCACAAGGGCTAGACAGCTGACGGGTGAGGCATCCATCCCGCCCTGACCCGCAGGGCTCCACAGGAGGCTCGGCTGGAGCCAGTGGCCTCTCTTCTTGTTCCTTCTGCATACACTTTGCTCTTGGTTTGGAGATTCCTGGGGTGGGCTTGGTGAAATAGGAATCTTGCCCAATTGAGTTGGTGAAATGACTCCACTTGACTCTCCACCCTGGACTTCAAAAAGACATCGCCGTTGTATTTTGATTGAAAATAAACGAAAGCCTTGGGTGTGGACCTTCAGCCAGATACAAGTAAGAGAATCAGCACATAATAGGCTTTGTGGCCCAGTGCCTCTCAGAATGCCCCTTCAAGTGGACAGGAAAGATGCTCCCCACTCTCTGTTAGGAAATTGTTGTCCCGAAATAAAGCACATCTCCGAGTCCATTTGTAAGAGGAAGGAACTTTGCTGCAGTAGTCTAATTGTATGAGGACAAAAAGATCTAGAGATAAAAGTGTAATGCCACCCCTGGACTCTTAAGTTGCTTCTTAAACCGGGCAGGATTCTGGTAACGACTCTGTGTGAATACATTTCAATAGTTGGGGTTTCTCTCCCTTTGTCCTTGTCTAAGTTGAGCTGGGCCCCAGGATGGCTAAAAGACATTGTGAGCTGAGGAGTAATTCCCACTAAAGGAATAAGTTGGTCATTTGTCCCTTTCCAGGCACAAGACAGAGCAAACTTTCCAGGTCAGCTCCCAGAGCTGATGCCAGGGAAAGCACATCAGCCTGTGGACCCCATGCCTAGCCCCCCCATCCCCACCACCCTGTAGGAGATCGGAAGAGAAGCACTGTCCTCTCCCACCCTGTACCCTTCTGATTCAAGGCCCTTCATAACTTCTGTCCTCAGAGTGACTCTGTGATGGGATAATTGCTTGGGAGTCTCCATTTACGTCTGGGTCAAGACAGGAATGTTGGAAACAGGTAGTTATCTGTAAAGCATTGTGCTCTTACAGAGACCTTCTGTGAAGGAGCTGGGCCCTGCCTGACCCTTTTATTGAACTGGCGGGTTGGGGTGACCCCACTTCCTGTGCCAGACTTCTGACATTGGAGCAGCCACTCACACACACGGTGAGAGAAGCACTGCAGGGCTACAGCTCTCTTGCATCACCATCAAGCACCTCTGTTTTCTTCTGAACCAGTGGCTGCAGCATAACTCTTCTACAAAATTAAATGCAGTGGACAAGGACCTTGAAAAAATCCGTCAGCACAAAGTGCAAAATTGCCCTGTCCTTGGATGAGAATTAAGGTGCAGAAAGAATGAAAAATTATAAATGTCCAGAGCCTGTTGTCCATAGAAGGCATAATATGACAAACAATAAAAACCATAATCACAGGCAGGAAATGGTTTTAATCATTTTCAACTTTCTGAGGAGTGGCCAGTGACCATGTAAAATGTCAATGATTTTTATATCGTTTCTTTGAAATGAATGTACCTTCGTGCAGTTTCCAATAGACTGTGCACAAAGTAACTCCATCTTTCAAATCTAAAATGGGGCATTTGGTCTAAGGTACAATATTTGAATTAGTTCTGCCCCAGAAAATTCACAAGTGTTGGTTTCCACAGCTCGGCTGCAGGGTAACACATTGTACCAGTCAGCAGTCTGTGGGCTCTGCACCTCACACGGACAGCAACTGACCAGAAATTCTGGAACCAGCCTATGTGCAAGCCAGAAAGAACTTTGCTGAATTAGCTGGATTTTATATGATGCTCTGGGAAGTCATTTTTCTGTTCTCCTCTCACTACTTCATTCCACACATGTTTGTTGAGCTCCTCCTTTGGGAGCCACTGGGCCAGGCCCTGGGGGGTTGAACAGCGGTGAGTGTTGGGCATAGCAGGTGTTCTACGGGGGCTGGTAGGGTGTTGTGAGACCCAGGCCCAGGCAGAAAAAAGCCTTCCTGAAGACATGATATCTCAGCCGGGAACTGAGTAAGATTAGACTGGCAGACAGCAATGGGAAGAGCATTACAGGGGGGAAAGCATGTGCAAAGGCCCTGAGGCTGGAGGGGCATTGACCTGTTTGAGGAACTCTAAGAATGTGAGGGTGGCTATCACCCAAAGAGGAGGGTGGGTGACAAGGCCCCATGGATGTCCCTCAATGGAACCAAATTCACATTGACAACAATGCAGCCAGTAAGACTGTCACTCTGTCACAGAAATGCTCAGTAATGTCATCTCTGTCTCTAATGTATGGGAAAGCCGTCGCCATCAGGGTGAGCTGGACTCAGAGCACAGACAGCCCATGGTCCCTATAAGTGAGTTCAGGAATGTGAGTACTTGTAAGAGGAAGTGCTACTTTGAAGCCTCTGCCATTCAGAATCACTCAGAATCAAGTGTACGAATTACTGTAGAAGTGTCCACCATCAGCGGTCTCGATACTCACAGTTTTTGTTCCTCGCGTGTGGGTGAAGTCTGGGGGAGTTGAGTCCTGGCAGGTGATCTCTAGATCCAAGGCAGATGTCTCCAGGACCACAGCAAGATCTGGGGAACCCCTCTGGCCTGGCATCTATGCTTGTCACCAACAGTGGGTCCCCATTTGTTAAAGGACTTGCCAGCTCACTGCATGTGTGCTATTTTCGACTGCCCCCGAGACATCCTTAGACTTCAGGGAGATCCTTACTCCCCAGTGGTCTGTGTTTCAATGACATGCTTCTCACAGGGTTGCAGAGATTGAACTTGAGGAAAGATTTCATATTTGGTAGTGTAGTCATTCCTTCCTGTTGAGAGAAGAAAAAAAGCACAGTAGAATCTAAACTTTCAGGCTGCCATATGAATCACACCTAAAATGCATTCCAAACAGATGAGATATGGACTGTCTTAAATCACTTTATCTGGAATTTAAAAATGTATATTCCAAGCTCTCTTAGAGCAATTGTTACCAACCCTGCTTTTCTCCCACAAAGGAAAAGCGTTGGTGAGATATCTAAGTGCACACTGAGAAATGGCACCTGTGCCACCGAGCTGTCCATAAAGCCCAGCACTGTTCCAGAACTTTTGAGTTTGAGGAGCATTTACTGTTGTTCATTTCCTGACCCCCGAATGCCACCATCGTTTGCTTTTGGTCCCTAGCGTGCCAGTGGCCCCGGTTCTGGTCACTTCCTCATCAACACAGGCAGAATCAAAGGGCCAGCCAGTGTGGCGGTTCGCAGTTCCACAAAGGACACAGCTAGGATCTGTGGGACCCGCCTGTGTGTTTAATTGTGTCACCTGTTTACACTTGCTTGTTTGCAAGACCAGAAGAACAGGATTTAAGGCTGATCTGTGCAGATAATATTTTGCTGTCTCCACTGCAATTTTCAGGATAAAAGATCTCCATGACCCATATTTCCAGTCTGTTCATGGCCTGGGTCTTAAACTGGGTTTCGAAGAATTGACCTTTTAATTTAACCATTTGCAGGTCATCAACATAAATCATGAGTCTCTTTAGAGAAATTGTGTTAATGTTCAAGACTGCAGATTTTGCTGTACCACTAGGGTTTGGCACCATTAGACCTTGGCTATAAATCACATGATAGCTAGCCAGGCAATGACTCAGAACTACAAAAGCATACTCAATGTCTTGGTCCACCTGTTGACACCCAGCATCACTTGCTTAGCAGTGACCTCAGTCTCTAGGTTTTCCCCTGGAGTCTTGCAAAACCTCCTTGCTTATTATGGTAGATGCCTCCAGGGTGTGGCTGGAGGTGCAGTTTACTCCTGGACCCTCAGTCTAGAACTCGCAGCCTGCCGCCTGCTAAGCTGTTTTTCCCGTCACCATCAGACTTAGGTACTTGGCTCAACATCCTTGTCAGCATGCAGGCAGAGAGGCCCCACATGTGTGTGTGTGTGTGTGTGTTTGAAGGCTGTGGGCCTGCTGCAGTGGCCAGGTTTCCTTGCTGAGCAGCAAGTCTGTGCATAGGCAACAGGTGAGGGCCCCAGGAGCTGCCTGGACCTCTTCCAAAACATGGGTGGAGACTCACAGAACAAAGCGCATCTGTTCTCGGGTCTGTTCACTAACTTGGTCTTAAGGGCTGGTCCTCCAGCTCCCAACCCTCCCCCGCTTTGCCCAAGCCTCCCCTTCTGCCTGCATGTTCCTCTCTGTCCCCCTCCCTCCCTCTTTTCTCTCTGCCTTTCTTTGTGCCTCTGACATACACCATATTTTAAATATTGATGAATCAATCACTTAGCACACAGCTTTTTGTGCTCTGAGAAACAAAGGTTTCCACGTATTGGAAACATATTTCTTTTCCAAGCACGTGACTGCTGGCCCCTTGGGTGTTTGCACGGGGCTGATCCAGACTTGGGTCAGAGCGAGGGTGAGGCAAAGTTTTCACCAAATGACAGGTGTGTTCATCTGCTCTCTCTCCAGATGAAATCATGCACCAGGACATCACCCCACTCTGCGCTGCCGACATCCAGGACCAGCTAAAGAAGCGCTTTGCTTACCTGTCTGGTGAGTGCTAGAGGATGGAAACGTGGTGGGGAGGGCGTCTGCATGACAGGTGGTTGGCCTCCTCTCGGTTCTCCATGGCCTAAGTGGGCCTATGCCACGTGGTGGGAACTCGAGACAATCTACTTGAGGTAGCCTGCGCTCGGTTTAACTGAGGGCCCCGGAGGTGCTCTAGCGACACCTATGAAGAAGGCCCCTCAGTGCTACTTGGTGAGCAGCTACAGGAAGAGCTGGCCAGAGGTCATTTGGGGTCCTGAGAGGGACACAGACTCAAGCACTACTGACTACAGTCTCCTGGAATCAGAACTTTCCTGTGACAGGTAAAGAAGGAACAGGATGCCGCGGCACAGTATGCCTCTTTCTTCCAGCACTCAGGGCCTGGGGGGCCTCCCTCACTAAGCAACTCTGGTTCCCGCGGCTCCATCCTCTGAGAGAGTGGTGTGGCTGACATGGGCAAGGGGCTGGCACTGCCCCTTGGGTCTGTCTCAGCCAGTCTGCACCCCAGCCCCTGTCCTGGCTGCTGTCCTCCTCTTGGGCTAAGGTTCCTCCTCCACCCTGTGGGCTGTCCTGCCGTCCTGCCCGGCTAGCCATCGTGAGCGCCCCCAGCCACTGGACAGTGCTATTGCATTGAGGCTGCAAAGGGCATGACCATTGCACCTGGGGCGAGCAGCTCATCCTTGGAGCTGCGTGGGTTACCTCTCTATCTGGGCAAGTCTAGCGGCCAAGGCTAATTCAGCACAAGACATGCCCATGTTCCTTGTGCTGTCAGTTGGGGGCCTTCCAATAATGAAGGAGCCCAACCTCTGCTATCCTCTTGGCCCCCTTTTTGCAGCTGGCCCTTTCCCCTTGGCCACAGGTTGGGGCCCCCTCCTGAACCCTGAGAACCAGCCCTGCCTCCAAGGGCCTCCCTGGCTTCCCTGGCACAAGAGCTGCTCCACAGGGCAGCCCCATGTGGTCTGGGCCGACCCGACCCCAACACGCGGACCCAAGGTACAACTCTGGGATTTATGAACCTCAGCGAGCACTGAAAATTGTGAGAAGGCACATGGAGCCTCTGGGATTTGTTGACAATGAAATGGCTCATTGATTTTCATGGAGTGATCACAGTGAGGGGTGCTGGCTGCAAGGAGGAAAGAGAGAAGGAGAAAAGGAAAAATTAACATCCCTTGACAGACGGGTCATGGCCAGTGGCAGAAAAACACTTAGGAAAGGAGCTGCAGTCTCTCTGCTGGTTCCTTCGCATCACCCCAACTTCTTCATGCCTCCTCAAGAACCCGAAAGGCCCATGGCTTTAGTGCACTGGTGCCCCAGACTCATGACCTTGACCTTCCTCCAGGGTGCAATCCAACCGCCACTCGGCATCGGCATCATGTGGTTACCTTTTTGTTACCTGGAGAGGTAGCAGAACCCTAGGATGCCCCCTTTAACCCATATACGCTTTCTCTCTGTTATTCAGAAGCCATCCAGATGCTCCGGAAGGGGGTTTGCAGATGTAGTTAAGGTTCCAAATCAATTGGCTTTAAGGTCATCCTTGGTGGTGCTGACTTAATCAGCTGAGCCCTCAGAGGGATTCCAAGTTCCAGGGACAGAGATGCCTCGCTCCCAGCCATGGAGATGGAGGGGCCACCTGACAAGGAATGTGAGACTTTTGGGGCTGAGAATGACCCTGGCCAATACCGACAAGAACACAGGGACCTCAGTCCTACAACTGAGAGAGCCGAATTCTGCCAGCACCTGAATAAGCCTGGAAGATGAGCCTGGCCTCGGGTGAGACAATGGGCTCAGCAGACACCTGGATGTCGGCCTTCGAGAACCCGCTGGGCCAAGCCACGACTCCTGAGCTACGCAAGTGCAGGCTGGCGGACAGGGGTTGTTTTACAATGCCAAGTCTGTAGGAACTTGTTAGAAAATGAACACAATATCTTAAACTTAAATGTCTAAAACAAACCTGGACCATCCTGGGTTTTCATCACAGCTCATGGAAACTCCCACCTCCCATCCATCAGGAAATCCAGGATGACGTCTCTGGCTGTGTCCACCTGGGGGGCTAACTGGAACGTCACCTCAGTTCCCTTCACGGAGCCTGCCGCTCCCTCCCTGGCGGTGCCTGGGCTTTCTCACCTTGTGGTGGGTGCTGGGCCATCAGATGCTTATGTGATGACCGGTTTCCAGGAGGGAGCTCTGAGCAGGAAGGGTGGACTCTTCAGTGTCTTACAGCCCAGTTTGGGAATTACACAGCATGACACGACCACATCCGATGGGCCAGAATTGGGTCACCAGGGTCCAATGGAAGAGAAGTAGACCTCGTCCTGGAGGGAGCAGTGGCAGAGATAGGCATCGGCATCTCTAGCCACCCAGGGTATGGGCAAGCAGGCCGACCAGAGCCCGGGCCTGTGCGACTCCTGTCTCTTCTCACCTCCTGCCCAGTCGGCTACTCCTCCCACTTCCTTATAGGACAATTCAAATCAAATAGACGCCAGACTAAACTCACAGCCTTCCTGTCTAAGTGGCCCCCTCCCGACTGTCCCCATTGCCTTGGAGCTATCCTCATCTTCCCAGCCACTATTTCTGATTCCTCATGCGCCATCTTAATTTCTTCTCATGAAACTGTCTCAGGTGCATCTCCCCTTGGAAAAATCCCCACTGGTTCCACCTGTACCCTCCCTTCATGCTGAAGGGGCAGCTTCCTTCTCAAAGGAATTGTCTTCCAAGCAGAACACTGGAGAAGCTACAAATCACACATACAAGGTGTTAGGAGAGGCGTTAGGGCACAGCCTGAATGCAGTGTTATGCAGTATTTAAAATAATGGTCCCGTCATTTATAAAGCACAGAAAACTATAGTTCACAATGTGAAGAAAAAAGATGCCAGTTTTGTATTCGACATGGTTTCCATTACATCGAAAAATGCACTGAAAAAGGTTTGGAAAGAGATATGCCAAATGACACGGTGGTGAAATGATGGGTCATTATTTTAATTCATCTCATTTTGTGTGTGTGCATTCCAATTATTACCTTCCATAAGCGTGCATTTATTCCACAATAAAAAATATAATGTCGACGAACACACCCTCAATTTTAAGTGAAATATTCAGTGCTCATGACCCATCACTGTCACATCCTGCCAACAGCGTGGGTGCTGATGCCCACCCGTGTTAAGTGCTGCCTTTGCTCTGTCCGCAGGTGGGCGGGGACAGGACGGCAGCCCCGTCATCACCTTCCCAGACTACCCGGCCTTCAGTGACATCCCGGACAAGGAGTTCCAGAATGTCATGACCTATCTCACCAGCATCCCCAGGTGCGTGTCTGCTTCTTCAGAGGGTCTTACACATCTCCTTGAGTCTCTCAGGGGCTTTGCTAAGGGTCTGGGCATTCGTCAGATAAGGAGGCTGTGGCTGAGGGGAGTTCAGGGGTCTGCTCGAGGTCACACAGCTGAGCGGTGAAGTACGTGGGATTAGAATCCAGTTGTTCCAGCTCCAGAGCTGGCACCCTTCCCCTCACCTGCAGGAGACATCCACTCCAGCCCACACTGCCCAGGGTCCGACGGAGCCCAGGGCACGTTTCCCCCCTCGCAGACAGTGTTCAGCCCCCCACTAGCTGAGCAAGGCAATGCCAGGAAGGGGTCTTTCTTTCCACAGGAGGGAGGCCCCGCTGCAGAGGAGGGCTGGGCCTCACCCTCGGAAGTGGTGAAGGTGTCACCTAGCACTCCAGCGCAGGAACTGCTGCTTCTGTTTAGGGTGCAGTGAACAACATGCTGCATAAGGACAGGAACAAACTTGTGGGTGACATTTTCTTCCACCTGCTACATGAAGTACGAGGAGGCACAAGTGTAGGGGGACTTTAACCAGCAAAAAAGAAGCTCAGCATCCCAGGACCTTGGGAATGCTTTCCTTCATTCCTTTCTGGCTTTAAGGATGAGTTTCAGAATTTGGGTACCTTAGAGCTCTGTGAATTAGTTTAATCTAGAAAACAGAAACAGCAAGTTCGATCAACCATTACATGTCATACAAAAACTAACAATCGGTAACCACCCATCATCATTGCTTAGGGGTCGGGGGTGAGGGGGTGGGCATAGATTCTTTCAGCAACCTGGCATGTGGAGGGAGGGTGGTCTGGTGAACGTGGGTGGTGAGGGTCACTGGGCAGAAAGATAGGCAATGTGCAGCCTGCCTCAGCAGTGAGGGGTCCCCAGTCACCGTCTCGTCGTCTTTTCCCATTACCCACCTCAGTGGGCCAGGCTCCAGGCAACCAGGCAGCCGAGCTGACGGAGGAGGGACTGAGCAGTCTTTTTTGAAGGGTCCCCTCTGTCTGGCCATGCCCTCTCGGGGGCCTGAGGGACATGCTTCATGGTGGGACTGCAATGCTGCAAAGCATCTCTATTTTCTCCTTTGGCCCTCAAAACTGTAGTTGTACTTCTGGGTATTTATTCAGAGAAAACCAAAACCATAATTCATAAAGATTTATGCATTCCAGTATTCATGGCAGCACAATCTACAATAGCCAAGATATGGAAGCAACCTAAATGCCCATCAACAGATGACTGGATAAAGAAATTAGGGTTCATTACACAATGGAATATTACTCAACCATTAAAAAAAATGAAATCCTACCACTTGCAATGACATGGATGGACCTAGAGGTTATTATGCTGAGTGAAATAAGGCAGACAGAGAAAGATAAATACCATACGATTTCACTTATATAAAGAATCTAAGGAACAAAAAGAACAAACTAATCAAAAACAGACTCATAAATATAGTGGACAATTTGGTGACAGATAGAGGAGAGGGGTGTGGGGGCTGGAAAATGGGGTGAAGGGTTAAAGAAGTACAAATTAGTAGTTGATCGTTGGTCATAAGGATGGGGGGCACAGCATAGAGAATGCAGTTAGCATTAATATGACAGCTTGGTGGAGGGTCGGGGAGGGAGAGAGCAATTAAGAGGATTATTTTATGAACTATATAGATGTCTAAGCAATGTACTGTATACTTGAAACTAATTTAAATAAATAAAAATTTAAAAAATAACTGTAGTGACAAGAGGGTGGTTATCATGCCCATTCAATAGATGAGGCCACCAGACCTTGGGGGATTATGTGACTAAGATCATGCACCTAGAAAGTGCCCAGAAGATTTGGACTCCCCGTGTGGTGTGACAGAGAGCGGTTTTCTTGGGGTGGGGGCCCAGGACAGTGCTCCAGCACATGGCACACCCAGCTGCGGGACACAGAAATGCTGCAGGTCCCCCTGGCAGTAGGGATGTGCTGGAACAAACCAATGAGGAGCAGTGATTTCATCGGGAAATGATGAACTTAGATGTGATTTTAGGGAAGAACAAGTTCAAGTGATTTAAAAAGAAAACGGGATGGCTATGGCTGGCAGCTCACTGTGGGCGCTTTTGAAGTCTGGCTACTGGGTTTCTGTACCAACAAACTGAGCCTCCCTTATGAGGACTGTCTCCCGGGGCGGGAGTGGGGAGCAGTTCCATGTCCAGGAGAGGTGGTAACCCTCTCCCTGCCCCCCCCGCGATGGCCCCATGCCCCCAGGACTCTCTGCAGCTGGGCAATGGAGGAAGCTCAGCAAGATCAACTCGAACAGCAAATGCTAAGTGTAAGAGGCCACTCCTCGATGTCAGCGCTGTTCTTGGTCCTTAGACCGCTGAGCGACAAGCTGGCTTATCTCCTTCTCTTGCAGATCCTCCTTCTACTCATTTGCCTTTTAGAAAACATTGTAGAGTCATCCCATTGCCACTTCACTTTTGCTGAACTGTAACTGAACAGAATCAGGAATTCAGAGGCTATGAATGCTGAGAGAGCGCTGCACTCATATGTGCTTCATGATCTCTCTCATAAAGAGGCTCTAGAACCCTCCAGTGCTTCCTCACTGCCATTCTCATTTTTTCTCTGTCCTGTTCTCCTACCCTTATTTAGGGACTTAAAAATCCTATAGATTAAAATTTACCACGAGCCATCTCTGCAGTTATATGATTCCTGAACCCTTTCCTGCTTGTGGATGGAAACTCTGATCATTCTTTGATTTAAAAAGGTCGAAGAATTATCTTATGGCTATTATCTTATAGTTGAAAATGTCAACACTCAGCATTCTGAGCCTGATATGGAGGTGTGCCTTCTTCTCCCCAGGCCACAAGTAGGCAGGGTTTTAGAAAGGGGACAGCTGGATTTCTGATGCTCTCTTGGGACCTTCAAGGCTGGTGCCATCTTCTCTGCTGGGTGTCATCATCCTTGTTTGTCTTGCTGGGCCTCAGCCCTTCTGGCCTCAGGGCCTTTGCACCTGCTGTTGCTCCACCGGGTCTCTGGAGACTCTCCTTGTACTTCAGGCCATCTCTTCAGGGAGCCCCTTCATCATGCCCACCACCCCTCCACCCTCAGACCCCTCCCTACACCATCAGGCTTGGGGCTTATCTGAAATGGTAGTAATTAATTACAGCGTGGCTTTTGTCTGTGTCAGCCAGAGATGCAGGTCTCAGAAAGTGAGTATACAGCCCCTCAGTAAATATTTGCTGAACAGATAAACTTAGTTTTCAGGCGAATAAAGTAAATTCACACAGGCCAAGCCACCTAGTAATACATAGGGTGTTCCCTTTGATCTCTCACTCCAGCACTCTTATCTCTCCTTCAATTAGAATGAGCAGACTTTGTTTCTCTCTTCTTTTATTTTTAAGGAGTTCTTATCTCCAATAGAAAGGAGCCTTTTCAAAACCATGATCTCCAAGAATGCATGCACAATTCATACGCGTGATCTGAGGGCAAGAAACACACATTTTCCTTTGAAAGCTGAGGAATCGTTGCACATAATCTTTATTCTGTACAGTACATGGTGCTATAAAAGTGGCCAAGAGGCCAGTCTGAATATTTGAAGTCTGCATCCATGGGCTCCATTTCCATGTGTTTTTGGCTTGCTTTGTGTGTGTTTTATCCACATTTCTCTTCTTTCCCATTGAGGATGATAAAAAGCCCCAATGCTGGAATGTTGGATCTGGAGCTGTCAGGCCCAAGTTACCCTTTTCATCCATAAACAAAACTAAATAATAAGACCCAACACACCCATTGTTTTGAAAGACAACTGTAGTGCCCCAACAAACAACAAACATGAAGGATCAACAGAGAAAAGGAATTAGGTGTTACGTGTAACTGGCCAGGCAGGCCATACAGAAGCCATGAGGGTCAGGCTGGTGCCCACACTTGTGTATAAAACTCTGAGTCCACTGGCCTTCAGGGTGTTGTGTCCATCATGGTACCTCGAGTAGGTGCCGTTTAGGGTGTATCATCACTGAAAGAGGGAATATTTTTTGTGACATTCTAAAGAAGACAAAAGCGCAGCCTTTTATCAGTTCACAGAGCATTTACATTCCTAGAGAATTCAGTGCACATTAAAAATGTGGAGGAGAAACACCTTGCATCTGTAGGTAAAGCAAGGGTCCTCTGCATCTGTGTCTTCAGGGTGAGCAACCAGCTTGGTCACAAAGGGAGGATACTGACAACCGAGAGACACATCCAGTGATTCTGGGGTGCTACGCTTTGAGCAGCACCCGTCGGGGGCGGGGGCAACCTCTTTGTTCTCCTGCAGGAACCTGGGGAGAGGTTCCCCGGCTCCTCACATACACATCCACCCTCATTGGTAGGAGGAAGGGCTGCCACCTGGTGGACACTTTCAGCATTGCGGTCAGTTCCTCAAGTCTCATTCCTAAACCTACTGGAGTCAGGAGCTGGGTGGGCGTTTTTTTTTTCTAGAAAGAAGTAAAAACTCCTCATGCAGGCAGTTCACTGGCACAGGATTTATTCCAAACTGCTGCTGAGCCAGCACAGCCTCTAAGTAGAAAGAGTGGAATTTAGAGCCAGATGTATGTTTTAATATGAGTGCAAATTAAATGGACAAATCTTTCATGAAGACTGCTTCCAGGAGACACTAACTCTTATGGTTGTTAACCAAGCGTTAATTTTATCCTTTTAAAAAATAGATTATGTGCTGATTTTAGCTATCCTTCTATTATTAATGCAAATGACGGGAGCCTCAGTTTGGGGCATTACATCTGATTAAGAGTTACTGATCATTGTGAAATATTACACCAGTAACAGCAGCTTTGACCAGATGTATCAGACATATGTAAATATGAAGCAAATTATTATCCTTTGAAGAATGACTCAGTAGAGGGAACAAGGAAAGACTTTATAAATTTTTGGCCAGGGTCATCTGGCGTTCAGCCAGTGTGGCCGCACTTTCGGGATATCCCTGTGAGCTCTCTCCTTGGCTAGAGGGCTGGGTTTTACAGCTCAGATGCCGACAACCTTTGCAATTCCTAATAGGGCTTTTTTGCCATCATCTTCCAGGCCTGGGTGGGGCCAGTCCCAGGGGCTCAAGAGAACAATTGACTGAACCACGTGCAAGGCCCTGGAGAGAGGCCCTGAACCCTCCCTGCAGACAGTTACACAACTGGAAGAAAGGCAAGGAAGGTGCCCTGGGCAGTTTACTTTGTCTCTGTCTATTGTGTGCTGGGCAATGTGGACCAAACAGTGAACAAAATAGATAAAATCTTGCTGCTTACATTCTCAGTAAATAAGATGTACACAGGAATTGGATTATGAAAAACGAATGAGAGAGAAAGGAGGTGAGAGACGCCAGGAGGGGCAGTGAGAGAGGTGCCCCCATGAGAGGGGCATCTCCTTGACTTACAGGAGTCGAAGGAACCTCAGGCACGGGGCACAGTTCTCATAAAGGCCCCTAGGAGAAGGGGAGGGAGGACTTAGAGATGGCCTTACCATGATTTTGTGGGTAGTAGTCACCCAAGAAAGGAAAGAGCAAGTAGGAGGGTTGTGTTAGGTTTCAGATGTAGTTCGCATGTCCAGGGAGACTTCTCAGGGCGAGGGCTGATAGCTCTGGGTACTGTGAAGTGAGTCTGGAACTCCAGAGTGAGGTCCCAGCTGTGATGTGGACTTGGGAATAGTGGGCATTTCAGTGGTGATGGCCCCAGGGATGGGGTGTTGGGCAGAGTGGGGGGCCCAGGTGTTCCTGATGTAGAAGGTCAGCAGAAAGAGGAAACGCAGCAAGGAGAAGAGGGGTGGGCGTCAGCCCCAGCCAGGGTCTCAGGAGCAGGGAGGGCACCACCCAGATCCTATAAGGCTGTTTGGGGCCTCATTACACGTTAAAAGGTCAATAGGTCACTGGCCAATATACAACTACAACTACTTATGGCCCCCTTCCCTCTCAAGTGTCTCAGCTGTGACAATACATCATATGGTCATATTACTGGGTGAAATAAGTTGAGAATGAGAAATGCAATAGGATTGTCTCAACATACAGGCCTTTGAGAACACTGACAGGAACAGTTTTAGTGGAGGATTGGGAATGAAAAGTTTATTAAAGGAGTAAATTCCATTAAAGTGGGAGGAGAAGGATCTGTGATAGTCGATAAAGAACCTCCTTCCAGGATTTTGTTCCCAGGGGACCAGAGGAATGGGTCAGTTAGCTGGCCCATTTTCTTTAAGATGAGAGCAATAACAACATGTTTATACTGATAGAAATTACCCAACAACAAAAAAGGAAGAGCAGTGACTATTCGATTTCTTTTACACTTACCGTGTGTTCTTTGTGCACAACCTGTGAGTCCAGCGCTAAGCACGTTGCAGTGGGGATGGCAGAGCCCATCCAGCAGGTGTGAACGCCGAGGCTCCAGGCCATACCTCTCCATCCCTACACCTGGATCTCTCCTCCACTTCCAGGCACACCCCAGTCCACCTCCTTATCTCCTCTCACCCTGAACTGTAGCAAAAGTAACGTTTTGGACTCAGTCTGATTCTGTCTCTCCCCAGGGAGAGACAGAATGGAGTCATTCGAGGCTTCCTCACACAGGCACTGTGTACACACATAGAGACACACACCCACGTGCATATGTAGTACACACATGTACATGCGCATATGCACACACGTACAGAGCTACACATGCACATGCACGCACACGTGCATAGGGTTGCCAACACTGAGACAGTAGATTTCTGGCTCTTTTCAAAAAACAGCTATAGCGGCCCTGGGCTTGCCTTTCCACTCGGTAACCCTTCAAGCCCCTCCATGGTGGGCCTTGGGGGCTTCGCTTACCTACCTACTCAAGGTTTGGAAGATATATCAAGAGGATCACCTTCCTCCACTTCTGCAGTCTCTCCTCAGCCCAATTAAAACACAATGCAGGAGCTCTTCGGGTTAATTGAAGCTGACAATAACGTTGACTTTCCATGGACCTGGTTCAAATCACCCAGCTGCTTGGGAGACACAGTTCCACCCCACAGCTGGTTTCCAGTCGTGGGCCACATTCCCTCTGATAAGGGGCGTGCACACACAGGTACAGCCACATGCAAGTGTGATTGTACAGCATACACACACGTGCGTGTCACGCACATACACACAGATGTACATCCACAGCACACACACGAATACATGCACACGTGTGCATAAACACATGCACACATACAAATGCGTGCACAATTTGCAAGGACGGTGTGAAAGAGAAAGGCAGATGCATGTGGAAAATGTGCGCGTGTGTGAAAGCATACTAAACAATTCAAAATGTATGCATGAAAAAGCGCTCTCACCTCACCTCCTGCTTCCTTCCCTGGTACAGTTAACTCACAACTCTAAGAGTTTGGGTAAAATCAAAACTTTGTCCTGCCCCATGCACATGCTTCCCCCAAAATGGGGCAGCGCAGACACATCACAGTACAACCCTCATCTTCTTAGTTAACAGGGTGTCGTGGCTGTCTCTCTAGGCAGCAGCTTTTGCCTCATCTTTCAGCGGCTGCATCACACTCTATGGTGTAGGCGGACCAGCCACACTGAGTCTGTGCCGCTTAGTCCTTCACTCTGCCACCTATCTCCTTTTCCAGTCCTGCTGTGATGAGTAGCCTTGGTCCTGGCCTAGCTGGTTTGGGCATTCTGTTTATGAGGTCAGACACCTTGAAAGTGATCCCATTTGTCATAGTTCTCAGACAATCCTGCCTGTATAATTAGAAACTGAAGGGTTGGTCTCACCATTTGCTGTCCCGTGGCTTTGCTCAGCCCGTAATCTGAAACTCTGGGCTCAGTGACCACTGCCTGCTGTGGTGACACATGGGCCCTGTTGCTATGTTTCATGTTCTCCTGGGAGGAGCCAGAGGCTGCCCATGTTCTCGAGCCTCCTTCCTTTGTCGTAATGGTCTTTCTCTGTCACTGTACAAGAGCCACCGGCCTTGCATGGCTATTTAAATTTAAAAATTAAAACTAAATGAATGTAAAAGTTCAGTCCCTGAGTCAGGCTAGCCATATTTCAAGTCACATGTGGCCAGTGGCTGCCATATGGCGGCTCAGATGTGGGGTGTTTCCATCCATTGGGGTGTGCCGGCTGTGACAGAGTGGGATTCCGCTGACAGTGGCCAAGCCTTTTATGTTTTAGAGAAAAGGCCAAGAAATTATTACCCCATCCTCTGCCCAGGAGGAGAAATCACAGCCCTCACCTTACTTGGAAATAATGACATTTTGCTGTGAGGAAAAATATTCATAACATGCAACTGACCATCTTAACCATTTCTAAGTGTATAGTGAGGGAAACTCATGCAAGTGTGGGCTTGGGTTTGGAAAGCTTCGCCTTGCCACCCAGGCAGCACCTGCCAGCTTGTCCACCCCATGGGGGAGGCACAGAGTGAGAGACATAGGTCATCTAGAAGCCTGGGCAGCTAGAGTTTCAACTCCAGATGGGGAGGAGATGCCTGAGTCAGATCCTGGTGGAGGAAGGAGCCAGGTAAGCTTGGGCTGCAGGTGAGCAGTGGAGAATCAGGACAGAGGAGGGGTGCCACGACCAGGACCTGTGCTCGGAGCAGGAGCTGGAAAGGCAGACGGCTGGGGCTGCAGCAGGAACCAAGGTAATAAGCAGATTCTAGATGGTCCTCAGCCTGGATCTGACTCCTAAAGTGGTGTCTCTAAGCCCCCGGGGAGCAGCTCACGCCACAATTACAAAGAACTGGCCAGTGGTATGCACCTCTTAATTTTTTAAATGTATTTAAAAAATGTATGTGATTGTTAGTTTTTTGTAGCATTTTTTAAAACTGTAGTAAGATATTCATAATATACAACTGAACCACCTTAACCATGCCTGGGTGTATATAGTTCAGTAGTAGTGAGTGTATTCACATTGTTGTGCAACAGATCCCCAGAACCTTTCCATCTTCCCAAACGAAATTCTTCCCCCATTAAACACTAACTCCTTATCCCCCTCCGCTCGCCCCTGGCGCCTACCACTCTGCTTTCTGCTTCTGTGAATTCGATGACCCTGCCGATCTCACAGAAGTGGAATCACACAGTGTGTGTCTTTGTGGCTGGCTTATTTCACTGAGCCTAATGTCCTCAGGTTTCATCCATGTCCTAACACAGCTCAGAACTTCCTTCCTTCTTAGGACAAATAGTCGTCCATGGTGTGGATGTGCCATGCTTTGTTTATGCATTCAGTTGTTGATGTAGGAAGCAATGTTTCAGCTAGAATCCAGTCTTTGAAAAATAGGTAAGATACTCCAGTTTCCTCCTGCACTGAGTTACTGCTGCACTGAGGAACAGGGCTGCATGTAGACCTCTTCACTGTCTACAGTATTATCGCTCCTACCTCCATTCATTGGTTCAAACAAATTCCAAGTACATTCATAATGATTTCTCCAAATATCATAGTTTTGGTTTTCTTTGTTCATTTTTGTCCAAAAAAAAATTATATTTATTGATATGGGGAAAAAACTCGAAAATAAAAAACAAAAAATGCATGTTTTCAGGCTCTTTAGAGAAATAACTTTGTGGGTTTTAAGTGGACTGCTCTTTCTGGGTTGTGAAGAAGCGAGGTGATGCTAGCGGTTTGTGCAAAGGTCTCTTCGGCTGGGACCCCGTCTTCTGCGCTCATCCCTGTGTGGTGCGTCTGGCTCTTGCCAGCCTAATGGGGAGAGCACGTGACTTTGAAAACAGGCATGTTACCCTGTGTGGGACCCTTTTTTTGTTTGTTTGTTTTTAAGCGTTTGATGTTTTTCTTGCTGTTTTGCTTTCTGGGATGAAAAGCTAACCAGTGTTAAGATAAACACATTGCACATATGTTATTATGAATGTTTCAGCTTTTGAATCGTAAGAAGAGGGAAGAAACGTCCAGCAAAGAAAGGTTTGAGATTGAATGCTCAGGGAACGTATTCAAGGTCACGGGCTTTGAACGTGGGCAGGAAAATCACATGGGCAGAGAGAAAAGTGGCCTTTTTCCTTACAAAATGAAAACAAGGAACTTAAATTTTTTTAAAAAAGTATTTCTAATATTTGCTAACTTTTGTGATGAAAAAGAGAGAGAAGTAAAAAGAATGCAGTCCAGTGGGGCCTGGGTTGGGGAGAGTGGGCCCACCTAAAGCCAGGATTCCCGTGTTCTTCAGGTTCCACTGTGTGTCCCCCTCCCCTCCAGCTGCAATGTCCCCACCCCAAGCTGACCCTCAGGACCCACCTGCTTGGCCAGGCCCCTAACATCCTGCCCAGCCCTTCAGGGAGGCTAGACTTTCTCTCCCATGGGACCATATGACCCTGCCATGGATGGACAAGCTCCAGCTGACACCTGTCTCACCACCTGCCAGGGATGGTCTGGGATGGATGCCAGCCTGTGACTGCTCCCTGCAAGTACGCCCTAGCCTGATGCCTAGCCATCACTGGCCTTGTCTCCTCTGGCGCCAGGCTGAGCAGGCCTTGTTAGAGACAGCTCTAAGACCACTCGCCGGGGCATTCAGTGTTTCCATGGTCCTTTCTCACTGAAAAAGGGCTGCTTCACCATCCTCCAGCTTCAAGCTGTGAGACCCAGGCATGGAGTGGAGCAAGACCCAGCTGGAGCTGCAGGTGTGCCCAGAAGCACACCCAGTCTGGCTCTGTTCCTCTGTAACTCTGATGCCTTCTCCCTCTGCACAGAATCAGACTGTGTCGAAGCTGCCTGGCTCGCTATGACCTGTTGATGTTTACATTCCAAAAAACATCATTCCAGGACAATGGACCTAACTTAGCTGTGTTGGACCCTCAGGTCCTTGTCTACCCTAAGGACTGCGGTCCCGTCCTAGCAAGCAGCTGCCGTACCCACAGCAAACATGAGGGTACGGGGAGATTTAGGGAGCACATTTGGCTTTCTCTGGTTGGTCCTGAGTTGGAAGCAGAGACAAACACTGGGGAAACTGCTGTTATTGAAACATCCAGACCCTCAGGGGCCAGTTGCTACAGGGTGGTTGTTTGACGTCTGGGATTATTGCTGCAGATAGTGGTCACCTTCCTGTAATTGTGACTTCTAGATAGCAGGCGGCTGCCTGGGCTGGGCGCTGAGACAGTGAGCTGGTTTTCTGGGCTGTTTGCTGCAAGTTGTGGGTCAGAGTTCTATTTTTATAAACTGGCCTGGCTGTCCTCTATCTGTATACTCAGTCTTTCAGTGGCAATAGTAACAAGTTTAACTTCTTTAAAGGATACTTGTAACTACTATGAAGGAGATCGTTTTTTGCTGTCGAGGGAAGGATCATTGGAAAACCAGTGAGGCTGATGGGAGGGCTTTGGAAGCTGCTTGAGGAAGGGGAATGAGATAAAGGGAATAAACCCAGGTGTGGGACTGCCTGACATCAGCAGGGGAGGCACACGTCCTGGGACTCTTGGCACCAGACCTGGGAACACAAGCATACACCACCCTTGAGGGGCTGGAGAAATCTGGGAAGGGGAGCAGTACCCTGGTGGTGTGCTCCCGTTCAGGTTTGGGCGGAGACAAAGCCAGAGGCACCCTGTAGCTATAGGCACGCTAGAGAGGAGGGCTGATGCTCTGCTTAGTCTCATGTTGTTCATTCATTAGGGTGAGTGGGCCAAGCATGGCAGGAGACAGAGAGGATGCAGCCCTGATGGTGTTTGGAGTCAGGGTCCACGGATGCAGCTCTCAGAGCAGACCCTTGGCGTAATGATGGCTCCTAGGGAGGTCAGAGTTTCTGCAGCAACACATCAGATTTCTTTGCTACCAGAGATCTGATAGGACCAAAAGCTCTCCTTACTGCAGAGGAAGGGCAGAGGTAGCTTGGTGTCATGGGGGTCCTTCCCATGACACCCCAAACCGGCTACAGAACCTGGGTAAGCCCCCTCTGAGTCTCTCCAGTGAGGTTTGGCTAATCATATCTAAGATCTTTCACACAGTAGGATCACTAAATCACTAAATCCTAATTCTAAAACAAAGGCAGAGTTGATCCCATGGTTTCTCTGTAACTGGAGGTTTAATACGGTCTCTTTTCCTGAGAAGCTTCTGGTCACCCAGGAGGAATGTGGTGGCTTCAAAGGCAGATGAGCCTGCACACAGCTAACCTAAGACAACTGGGTTGGCTGTTGGGTGGCGAGGGGAGCCTGGGGTGGGGGTGGGGGGCTCTCACAGAGGGCCCCGAGACTTGGGACGCATGCAGAGCACAGGCACAGATTCCAGAGAATCTCTTGCGATGTCTTCAGCCAGTTAGGCCCTCTTGAGTGACAGTCTCTCCAAGGCTTAAAAGCCCAGACCAAGCTGGAGTCAGGCACATGTCCACAAGAAGATAAACACCCCAGCACTAAGGGATTTGCCCCAAAGTGGGGCTTTCTTAAGATGCTCCTGTCATCCTGGTTTTTAGAAGACCAGAAAAGCACACTTGAGCACTATATTAGTGCACTGAGAGTTAGATCCTCAGGCTCCAAGCCCTTCAGACTGTTCGGGATACGCTGGACCAAGCATTACTCCCGCACATGCATTCGGACAGACAGCTGGGACACTGGCACCAGAGAGGGTGATGGGCTCCTAGGAAGTCACTGTAACCACACTACAGCTGGTTAAAGTTGGCCTGCCCCCAACATTGCCACGCGAGGCACCCAGTACCTACCTGGGTCGTGTGCGGCACTCATTTCCAACCACAAGAGGGCGCCATTACTCAGACCACATTGTTAAACTGCACGATCCTCCTCAGCGTTAATGTGTTTCCACACTTCACTGGTGCTTTTGTTTATTCCTGCAACCGGAACACAGGACATTTTAAATTGTGTACATGACCAGCCTTGGAACACAGGCTGCTAACAAGTATCTGCCCTCCTAGCTTCGTCTCCTGAAAGCCTTGCCTTCTTGAGAAGGGGAAGAGAACTGGCGGGGGTCGGGGGTGGGGACAGAGGCCAGGCCTAGCAGCGGGGTTTGAGATGCCCCGCCCTGGTCCAGGCCCTCCTGGCTGTTCCGGAGAAGGCAAGTTCTCTTCCACTCCCCAGTTATCTCAGCCTGGAGGGGTCAGTGACCTTCTGGTCTCCTAAAAACACCAGCTGGCCCATCACCACCATCAGCACCTCCCCTCTCCCACTGACCACCTGAGTGCTCACCTCCTCTCTCTCTCCCCCTGCAGTATGACACTGATGCCCCCCAAACTTCTGCATTGTCCTCCCCGCCGCACCCTCAGGGCCTGCTCCACGCCACCTGAATGTCTCTTCAACCTTGACCCTAGGTGGACTTGTCACTGCCCACTGCCCCCCTCCTTCCCATTCTCCCTTCGTGACCCTGTTCAGGACCCGAGGTCTAGCAGCCGCCCCAGGTGTCCCAGCCCCTTTCCAGCTCTTCCTCTGGGCAGAAGCTCGGACACTCAGACACAGCACCTCTCCCTGGCACAGGAAGACCTCAGAGCTCGTCTATAGGACTGGGCACTTGGCATGGGGGTCCTTGGACCCACAGCATCAGCAGCATTGAGAGCTTGTTAGAAATGCAGTACAGCTGGCCCCACTTTGGCTTCCTGATCCTGAATCAGCATTTTAACAAATTCTTCAGGAGTCTTCTGTGCATGTTGCAGTTGGAGAAGCAGGTACCTCCTCTGCCCCTCATCTCTCCCAAATAGGGCTATTCTCTCCTGAATGCCTTTCCTCCTCTGTCATCCTGATTTCTCTCTGTGTCTCTGCCCCGCCTGCTGTCCCTGCTCTGGATGGGGGGTGGGGGAGGAACTGAGTCCCACACTCTCCCACCAGTCCATTGGACAAGATGCAGCTCAGCCAAGAACTAGACGAATGTGATGCTGGGTGACGGCAGGCCTCACTCACTGGCAGGGACGCCCAGCCCTTGTTTCTGTTCTGTTCTCATGCTGCTCACTGCTCCCACCCAGTGATGGGGAGATTGGACCCACAGCTGACTGGCCTACGTGCCCTGACCTCTGAGAGCCACCCAAGTAGAGTTAGCAGGCCCCTGGCTGCCTAAGGCCAACAAGCCCTGAGGCATTAGAGAGCCCACCAGTGAATGGGTGAATCCCAGAAACAGCGTTTATTCGAGCTCTGTGCCTCTTGATTATTTAGGCCAAAAGTGAGCTCATCGGCCTCAGCTGATGGGCAGCTGGCCAGGGCAGCCCTCTGAGCCAAGTATTTTGAGATTGGAGGCTGACATCTGTGTGTTGCAGGCCATGTGTGCCCAGAGTACTGCGACACTTTGTGTGGCTGCCAGCTTCTGAACCATTTGCTCTCTGTTTACTCCACTGTCACCACCTTCAGCACAATCAGCCCAAGGCCTGGCATGCAAGGGACCTTAGTGGGGGCAGCTTCTGGCGAGATCCAAGCATGAGCCGCCCTGTCTCCTGGGCATATGAGGTCACAGATACGAGTGTGGGGAGGCGGTGTAGCAGAATAGGGCTTCCCGAGCTCCAGGTCCTCTACTCATGTGGGCAGATCCAGACCCTCCTTAGCGTGGTGGAAGGTGGGGCACCGGGGCCCATGGGCTGCTGGGCCTTGGCTCCTAGGGGATGGGGCAGATCACACAGCCTCGCTCTGGGGCTGCGGGTCATGGAAGAGGCTCAAAGGGTCTCTATAGAGACCTTATGTAAGATGCCTTCTGTTTCTTAAGTCTCACGCCTCCGAGTCAGTGGTAGGAGACATGGAAGGAGACGAGATGAGGGGAACTTGGAGGAGAGTTCTCCTGGGCCCCAAGCTGGATTCTGATGTGTGGGCCTCTTTGCTGTCTGCTTCAGGGACCAGGTTCCCTCAGCACATCCTCCAATACTCCGTAGTGGTGCAGAGACCCCTGAAGAGGGCACCACTGCCTGGCCCAGCATTAGGCTGCAGGTCAGGGGTGGGAGGGACGGGAGGAGGCCACATTATTCCACAGAGTGGACTTGGTCTGAGAGGCAGCATGCAGGTGGCTAAAAGCCCTGACTCGGGGCCAGACCACAGGGTTCACCCTGTCTGTGCTCACCAGCTGTGTGATTTGGGGCAAATGACTTAACCTTTCTATGCTTCATCTCCCAGCTACCTCATATGGTTGTTATGAGGATTAAAGGAAGAATAACTGTCAAGCTTTTAGGGTGGTGGCTGACCAGTAGCAACCCCAAAGAACAAAGAAATTGCTCTTTGCAGGAGGAGGACCTGGGTTCCAGGACTAGGGTCTCTGTTCCTTCTGAACCTCCTATCAGACCTGTCTGGCCTGAGTTGGGCAAGTTGGTCACAGCCATCTATGCTGAGCACTTGCTGCTGGGATGGGGGTAGGGGGCGGGTCATAACGTGACATGTGGGTAACAACACTTGTTCTGGAGCATTTAGGCAGCTGTGAATCTAGGTTTCTGGCACTGAAACTTGAGTGATACACAAAACAAAACAAAACAAAACAAAACGACCATTAGCTTCATACAAACTAAGCTGACCTAGAAGACAGTTCTGTCTGGGGCACGCTGTACAGCTGAGAAACACAACCATTGGCATTTCATTGTGCATGCGTACATGGGCTATAACGTCGACAGCAGAACGGCTGTCTTCAAAGAAAGCTTATTTGTGTATTTACCCAGAGTCCTTTGCTGTTGTTGAACAAGATTTCTATAAACAAGTATGGATAAGAACACAGAATCAACAGCACTTACCCACAGAGGTTTGTACACAACCACACAGATGTGCATCTTGTACATCACCATCACCATCATTAAATCTGAGAGTCAGAAAAGATTTTGGATGTGACAGCTCTGGCTTTATTACATAACATTTACAGCAGTCAGTGTGCTTTCATGGAGTGCATAATTTATATTTGTTTCATACAGTTCTGATTTTTGTTGAAACCAGGAAGTGGCTCCCTTAGATAGGTTCAGTGACTTGGAAATTAGGGATTCTAGTCAGTGCCTCGGGCTGCCCTTCTCACTTCTGCATGGATTGGCTGGCAGTAGCAGCTGCTGGCATCACACAATTGGCTCGGATGTGAGATTAGCCAACGGAAGCGAACCTCCTGTTTCTACGCTGTGACTCAGGCTCCTGCGTTAGGCTAAGTCAGGACCACGGAGGTTATCATTACAGAGCGACTTAGTGTTATCTTTATCACAGATGTTGCTGTTGCAAGGAGCCATATCTCCTCTGCCATTTCTAAGAGATGCTTGTGAGCCTTCTGACACCTCGGGGATTTTCTCCCAAATTTGTAGAGATGCCTTCAAGAGCGATATTCTAACGTGGATGAATACCGGGATTTCAGATGCTAGAACTAACAGGACGTGTGGTCCTAAAACTTGTTTTGGAGGATTTAGCCAGCTGGTCAACCCAGAAAGGAAAGTAACTCAGCTCTCACTGTGGAACAAAAATTGACTGAGCTCCAGGAAAGATGGGTTCTGCCTGTATCTATGCCTTGTGATATGGTCGGTGTTAGGCTGGAAAATAAGCAACATACAGAAAATATCTGTCCATCTTTAGATAAAAGCAAGTTCTGGAAATTGCCCGGACAAGGCTCATGGAAATGCTGCAGTCTGCTCAGACGCCTACTTGGCAAGCATTTTACCTTGCAGTGCGGAAGTGGAATAAGGATTATAGGAGGAACCATTTTATTATAAGGTTTTCTTAGAGATTACATGAAAGCCTGTCTTCTTGCTGCACACGCTAATTACAGATCTCTCTCATCTCAGCTTACAAGATGCTGGCATCGGATTCATCCTTGTCATAGACCGGAGGCAGGACAAATGGACCTCGGTGAAGGCATCAGTCCTGCGAATAGCAGTAAGTGTTCATGCCCGAACCCCATGATGCTCCCACCTGCTCTTCTCCCGGGCTGGGTGACAGCAGCATTTTCCTTCTAGCGACCTGTCTGGCTGGGTGGCAGTTTGCATTCTGGCTGGCCGTGATGCCCCGTGTGGCACAAAGCTGTTGTGTGCAGCCAGCTCGGAGCACCAGCCAGGGTGGCCCGAGGCCAGGCCAATAAGGGACACTCGGGAGCTGCACCTCCTTGGGTTCTTCAGTTGTTAAGGAATGTATGTGCATGCACGTGTGTGTGTGTGTGTTCTCAAATGGGTTAACTCTTAGGGGGCCTGTTCTAATTTGAAAACAATTCTATCAGCTAGTTTATTTTTGGCCATCGAGTATGTGAGATGCTCAGGATTTTACTGTGTATTTATTCTTAAATGGCACACAAGGTCCTGAACAAGCAGAGTGTTGAGTGTGTTATGGAGACTCTTCAGACTAGAAGTTTGGAATTATACTGAATAGCTTTTTCTAAGTGACCTTCCCCTTTCCAAGTGGGCTATTTATTATTTAGTTTTATGACTGAGTCAGATGCCTTAGCCTTCCTCGGTAATCCATCCCTGCATTTAGTAACCCTCGTTGCCAAATTTAATTTGTCTTTGCATTCACAGAGTTCTATTACTGCCTAAGTGCTGTCTTTCAGGGCAGAAGAGCAGCTAGTCTATAGCTGTACCTTTCGCTGCTGTTAGCCTGCAGTAATAATTTAGGAGGGCAGAGTTAAGTCAGCAGAAAGCTCTTGAATCGTATCTTCATCGGTAGCTTCCACTCCCACTCACAAGCTCCACCATGGAGCAGTTGTCACCATGCTGAGTTTCACCCACGCTCGCTTCCCAGCAGGCAGCCAAAGGCATGGAAAGTTTGATTGTTGGCAAGCAGGGTGACCAGAGCAATCTGGCCAGGGTCCTCGGCTATGATGGCTCTGCTGCTCCCAAGAATTTCTTAAAAACCTAATCGCTGATGGAGTGAAATTCTCTTAACCTCACTTTCTGGGTCTTGTGTTCAACCATCCTTGGTTCCCGGCCACTGAGAGATTGTTGTGCTTTGATTTGGGGTAAAATGGAAGAATTGACTTCTTCCCCATAGACTGCTTCATAAATTCATCTTAACAATAATTAGAGGCTTAGTATCTGCTCTTGTTCTTACAACTTACATTGTTTTTGTGCAAACCTGTCCCTGGGCTGCTGGGCCCCACCCTTGTCTTTTTATTAAGCTTTTCTCCCTGCACTGCCCTGGTATGTCTCCTGTTCCCTGTCCCAACCTGGCACACACGTCCAATAACATCATTTATCTGAAACAAATCGAAACACTTCAGAGTGTTTCAAAAGAGATAGATATGTTCTATTATCAGCTTTTCTTTGTTCTGAAATCCCCAGAAACTTACTAAGCACTTTTGATATGCCATCGATAGTTAATAACCGATGTGTCCATTTCATTATTTTAAAATAAATTTGCACACGATGTCAGATAGTGGGCTAAATTAAGAATTAAAATACAAGAAACACTGGGTCAGATGCACAGTGGAATTACCACAAATATCTTGTGTTGGATACCAAGAAGTTCCCAGTCAAGTACATTGTTGTTTTAAAAGGTAATGCTGTTGTAGTAACAATGTTTTCAAGTCTAAATTATCAGTCTAGTTCTTTTGCATTTATCTATCACTGATGTCAATCACCACGGAGACACCATGGTATGGCAAGGGTGTAGGAGTCAGCCTCTTTTCCATGACGGCCATTGATGAGCCCGGGGGGTTCAGGCCTGTTGTTCACACTGGAAAGTGCACCTCTGTGTCTTTGCACACATGCCTCTCTCTGGAACACCCTCAACCCTCTTCCTATCTCTCAGCAGAGCAACGCTGACACCACTCAGCGTTTTCTGCTTTGCCTCTACCTTATAAGAGTCTAGTCATCCTTTGTTTGCACACCTCGGGTTCCTGGAAGTCAAGGCCAAGGCCTATCTACATCCGTGCTGCCAGGCACCCAGCCTAGGCCCCATGTGAGGTGGGCTGGCCATAAATCTCTCTCGAACTAATCAGTAGCTCCTGGTTAGAAACAAGAGGCTCCTCAAATACAGGATTGCTTTTTAAGAAACAAAAAGTTATTTTTAAAGCAGCGGTAAATTTTTAGAGCCTCCTACAATTCAGCAGTAGTGTCCAGGGCCAGCCTGCCTGTGCTGTTGGTGGGTGTCATATTCCTGAGCTGCCAAGTATAACTGGAGTTTTAGTCATCATCAATTTTAAGATCAGATGAATTTCTGAAGTGGGCTGGCCCATCTTTAAAACTTAAAAACTGTAACTGAAAAGTTGATGCTTGAATTTTTATGTTTGCACTGATTTTTATACAATAAAAGTAGAGGATTTTTTTCTATCTTTTTTCATGTAAATCTTGGAGTCCCCCAAAACTGGTTTAGAAATCCCAGAAGTTAGCATTTTCCCAGCAGAATTGTCAAAAATGCTCTTTAAATTTCAATTCTTTTTGTTATAAGAATTTACTGATCATATTAATGCCAAAAAGTCTGTTCATGTATGCAGCATATTTATTGAGACTCTGCATGTGCCTGGAGCAGTGCAAGGCTCCACGTGGGGATATACGAGAGGGATTAGCAAGAAGTATACAGCCAAGTGGGTACAGACAGTTCACAGAACATTGTCAGACGAACATATAGGGGGTGCTTGAGACAGTGCCGAGGTCATAGGGCCAGCCAGGTGCTGTTGCCTTGCTTGCGCATGTGTCCATCTCTAAGCCAGGTTTGGATCTGATCTCCACCATGTCTCTGTAGTGGGGCCAGGAAGTGGGAGACAGAGCTGGCACAGATGTCCTGTGCAGGGGAGTTGGGCAGGGCAGAGCTGGCACACCGATGCCATCATTCTGGGCTATGAACCCAGACCATCACCTTCAGCGTGCCAGTCTCTCATCCAAGGGGCTTTGGGAAAATGACCACCTAGTGTCAGCCAGGCCAGCACCCTCAGGAGGAATCTGCACAGGCACAGGTGATCCAGCATCTGTGATTCCACCAGGGCACCTGGGCCACTTTGCTGCAGGTGCTACAAAAGCAAGCCGGTGGCAGAAGCTCTGTTTATCTCCCAATGTGTCTGGACACCCAAGTGAGGCTCAGCACTTATATAACACCATGTAATTCAGGGCTATTTTTAGCCACCATGTGTGCTGTCTTGTGAGCTGAGCTTCCTTTAATTTGGGGTGTTCTTTTTTCTTTTTTGGATGCCTTCAGCTTGACTGGAAATAGAAAAATAAGACATTGAGTGAGCCAAAGTCCAGTGTTCCTAAAATCAGACTTGCTGTGCCACCATCATGAACAGAGCCTCCATCAGCTCCTACGAGGCCTTGGGGGAGATGTGTGTGCTTACCTGTCACAGATCGTGGCCTCAACTGGTGGACACAGGGAAACAAGACCCAAAGCTAAGACTTCAAATGTCGCTCTTTGTCCGAGAGTTGGTTTGAGTTTGGACTGCTCTGGGATGGATGTATCTTCTGTAAATATTTAAGTATACTCTTCTAGGATTCCACTTTTCATTTTACTCCACTTCTGCTATGTATGTGTGTGTGTGTGTGTGTGTGTGTGTGTTAGCATTTGGGGATTTTTGTAATCGAGTGTACAGATTTATGTTTAGAGCTAGCCTAATTCAAACTAAATCTATATCCTAGAGCATGCTGCCCGAAGAAAATGGAGGTCAACGTCATTTTGCATGGGGCAGAACTCTGGTTTTTGCATGTAAAACCAATGTTGTCTGTGTGTGCAGAAAAGCTACAAAATGAAGTATCTGAAGGACCCAGGATTTTTAGGTCATCCAGTAAATATGCCATATGTGGCAAAATAATATTGTATTAAACAATGCTAATGAATTCTTAATGTGTGTCAATTACTAGATGTGTTCCACTGATTTTAGCTGTGCTGTGTGGCTTCTTCATTTTGTAAGTCTCTAAAAATATTAATTCAGAAGCTGGTTAACTTTTTTCTATCTCCAAATTATATTTATATGGTTATCACAGTGTTCCTAAGTCAATCAATGTCAACCCGAGAAAATAAACAATATTGCTTTCTCATTACATAGAAACCTATGGCAATCATTGTATGATTATTTAATTATGAGTTACAAAAAGCTATTATTGTATACCCTTTATTCCAAATCCTCCATCTAGTTAACTCTATTTTTAAAGTAAAGTTTTTATTTTGGAATTGTCTTCAGCTTTTAATGTGTATGGTTGGCTCCAACCCAGAGAAAAATTAACTTACTGTTGTTTATATTCGCAATACACGTTTGTATATATCATTAAGCCCTTCTCACTTGGCTAGGATCTTACAATTACTCTCTTGAATATAAAAGTTCAATTACTTAAAGAAAAGAAACACTAAAGCAGAGCAAAGGAGGAGAATGAGCTGTTTTTCACTTGGACAGCCACCTCCAGCCACAGGCATAGCGAGGCTAGTGCCTCTCCTGTCAGGATGGAGCGGGCGAGTCCCACTGCAGGTGGGTTTTCTTGCCACCTGTGCTGAGTTAATCTAAGTGAAATTGCTGAAGAAAGACAAGGGCACAGTTTTATTATATAAATTTAAACTCTTGTCCTTACAGGACGCATCTGCCATAAAGTGTGAATTAGGGTGATAAAAACAATATTGAAATTTAGAAAAGCATGACTCACTGTCGCCTCCAGAAGGAGACTTTTTGTGTGTGAGGTTTTCCTTAAATAGTAGTGGCCAGTTTCACAAATGGTGGTGACAGGTTTGCACAGTCCTCTTGTTGCTAAGTGGCCCAGAATCTACCCTAGGGCTCTGACACTCAGCTGGTCCTCTGAGTTATTCCCTTTCCACTCCAAGGAGTTGCACTTGGTGAGCTGTTGGCCTGGGTCAGCGGGACAAAGAACAGGTCATTGCTTGCCGGGGTGCTTTTTTCACATTTCTCTCCTGGGCTGGTGTTGAGCAATCAGATCTCCCCCACTGCGCTGTGGGCTCCCCACAGGATATGTCCAAGAAAAGAGCGTGATGATGGGACATAAGTGCAGGGCTGAATGACACCTTATGAGCCTCAAAATAACCCCACCTAGTCCCAGATGTAGGTCCAGCAGGTCAAGATGGGTGAATGTGGAGACCATGGCTACACAGTGATAGCTCTTAGCTCCCCTTCCTGACCACACAGCCATAGACACTTAGCAAGCACCTGCTAAAGTGCTGCCAATCAAGGACACATGATCCCTGCCCTCTAGGGCTGTGACATTGGCTCACAAGCAAGTTGGAGGACTGGTTGGGAGGGAAAGCCTTGAGGGCTGCATGCAGGAGGCATGTGCCTGTCTCAGTGAAGTCTCAGCACCACCCTCAAGGTTCCTAGGGGACAATGGAGGTACTCAGTGGCATTAAGGACCTTCAGGTGGAAGCTCGGTGAGTGGCCAGGCCACCGACACAGTGTGGGTGGCAGCTTTGCACCATGATGATATAGCCCAGATATAGCCACAGATGTGGTGGGTTCTGGTGTGCAGATGGGCCACCAGATAATGAGGAGTTCCCCAGTTCCATGCCTTTGGGAGCTCACTTCTGCCAGTCTTACTGAGACCAGCATGGATATTAGAGTACGACCCAGGAAGGACCTTTCTGCCGAGATATTGGGGTGAGTTGGTTTTCCTCTTCTGTTCCTTACTGCCGTATTCATTTCAGGCCTTGGGACTGTGCCATTCTGTTCTACATATTCTATTTTGCGTGCATTTAGCCTAGCTATCTGGAAATCAGACTCATTTGCTTCAAAATTTCTTGTTTTCATATTGTGATCTCCCTGGATTTCTGCATCTGGAAATAATCTGGCATCTAGAATAGCCTCTTACCATATATCTGTCATCGCCACATTTTTTTAACGCTTTGTGCAAGCACTATACTAAACGCTGCATGTGTATTAGGTTATTTAACCCACAAGAGTATGTAGTTAGGAAGGCACTTTGTTATCCTTCTTTCACAGATAGGGAAACTAAGGCACAGGGGGGTTAAGTAACTTGCCCAAGGTCACATACCTTGTAAGCAAAGCTAGTATCCAAACATATTCATATAATTGTGTCTTCGGGTGTGTGCGTGCATTCTAAAGTGTAAGCTTATTTTTATCTTTCTTTTAAGTAATACATATATGTGTCTAGATGGGTGTGTTTCTGTTTGACAAGTGTCTTAGTTCTTTGGGGCTGTCATAACAATGTTCCTAGTTTGGATGGTTTAAACAACAGAAATGTATTGCCTCACAGTCTGGAGACCAGAATTCCAAGATCAAGGCATTGGCAGGACTGGTTCCCTTTGAGGTTCTGAGGGAGAATCTGGACCATGCTCTCCCCTAGCTTCTGGTGGTTTGCTGGTAATCTTTGGTGATCCTTGGCTCATAGATGCATCACCTGATCTCTGCCTTCATCTTCATATGGTGTTTGTGTTGGGTTAGGGTCCCACCCTAATGACCTATTTTAGGTTAATTGCCTCTGTAACGATCCTCTCACCAGGGATTTGGACTTCAACATATGAACTTTAAGGGACACATTTCAGGAACAAGTATAGTAAGCTTTTGACTTTTAAGTGCATAAGCAGCATAACATAGTTATGTACCAACCAATGTGACTTTTTTCCTTTTCTTTTAAGAAATGGCAATGCCTCTAACAGAGTCCAGTGTCTGTAACCATTTTTATCTTATTATGACATTGACATGTTGAAAATGCCTAGACCAGTAAGCTGGGTGTTCCCCGTCTGCACTGTGCAGTCAGCTGCAGGTGTGCGGGGACCCCAAGCATGGCCGCTGCAGCTGTCCACAGACAATGCCACAGCCCTTCTGTTCTCTTGCAGGCATCCTTCCCAGCGAACCTCCAGCTCGTCCTTGTTCTGCGTCCAACAGGATTTTTACAAAGGACTCTCTCTGACCTTGCTTTCAAATTGAATAGAGATGACTTTAAGATGAAGGTACCGGTAAGTATACCTGCTTTAGCTCCATAGACAGAACTGAACTGAATTGCATTCTTGGCCCATTTATGATAATCAAAATTCTCAAAATGCCAACCTCAGGGCTGTGGGCATAAAGAAAGCCCTAAACAACTCAGTTGGAAATTGTACTTCCTCTTACGCTATCAGGAGCAGTATGACCCATCTTTCCCACCTGCCGCTCCCCCGCCCCGAGCTGACTATGCAAAGCGCGGCTTTGGATGGACCACCATAAAAGTACAGGTGTTTTATCAGAGCTGCAGATCTAGAACAAGAAAGCCCAATGAGCTGGGTGCCATCGCTTGCCTCCTAATGAGGAATGGCAGGGCTCTGCCAGTGCCTGGGGGCAAGAGAGGGGTCGGGGAAGTTGGTGCAAGCATTACAAGGCCTGCCAAGGAAACCCTGAGCTGTCAGCAGGGTAGGTGGTCTTCATTCCTACATGGCAATCCTATTTCATCTCCTCACTCCAGCCCAACACAGGGCAGCTTCTGGAAAGGGGCACTCCCTGGCATCAGTCCTACAAAATGGCAGTATTAGGCCGAATTTGTGAGCTGCCAAAAACGGTTTCACAAAAATCATCGCTGGCATCTCAATTCACTGATCCACTTTAGATCATTCTTTAGAATTACAGAAAGTGCCATCTGAATGCTCTTGTTTAAAAAGTATCCATGTCAACGTTTTGGCGGTGTGTGCTGAACTTGGCGCTGGGTAGAAAATGTTAAGAAAAATGGTGGATCTTTGCACTTTTCCTGTTGTGGTTAAATATATATGGAACATAGACAAGACATTAATGGAAATACAGAAATCATTAAGGAAGTTGACTTAACCCCTTAGATTGCTCAATCAGTCTTTGGTCAGGCTGATCATGGTCAGGGTTATTTGCCAACATATGAATAGTTTTATTAGAAAAGAAGAGAGAGACATTTCTCTGCTGAGAAGTGTTTTCTACTTTAACTGACCTTTTACCCTATTTTTTAAACAAAGATTATGCTTCAATCAGGGCATATTAATGTCTGCACTGTGGACAGTTTGGGCAGGATTATTCTCTGTGGTGGGGCTGTCCTGTGCATGGTGGGATTTTAGCAGCACCCCTACCTTCCATCCACCACATGCCAGCACCGACTCCCAACATCCTGACAATCAAAAATGTTTTCAGATAATGTCAAATGTCTTCTGGGGGGCAGAATAGCTTTAAACTAATACAGTATTTAATAATACATGAGGTGGTTTCGAATAACACTTGGGCTAAACTTCTCATGACTTATTTTGTAGTATCTGTGTGACAGCTTACGAAGCAAAGGCTATATTTTTATCCAGAACTGAGGGACAGAATAACCTCAGAAAGAGCAAAAAAATATATATATATATTTTACAAAATAAAAGCTTGTCCTGTGTGGAAGCGCTTGCTCAGTCACTGAAACCACATGCTCACCCTTAAAGGCCACTGTGCACGTAAAGGGTGCTGTCTGACCCTGACCAGCACCTGCCAAGACCTCACAGCGTTTCAACAGGAATAGGCACAAATTGCCTTCTTTCAAGTTAGAGCACTGTTTGATTACCCTGCTGAGTGCCTCTGGCCAGAGGAGCATATAAACGCCTGTCAGATGCCCAATGTCCATTGCATGCCCAGCTCTGTCAAGGGTTCTGCATGTCTTTGATCACTGTCATCTGATGAGATCAGTCATCACATACCCATTTCAGGAATGAGGAAGCTGAGACAGAGAGAATAAGTGACTTACCTAGTCAACCAGCCAGTAAATGTTAGAGCTGGGATTTAAACCCAGGTCCAAAGCCAGTGACTTCTGTCCACGCTGTCACCCTAGCAACCAGTGAGAGAACATTTCCTCCCTCCATTCCAGAATGCATTCTGGGCATTCTCTTTATGAGGTCGGTTTTCCTTCTCTTCTAGGTCATAATGCTGAGCTCAGTACCAGAATTACACGGTTACATCGACAAGTCCCAACTGACCGAGGACCTGGGTGGGACCCTGGATTACTGCCACACCAGGTGGTTGTGTCACCGCACAGTGAGTCTTTCTAGCACTCTCTGGTGGGTGCCGGTTTTGGGCTGTGGTTCTCGAGAATACCTAGCTAATCCACCAGAATTGCTTTTGTGTTTTGAAGCTGCCTTTTCCAAAGACATCCTCACATTAACCCAAGTTTTCTCCCCAAGAATGAGGAGATGGTCTCAGTGGACCTTAGTCATTCCAAAGAAATAACATGAGTAATATGTTCGGGAGTGGCTTTTTCTGGGCTCAGAGACAGAAAAGAGGGAAAGAAAAACCCCAGATTGTAGTTTGCGGCACTCACACCTCTCTTAACGGGGAGAGAGATCTCGAGCATAGAATGACTCTAGATGATGAAAGCGTATGTAAAGAGTGCCTGGTATGTTTCTGAAGAAGGCGTGAGGCTAAGAAACCAGTGGGAAGGTATTTACTGTACGTAGATGGGCTTGCTGTGGTCCTGTCACCTCTGAAGGTGCCTGTCTGGTCCTCGGTGGCGCTTTTCAGGCAGCGGGAGGGTACGGTACGTGCAAAGCTTTGTGATGCTGTTCTCCCTCTTCCCAAGGCGATCGAAAGTTTCGCCCTCATGGTTAAGCAGACAGCTCAGATGCTGCAGTCCTTCGGGACCGAGCTGGCCGAAACGGAACTGCCCAATGACGTCCAGTCGACGAGCTCGGTGCTCTGTGCACACACGGAGAAGAAGGACAAGGCGAAGGTACGCACAGCTTCTGTGGGGCGGTGGGGATGGGGGAGGCTTCCACTGAGGGAGAAGGAGCTGCTGTCAGCATTAGGTAAGGCAGAGCTGAAGAGGTTTCAAAGATGCCTTTTGATGCTTATGAGCTGAGTAACCTCTGTGATGAGGTCTAAAACGTGCTTCTTAAAAGCAGTGTGAAGGAATATTGTAAATACAGACACCTCGCCGCTGGCTTGAGTAACTTGTGGAAGCTGACTAGAGCAAAGCATCACAGGCAGCTTCTCTCTGAACGAGCTCCCAGCTTTCTGAATTGCAGGACCCTCTACCCAGGTGTTTCTGTTGCATATTAGTGAACCAAGAAAGGATTTCTAACCCAGGGTCCCACAAACAGCAAACAGGGAAATGGTGGGCTGACTCCGAGAGGCTGAAATTCATAAAGTAGTCACTGTATACACATCTTACCATCGCTTCCTGGATAAATACATTCTGAGAGAGGTGTGCTTCCTGAGTCCGTCACACCCCTGGCCCAACCTGCACATTGCAGGCTTTGAATCCGTGTGGTCAATGACCTGTTGGTGGTCCTCGGGGGGGCTACCCACACCCCTCACCCCTTTTTGCTCTTGGCAGTAAAGACAGCTGCTGCCGAAGCAGGCATGTAGAGGTCTGGTGTCCGGTTACTCTCTTACCTTATCCTGCTGCCCCTGAGTGACCGGTAACCCTAGCTCTGTCCTGGTCACAGTGAAAGGAGTATTCCCCATTCCTGCCTTCCTTCCCCAGTTCTACGTGGAATGCAGGTGCAAGCGGTCAGCACAGAGGGTCTATGAAAATTTCACTGGCTGGTGCTGTTCCCACCTCCTTCATCCCACGCAGAAGGGATGTCACACAAAGCCCACCACTCGCTCCGACCTGGAAAGAGTCCCGGGCTGCAGGTGGGCCTGGAATGAGAGGTGCTGTGGTCTTCCCGCAGGAGGACATGAGGTTGGCATTGAACGAAGGACAGAGCATCCTGGAAAGCATCAGAGAGCCTCTCATCAAGAGCCCGGAGCAGAGCCTGAACCAGGACCAGCTGGACAATCAGACCACTGTGCAGAGGTGAGGGCCTTGGGCCATGGAGGCATTTCAGGAGCACAGCCTCTGCAGAAATGAGACACAGTAGGCTGGGAACAGAGGGGCAGACAGACAGGAGCAGGAGGCCCCACCCCATGCTGGCGTGTCACCTCTCTGAGCCTTCGTTTTCTCATTCTAAAGGGAAGCAAGGGGAACTCAGGGTCCTGCTACTGAGATGCTTTTCTTCTAAATCCCACAGAAAGCAGCTTCTCTGGGGAGGAAGATTTCTTAGATAAACACTCTTTTTCACAAGCATGGAGTGGGCATTTAAGGGAGAACAGTGGTGACAGGAGCTGTCAGGCTTGTAGAGCTTCTGCACTGAAGCGCTTTCCTGTCCCCTTCCACACCCAGTCTCCGAGCCGAGCCCTGCTCGTGTACTGGTAGGGAAGCAGCCCGAGGCCTCACTCAGCTCCAGCCCCATTTTTAGACGCATGTCTTTTCTCTTTCACTGGAAAGGGGATAATTTGTACTTTTCTCCCTTGGTTTCCAACTGTGTAACACAACACAGAGTAAAGTGCTCACATGGCTAGCTAACATCTTGTGGCGCTCTGCAGTGTCAATACACCACACACCTCCTCCATTCTGTGCTCTCTGCCCTGAAGGCCAGGTCACCTGGAAGCCCCATTTCTCTGTTCAGGAACAGGTCGGGGACAGGTGCAGAGCAGCTGGATGGCCTGCCCAGGTGCTCCCTTCCCCACTACAGGCAGACCCAGGCCTGGTCCCTGGCAGATTTTTTTCAACTCTAACTGTGTTGCCCCTCACACACGGAGCAGGTGTTCTGAGCCAGGGATGTGGGGGAGGCCCCAGGCGCACAGTGGGGGCCTGTGTAGATGCGATGTCATGAAGAGAGGAGGTTGGAGCACATTGTCTACTCCCTGCAGACTCGATTTCCTCATCTGTACAATGAGACTAATCTGAGCACACCTGACAGTGTGGGTGTGGGGTCAAATCAGTTCACACTTGTCTAGCACAGTATCTGACGCATAGGCATTCTCAGATTTGGGAACCATGATAGTGAATGGCGGCCAGCAGCTCTTCACCCACACGTGCATTGTGGCAGCTCGCTGCTTCCTTTACCCCCGCCTCGAAGTTATAAATAATAAACTCAAACCTTTACCATTTTGGCCTTTTAAAAATTACCAAACTCAACTTACTCAGCCACCCTCCCTAGGAGACTGTGTTAGTGTGTCACAGCATGATGCAGCATGGGGGATCAGGGACCCCAAGGGGAACCAGACCACAGCTGCGTTTCTGATATACCTCTCCCTCTTGCATGGTTTCCCTAAAGAAACCCCTACCTGTGAATCCTGTGCTTCCGTGCCCGGGATAAGAGGAGGCAAGGGTCTCAGGAAGGCCACGTGGAGACTGAGCCCCTGCCCTGCTTCACATTGCCGGGGGCGGCCTTCCCAAGGCCCCACATGCCATCCCACACACAGCACAGGAGCCTCTCCTCTTTCCTAGGCTCTTGGCCCAGCTGAATGAAACTGAGGCTGCCTTCGATGAGTTTTGGGCAAAGCATCAGCAAAAACTTGAACAGTGTCTGCAGCTCCGGCATTTTGAGCAGAATTTCCGGGAGGTGAGTGGCCCAGGGTGTTCAGAGAACCTATAGGTGGAACCACCTGGTGCTCTGGCTGCAGGAAGCCAGTAGATGGCATGGATCACCCTGACGTCTAGAGCTGAGTTATTCAGTTGACTGTGACTCAATGCAGAATAATCTCTACTAGCCGCATGGAGGCACAAAATCAAATTGGGCTAAACCTTGCATGTGATTGATGAGTAAATTATTATATATAAAAGGTCATATAAAATCTCTTCATTGGCATGTACCTCCTTCTCTTTCTGCATTTGTTGTCAATTAGTCAAGGAGCCTGCATTCTCCCTTTAGGGTCATTTGAATGTTCTTTCCTCCAGCATCTATCTACCATGTGCCTGGCATGGGCTCTGAGTATATAAAAATAAAAGATACACTCCCACCTTAAATTCAGTATGACAGGGCTATCATAGATGGGATGCACTGTAATTGTGTTAGATCATTACAGAAAAGGCCAACTCATCAGAAGCCTGTTAATCATTTATTTATGCAAAATACATATACTGAGCCTTGCCTGTGGTCTTGTCCGGGTGCTGGGCCACATAGACCCCAGGGCAACATTTTTCCTGCCCTCAGGACACCTCTGATCAAGAAGCGGGGAATCGTAAGCACACAGGAAATAAGTGACCGTATTGAGTTCAGTGATAAAGCGGTTATAAGGCAGTGTCTGAGCTCCGGGCAAAGAGAACTAGTGAACAGCTCTGTGAAGGACCATCCCCCAACTCAAGTCCTCCCCAGAGAGTAGTGGCTCTCACCTTTTGGAAAAGGGTCTGGTTCAGCAGCTTTCACTGAGTACTATTAAGATGGGGCAGGCACTCCAGCTCGGGGGAGCAAGGCGAAGCGGTCTCCCTGACTCAGACAGAGAAGGAATGACAGCCAGCCAGGGTGGCCCACGCTCCATGGAAGCACCTGGAAAACATGGTCGCTTATTACTATATCTGTGGGGACTGAAGAAGGCTTTTCAGACAGTCAAACTTTTTATTTGGAGATAATTGTAAATTCAAGTGTAGTTGTAAGAAATAATTCAGAGTGATCCCATGTATCCTTCCCCCAGTTTCTCCCAGTGGCAAAATCTTCCCAAACTAAAGCACAAGGTCACAGCCAGGATACTGACCCTGACATGATTAACACGCAGAATACTCTGTCCCCACAAGGATCTCCTGTGTTTCCCTTTTACAGACATACCCATCTCCATCCCACCCCTGCCTCCTGAGACCCTGGCAATCACTATAGTCTGTTCTCTATTTTCATAATGTTGTCATTTCAAGAATATTCTATTAATGGAATTATACAGTACATAACTCTCTGGGTTTGGCTCTTTTCACTCAGCTTAATTCTCTAGAGATTCATGCAGGTTGTGTGTACCAGCAGTTTGTTTCTTTTCATTGCTAAGTAGTTGGTATTCTACAGTATGTTCACGCTACAGTTGAACCATTCACCCACTAAAGGGCATCTAGGCTATTCCCAAGTTTTTGCTATTATGAATAAAGCTGTTATAAACATTTATGTACAGATTTTTACGTGAACATAAGTTGTCATATCTCTGAGATAAATGCTCAGGGGTGCAATTTCTGGGTCATATGGTAGTTGCATGTTTAGCTATTTAAGAAAATGCCAAACTGTTTCCAGATGGCTGTACCATTTTACATCCCCATCAGTAGGATATGAGTGATCCAGTCTCCCTACATCCTCACCAGTATTTGGTGTGGTATTTTTTATTTCACACACGTATTCTGACAGGTATGTAGTGATATGTCATTATGGTCCTATTTTGTATTTTCCTAATGGCTGATGACCTTGAATGTCTTTCCATGAGCTTATTTGTTATCAGTGTTTCCTTTTCAGTGCAATGTCTCTATTTTTATTTCCCTTTTTATAGCTGAATTGTTTTTGTTTTTGGTTTGACTGGTGTGTTCTGATAGTTCTTTATATACCTTAGATACTAGCCCTTTGTGAGATATGTGGTTTGAAAATATTTTCTTCCAGTCCATCACTTGTCTATGTATCCTTTTAATAGGCTTTTCCACAGAGCAAAGTTTTTAATTTTGATGGAGTTTAATTTATCCTTTGAAGGATTATACTTTTCATATCAATCCTAACTCCTAGATCTCAAATATATTTCCCTAAGCTTTGTTTTCTAAAAGATTATAGTTTTACATTTAAGTAACTGATCCATTTTAAGTTACTTTTTGTATAAGGTGTGAGAATTAGGTCAAGGATCATTTTTTAAATCACTGGATGTCTAATTGCTCCGGCAGCTTTTGTTGAAAAGGCCATGTTTCCTCCATTGGATTGCTTTTCCACTTTTGTCAAAATCAGTTGTACATAAATTTCGGGGTTTATTTCTGGATCTGCATTCTGCCCTTCTGTCAACACCACTTCATCTTGATTACTGTAACCATATATAATAAGTACAAAAATCAGGTGGATGAATTCTTCCCACTTTATTCTCTTTTTTAAAAATTATTTCTTCTAGTTTCTTTGCCTTTCCATGTAAATTTAAAATATTCTTGCTTATACCTAAAAAAATTGTTTTTATAGAACTTGTGTTAGACCTCTATTTGGGAGAGAATCAACATCTTTACTATGTTGAATCTTTTCATCAGCGAACACAATATGTCTCACCATTTAGATTTTCTTTTTATCAATGTTGTGTGCCTTTCAGCATACCCATTCAGTACATGTTTTGTTTATATATGTCATTTTTTAAAGTAATTATAAATAGTATTATATTTTCAGTTCTGATATTTGTTTATTCATTGCTATATATAAAAATACAATTGATTTTTGTATATTTATCTTGTCTCTTGAAACCATGCAGGGAGAAGTTATTCTAGGAGTTCTTTTGTAGTCTTTTGGATTTTCTATATAGATGATCAGGTCATATGCAAACAGGGACAGCTCGATTTCTTCTTTTTTTCATCTATATGCCTTATGTTTATTTATATTTTTAATTTTTTTTTTTACCTTATTGCACTGGCTGTTTGCACTACTTGAAAAAACAGTTATGAGAGTGGACATCCATGCCTTTTTCCAGTCTTAGGGGAAAAGCATTGTTTTCACCAACATTTGTGTGTATAATGTTGCCTGTAGGATTTTTGTAGATGCTCTTTATCAAATTGAGGAAGTTTCCTCTAGTTTTGTTTGTCTGGGTAGGGATCTGGGTTTACTGCTTCCCTTCGTTCTCAGTTTTGGTCATATCTCCACGTCCTTTCCCTTTAGCTGTGGCTTTTCTGACATAGGCCTGGATCTCTTGTCCCCTCTCCTCTGTTTCAGGTTAAATCTACCTTGGATGTGTTGGCCCAAAAGATATTGACCTTCACAGATGTGGGCAACAGCCTGGCACATGTGGAACACCTCCTGAAGGACCTTACCAGTTTTGAGGAAAAGTCCAGTGTGAGGACCAGCTTGTGGACTGGTGTGGGCGGGAGATAGCCTGGTGAAGCAGTACTTCCAAAATTGCTTAGAAAGACACAAAAGTTGGGCTTTCCTACATCTGTTGGAAGTCCCCAGTTCCAAGTGATGTCAACAGGAGGAGGGATGGCTGCCTGGTCTGCCCACCAATGACCCCTATTCCCACAACCTGCTCCTGCACTCACCCTCATTCCCACATCCACAGATTCCTCCAAGAAAATAGTGTCTTGCTGCTTGTAATGAACATAAGCTGAGCTGCATTTCTGTGGGGGGGCTCTCTCTGCAGGCACCCATGGAGCGGGCCCGCGCCCTATCCCTGGAGGGCGAGCAGCTCATCAACAACAAGCACTACGCCGTGGACTCCATCCGCCCCAAGTGCCACGAGCTCCAGCACCTCTGCGACCAGTTTGCAGCGGAGGTCGGACAGAGGAGGGGGCTACTCAACAAGTCGCTGGAGCTGCACAGCCTCCTAGAGGCGGTAGGACCCCCAACCCCATGCTCCTGGTGGGCAAACCCTCTTCTTGGACCCACATGGCCAGCTTCCTCCAAGAGGGATGTACCACAGTCATTGTTTGAAACTGGCCTACACCCTCCTGTCTGGACGACTTTCTTGTAGCCCAGATGGTCATGTCCTGACACAGTTGTCTGTTTTCTAGAATTCACTTGCAACAACTAACGATTTCTGTAAAAGACTCAGAAACTTACCATGTAGCTAACTCACTGCACTTTGCCTCTCTCTGTATGTGAATGAGTCTAGTCCTGGGCAATTTGCTTGGCTTTGTACAACACTGAGTTCACTGCAGGGCAGTCCGTCAGATGTAACAGCAGAACTCGGATGATGCATTGCTGCAGATATTCCTAGAAGTGTAGTGGTCAGCAGACCATGTGTGAGATAGCATACAGGCTCCAGAAAAGAGCCAAGACACAGCTTCTAACAGTGCCATTCTCTCCCTCTGCAATGCTTCATGTGTCCAGTCCATGAAATGGTGCGATGAGGGGATTTACCTGCTGGCCTCGCAGCCTGTGGACAAGTGCCAGTCCCAGGACGGTGCTGAGGCAGCCCTCCAAGAAATTGAGAAGTTTTTGGAGACCGGTGCAGAAAATAAGATCCAGGAACTCAATAAAATTTACCAGGACTACGAACCCATCCTCAACCAAGACCTGATGGTATGCCAACTTGGGCTTTTTTTCACCTGTGGCTCACCTCTCCTAAATGGTGGGGAGTTACTCCAGTGATATTTGAAAGAATCATTTAATGAATTCTTAGAGGATACAAGGCATTTGAGAGGGATGTCAAGTTCAGGGGTCATCTGGCTCAACTTTCCTTGCAATACGGAAATTATTTTCGCTCCTCTCTCAAAAGGTGGTATTCCTACCACTGACAGGATCCCTCCCTGTGAGGGATATGTTCTTGACAAAGTAGCCATTTCCATGGTCCCTGCTTCCTGCATGCTTCTCTTAATATAATGCTGAAATAGGACTCCTCCTCATTCTCAGCCAGCTGTCCTCAGCCCTCCCCTGGGGCAACCCACAAGTGTACTGCTCCTTCCATAGGTGGCCTTTAGATGCATGGAGAGGGCTGCATGTCCCCCCTTCCAGCTGACTTTCCTCTAGGCTTAGCATCCCTCATTCCGCAGTGGGATTCCCACCCCTCCTCATCCACAGCGACCAGAGCTAGTGCAGGTTTGCTGCATTGGTGATGGGCGCTGCATTACGAGCCCTTAAAACGAAGGTCATGCCGAGTCCAGGTCTACAGATGGTTTTTCTGTTTTGTGGACGCTGACACTTACAAGGGGTTTTGCTAACTAGTCCATCATACCCTGTCACTCCAGAAACACGTGCAGAAGGTGTTCCAGAAACAAGAGAGCACGGAAGAGATGTTTCACCGGAGACAGGCAAGCCTGAAGAAGCTGGCAGCCAGGCAGACGAGGCCCGTGCAGCCAGTGGCCCCCCGGCCAGAGGCGCTCACAAAATCACCCTGCCCCTCCCCAGGTATGTTCGGGCATGCCTCACTCCTTCAGGGGACGCCGTCCTTATTTTCCACAGTGAGCCCTAGTCCAGAGGCCATCACCTGTTTTATGAATAAAGTTTTATCAGTGTTCAGCCCGATAATTCGTTTACTCTTTTCTGTGCTGCTTTCATGCTGAGCACAGCAGAGCTGAGAGGTTGTGGCAAAGAGCATGTGGTCCTCAGAACTGGAATAGCTGTCGAGGGACTTTCCTGGGCCTGTTTCCCCTGACTCCATTCTCTCCCCTACCCATCATCAGTACTGTTGCCAAAATACTGTCCCTCACCTGCAGCTCCAAACTCAGTCCTAAAGCCTCTCAACGCTCTGTTCGGTGCCTCAGCTGCCCGCCAGGTACAGCAGTCATTTAGCCGCGGTCCCTCATAGCATCTCCCCGAGTGAAGTCCCCTAAGGCCGAGTGGGGCACTGCACCATCTCCTAGAGACACCTTCCCATTCCTCCCTGTCCCCAAACATGCTCTTCCCCAGCTGCAGAATAGCTCCTGAAGGTTTCTTCAGGACTTTGTCAAATGCCAGCCCCCTGAGAGCCACTTCAGCCCTCAGTGTTTGGAGTTTAAGGAGCATTATTCTCTGGCTTGGAGGCCTCCTGGACCTCAGGCATCCTGGTTGCCTACTTCTTGCCTTGGTTGCCTCCCCCTGACCCACTCTCCCCAACCCCTGTGGCTGGGAGCTGGGAGCCCTTCTGTGGATATGTACTGATTCCAGTGGGGCCGGCCCCAAGTGGCTCTCTTTTACCTTCCCACCTGGTCCCCTAACCTGTTTTCTTTATTTTTTATCTTTGCTCTGCTTTCCTCACCCTTCTCTGGGCTGCTTGCTTTTTCCCTCTGAAAGAAAAAAAAAAAAAAACTCCAGATGCACGTTTTTTCCCTCTTTAGGCAGTAAGATGCCAGGTTCCACCCACCATTCTCTTCTTTCCAAACCAGGCATCCGGAGGGGTTCTGAGAACAACAGTTCTGATGGCAATGCACTCCGGAGAGGGCCCTACAGGAGGGCCAAGGTGAGCCCGCTGCCCCTGGCTTGGACCCTGCACCGCCCCAGCCCCACCCCCACTGTGTCCTGGTCACCTCACTCTCCTTTGCTGGCATGCAGCCCAGTTCTCCCCAGCCCCTCTCCCACATGTCAGCCAGCCAGCCACATCCATCTTTCCCTCCTCATCCTGTGGGACCTCAGGTTTTAGATCCGTTCCCAGATGGGAAATGAGTTTGGACTCCAAAGCCTCCAAGTCAGGAGGACATTAGGCTGCGCCTTCTCGTTTTTGAAATCTTGATGCACTGCGTGCTCCTCTCTCCCCAGAGTGAAATGAGTGAGAACCGGCAGGGCCGGAGCAGCTCCACAGGGGAAGAGGAGGAGAGCCTGGCCATCTTGCGGAGGTGAGTGGGCTGCCCTTCCAGGCACCACTGAGTGGCTCTGGTCCAGATACCAGTGGCTCTGATCCAGATACCAGTGCAGCCCACCCAGATCTTATCCTTTGGCCAAGACAGTCTGAATATAAATGAGCCAGAGTTGGTGAAAAATGCCAGCCTCTACCCCAGATCCTCAAAGAGCGAGCAAAGCTGGCATCGTGAGGTCCACACATGTGCAGACGTGGAGTGCACACACATGTCTGTTAGGCATACCCACATCTGAAACGAAGAGAAATTCACATTTTCCTTAGAAGAGCCATATTGGCGCCTGGGTCGAGGAGTTCGGCGGTTTGAAATGACTTGTGTTCTCCCTTCTCCAAGTCCAGATAAGAAGACAAGAGTTATTCAACCCACCTTGGCCCTCAGATCACATGTGCAGGGGCAGCCACATAACCATCCCCTGACCCAGCTTTTTGCCTCCTCCGTGAACTTGGTCCCTCCCACCACCCAGGAGTCTTTCCAAGCCCTCCTGGTTCCACATGTTGTGTCCTGGTCACTCCTCTCTCTCCATCTTTCCCCCCTGCTCCTCTCTCACTCCCACACCCCAGCTGAGGCTCTTCTTCCCGCACACTTAGACTGTTTGCACGGCACATGCCGTGGGTGTCCTGCATGGTCCGCCCTAGGATTGCGTCTGTCCCCACACAAGCGCTAATGAACTTTGAACTCTACACTTGACTGGGAAAGCACTTCCAACGTCCTCCCCAGGGTTAGCCATCACTTTCCCCATGGAACCCTATCTTCCAAAGAGCTGGGCCATTTACCTTTCCACAAAGGTAGCCTGTATCCTGTCACCTTCCTGTGTCTGGATGCTCTGAGATCAGTACTCAGAATGGCCCCCACGCTGCCCAGCCCTCAGCATCCAGCTCAGTCCTCTACCTGGGATATTCTCTCCTCTGTGCTCACACTCTCTGCTCCCAGACAAGAGCGCTGTCACCTCCAGCTTGTGGTAGTGAGAGGAAGGTGAGGCCCCTGCCTACCCCTCACCCCCACCCCATTTGGGAGTTTGGACTCTTTGAACTGCAGCCTGAGATCCTATTAATTGCTGACAATTGTTTTAGAACTAACCTGTTCAATGCTCCCCACCCAGGAACAGCCCCTGGGCTCCAGTTCCTATGTATTAAAATGGGAAGCATGAACCCCACTATGTGTACAAGGTGGTGGCAGGCACAGGAGCTGCTAAAATGATGCCTCAAGGAGGGGCACAGACTGTCCCCAGGAAGGGAGATGGTGCTGCTTTGGAGGGGCTCTTTCTGAGAGTAAGAGGAGCAGCAGCTGGTGAAGGAGACGGGACTCCATCTGCAGGGGGAGGGAGACTTCGAGCTGTGACCTGGAAAAGAGGGAGGCTTGAGGCATGCTTCTGGAATCAGGGCTCATTTTGAGCAGGTGGCCCCAAAGCCAGGAAGTGGGTTAGGGAATCTGTTCCTAGATAATCAGTTGGTGTAACCCGTTCGCAGGCACGTGATGAACGAGCTCCTTGACACGGAACGGGTCTACGTGGAGGAGCTGCTCTGTGTCCTGGAGGTGAGCCTGCACTTGGGGGACAGCCGGGGGTACGCCATGAGCTGGGCTCCCTAACCCCCACCCGCTGTGGTCTATATTCACCAAAAAGCATGTGAAGGAAGGTTTGTTGCAACTCAAGTGTCTGTCAGCATGACAAGGAATGAACAGATTTAGATAGAATTGCACAGGGACAATATTTACAGCAAGAAAAGGAGCTGCTACTGCACAGAACCATGCGTGACCCTCCAGAGCATAACGACAAGCAGGAGAGGTCAGATCGAAGTACATGCAGTTCCTGAGCAGAAGTTCAAGACAAGCAGAGCGGTCTGGGGTAGAAAGGTCAAAACAGGGCCGCCTGAGTTGGGGTTGTTTCCTGGAAGGGCAGAGGGGCTTTTGGGTGCTGGAATATTCTACATCTTGTTCAGGGTAGTAGTTACAAGAGTGTAGACATATAAATAATTCATCAAGGTATACACATAAGATTTGTCCCCATCATAAAAATTATACCTGAATTTTGAAAAGCCTAAAAAGGAGAAGGATGGGAACCACCCCACAAAAAAAAATTGGTGCTGTTTGTAATTCAATTATATTTTGTTGTACTTGTCTAGACGATCATCTTAGAAATCGTCAGTGACTAAATACAAAGTGAATTCACTTTCTTAAGCTTGAGATAGCATCACCTGCCCCACGAGGCAGCCGTGCAGACACTGGGCTTATACCAGGGGTATTGGGCTGCTGTTAAAACAGCCCGAAGATCTGTCAGCAGCTGTTCAAGATTTCCTTCTTTCTTCTTCCACAGGGCTACGCTGCTGAAATGGATAATCCTTTAATGACGCATCTCATCTCACAAGGCCTTCAAAACAAGAAGGATGTTTTATTTGGAAACATGGAAGAAATTTACCACTTCCATAACAGGTGGAATTCTGATCTCATTCAGTGATGTCTCACCTGTAAGCAGGTCCTGCAGGCAGCTGAAACCAAAAGGGCCCCTGGGCCAAGCTTTGTGTGTGGAGAATATCTCCTCCTCCCTCTCTCAAGGAGGGATAAGCTCACAGAGGGCTCACCGACCAAGCAGCAGTTTGGTGGGATATGCCCAGGCCAAGTGCTCTCAACAGAGGGCGGGGGAGAGTTACAGACAGGCAGCCTGTGAACAGTGGGTCAGCATGACCATCGAGGAGCAGCCTGCCCCTCCTGCCTCTCCCTGTTCTTTAGGACCAGCAGAAGCCAGTCCTCACCCCACCCCCCAAGTGTGCACATTTGGCACTTTGCGGAAGCACCAAAAGCACCGAAAGCCACACCACTTAGCAAGGCTAGTTTTGTTCCCATGCCCATTCTTGAAAAAAGTAGCAAACCAGAAGTTCCTTTCTTGCCTGCTCTCTCCTGTAAGAGTGATTTGCAACCAGCTGATGATTCAGTCCTTCCAGGGCTGCTTACCCTCGGCTCCTCCTCACAATTGGCAGGAGCTCGTGGGAAAGGAGATGAGTGGGCAGATGTAAGGATGAAGGGAGGCAAGTAGAGGATGGCAATGCCTGTGTGTCCTTAAAAAAGGGCCAACTGTGGGCTGACCCCTCCCAGTGCTGCCCGGAGCCAGGGGACTCAGCCACATGGCACTCAGGCCCCACCTTCCTCTAAACCCTACAGCTGAACCCCACACAGGAACCCTTCTTTGGGAATTAAAATGAGTTGGTGACCTGGTCCCTGCATTCTGGCAGCTCTGGCCAGTCCTTGGGTACCAGGCCTCTGGCTGCCACACTAGCATAGTGAACTGATCCCCAGGGAGCTTCCCTTCCCGTTGGGATTCACCCACATGAACCAATGCAAATCAGAAACATAGGAAAACTCTGGTACATGGCTCAGGGACAGTGCTGTGTGGGAGAGGTCCTGGGGCAGAACCAAGATCCCCATTACATCTGCAGAGAACGGACAGAGCAGACGGGTTATAGAGGCTAGGCTTCCAGAACCTCGAGATGTCTCTGTCTGTCTGCCTATAGCTTCTTCGTACCATGTCCATGCTGATAACAATGGAGCTGTCCTAACCTCTGTGTGAATGCCAGTACCAGAAACATAAAGGGGTCCATGGGGGCCACATCTGCTTAAATCTGAGAGTTTGGTGCAGTCAGGACCCTGGAAGTGACAGGCACGGATTGAAGGTTCCCGTAATCAGACTATGTATTTTTATACACAAAATCTCCTAAACTGTCCAGAGTTAGGAATAAAAGTCATCTGGAAAATAACAGTATTAATTTCTTACAGATGCCATCTTGTTCGGGTTGTTTATCATATGACCTAATGCAAACTTTTTTTGTCTAGAATATTCCTGAGGGAGCTAGAAAACTACATAGACTGCCCAGAGCTGGTTGGAAGGTGTTTTCTAGAAAGGGTATGTGTTTTTTTTTTTTAACAAAAGTATACTTTTCCATGCTTTACTTCCTGAAATGACTGGTGCTTAATAATAACTTTAAATTCTAATACATCTAACCAACTGAAATTAGAAAGTACCAATGTTTCCAGTTTGGCTGAGATCATATAACATTTTTTGGTAGGGCTGAAAGAATATTATTTTTTTTAAGCCCAATAACTAGTTAGAAAAAGAAAAAAACTAAAAACAAACTTTGAGATATGCCAAAATTATAAAGCATCTAAGTTTTAATAGTAAATGTTAGATGAAGCTGAACCTTTTTGATGCTGGTATTTAGTCTTGTCCTTGTTAAGACTCCCTCACTCTCTAGCTGATGTTGGACAAGTCATCTGTGTTCTGAGCCTTATTTTTCACCTCTTTCAAATAGTAGATATCTGCCTCCTTCCAGGGCTAGGCAATCGGCTAAGAGGGGTGTGGGTGTGTGGGTGTGTGTGTGTGTGTGTGTGTGTGTGTGTGTGTGGCACGGGGGAGGGGGCAGGCACTGAAGAGAAGCTTTGGGAGCAGGAAAGGGCTGCCAGGTGCAGGAGGCCGCTGTCTTCTCTGCAAGATCCCAGGTGATCCTCATAGAGACTTCCATAAACTGCTAGTTTAGCAAAATGGAAAATGCAGCTTACTAATAGCAGTAAAATTTAGTCTTTTTACAAAATAAGCTAGAGGCTGAGACTGTTATATAAATTGGTATGAAGAGGGAGAAGGGAGGAAGAAGAAGAGCAGTATTGTTGTTTTGACTCAGGTTGGCTGTCGATAATGCTTCCTGTCAATGGTGCTATCTCAGAATTGGGGTGGGGCAATCATTCTGTAAGTCAGTGGTTCTCAAAGTGGGTCCCCTAGCCAGCTCATTGGAATCTCCTGGGAACTTGTTATAAATGCAGGTTCTCAGATCTTACCCTAGACCTGCTAAATCAGAAACCTGACGGGGGCAGCAGTCTGTTTTAACAAGCCTGCAGGCAATTCTCATGTGCATGCATGTTTGAGTACCACTGCATAGGCCAAGCTCTAGAGATTCTTTCTTTAGAAAAGTCTACGTTGGCCCTATGTTTATTTTTAGTCTGTTATTCCTATGGCAAAGCCAACTTTATTGAGCTTATCTGTATAAAAGAGGTATCAAAATTAATCCTGGTTCACCTCCTCCACCATGTGATACAGGAAGAGGTCAAACCCTCCCCAGAAGGGCCAGGGGACATAAGCGGGGAAAGTGTCGTTTGTCCTTGCACAGGAGGGCCTGCCTGGAGAAGTGTGACTTGGGAGTAGAGTCAGCCCTCCATGCACTGAAATGGACATAGCCTCAGAGGCACATTGTGACACGGTCTCTGTCCCTGGTCCAGATGGAAGAGTTCCAGATCTATGAGAAGTATTGCCAGAACAAGCCCCGCTCCGAGAGCCTATGGAGACAGTGCTCCGACTGTCCATTTTTCCAGGTATGTTTTGGGACCTTTAAAGTATAATCTCTTTACTAGTTGACTCTCAAGCAAAGAATAATGAAAATGGTCTAAACCAGAGGTTTTGGTGGTTGTAGGAATGCCAGAAGAAACTGGACCACAAGCTGAGTCTGGACTCCTACCTGCTGAAGCCAGTCCAGAGGATCACCAAGTACCAGCTGCTGCTCAAGGTGAGGCACCAGGCAGCCATGCCTGGCTGCATGTCCCCTGGGGCCCTGCTCCCACCTGGTCACCCTGTGTCCACCCTCACTGTTGCCAGCTCTTTCCAGCTATGCGCCCACCCAGTTTTGGTTGCCCCAGCTGTCCCTTATCACTGCAATCTCTGAGCCACCTTCCTCCCGTTTCTGCAAGGGCCTGACTCTTTACGGACTTTTGTGCAGGGCCTACTGTGTGTTGGCCATTGTTGGGGCAGGGACAGAGACACTGAAGTAAACAGATGAGCAAACCCCACCCCTCAGCACGTTCTCAAAGGGTCAGAGCTACACGAGGGCACTGGCCTTGTGTGTATGTGTGTGTATGTCGAGGTCGGGGGCTTCTTCAAGGGTCCTGCACTTGCCAAGCTGAGTGTCTGGTTCAGGGGATGCCCCAGGTTTCAGCATCCATCTGAGCTGTTTTGGGATGGGGGGTATGGAGGCTTCATGGAGTTGGGAGGGCAGTTTTCTGAGCTGCTCTGAGGCCAGTGACCCCTGGGAAGGAGGGTGTGTGTCCATGTCTGTGTGTGTGGTCCCGTCCCTGCTGGTGACAACTGAACAGGAAAGCACAGTGTATGTCCTAAGGGTCCGTGCTCAGGGCCACCCAGGGCCTGCACTTCTGAGACAGAGCACTCGATTCCCGCAGCTTTTAAGAGAATGGTGGAAGTCCATGTCCAGATAGGTGTGTGAATGCATTCTTGTTCTCTCTCCCCCCCCAGGAGATGCTGAAGTACAGCAAGAGCTGTGAGGGGGCCGAGGACCTGCAGGAGGCTCTAAGCTCCATCCTGGGCATCCTCAAGGCCGTGAACGACTCCATGCACCTCATCGCCATCACAGGCTATGACGTAAGGACCACAGAGGGCATATCCACCTTTGTCCCCTGCCCCAGTTCTTCAGGAACTGCTAACAAGCCTGTGCGGTGGGGGGATCTGATGGACAGCAGGCTGAGGCCAGCCCATCACCAGTGCAGAGCTGTGCCCTTGAGCTTGATTTGCATGCATGTCACCTAGAATCCTTCAAAACCTGGTCTGACTCGGGGCATCTGAGGCGGGCCTGTACAGGAACTCATCAACGGGTAGAGAAAACTCCCTTGGAGGTGCATCTCTGAAAACTTCTTTATTCCTGGTCCTTCCACTTGGGGAACAGGTGTGAATCTGTTTCCTCTGATGCTGCTCAAGGGCTGATGACGTGTATCAAGTGGGCTTAAGTCAGATTTCTCATTTTCCCTTATACCAGATTAATTTATTAATTTTTTTTGCCTCTATAAATCCATTCTGCACTCATTCTTAGTTCTTTTAATTAATAGACTTTTTAGAGCTGTTCTAGGTTCACAGCAAATTGAGAGGAAGGTACAGAGATTTCCTACATACTCCCTGCTCCCACACTCACAGCCTCCCCATTATCAACATTCAGGAAAAGGCAGAACTATGGAGATAGTAAACAGTCTCCATCACCAGAGTGAGACATTTGTTGGAATCGATGAACCAACACTGACACACCATCATCACCCAGAGTCCATCAGGGTCCACTCTGGTGCTATACATTCTGTGGGTTTGCATAAATGTATGACATGTGTCCACACCGTAGTATCTTACAGAGTAGTTTCATTGCCCTAAAAATCCTGTGTTTTGCCTGTTTGTCCTTTCCTGCCCATCCCTCCCTCCCCCCTCCCCAATTCTTGGAAACCACTAATCTGTTTACTGTCTCCATATCTGGAAGCAGCGATGCATGCAGCCTTCCTGGATAGGCTGCTTTCACTCAGCAACATGTGCATAAGGCCCCCATGTTTGTTCGTTCTAGATAAATGCTTCTCGCTTCATTATGTTTTAGGGTAACCTCAGCGACTTGGGGAGGCTGCTGATGCAGGGCTCTTTCAGCGTCTGGACAGACCACAAGAAGGGCCACACCAAGGTGAAGGACCTGGCCAGGTTCAAGCCCATGCAACGACACCTGTTCCTACACGAGAAGGCCGTGCTCTTCTGCAAGAAGAGGGAAGAGAATGGGGAAGGGTATGAGAAGGCCCCGTCCTACAGCTACAAGCAGTCCTTAAATGTGAGTCGGGCCTGTTTCCAGCAGCTGCAAACCTTTCCGGCCCTGGCCCCAAAGGGAAGGATCAGGGACCTGCTCCAGGTTGTAATTGAGGCTTGCTCACAGCATCCACCTTCTGGCACAGGCCTGTTACCTTTGAATTTGGGAGTCTGGGATCTCTGGTGTCCTTAGCCCCCACCCCCAACTAACACCTGTCTCCCTGCTTTGTGCTGACAGATGACAGCCGTTGGCATAACAGAGAATGTGAAAGGTGATGCGAAGAAGTTTGAGATCTGGTACAACGCCAGGGAGGAAGTTTACATCATACAGGTTGGGCCCCGATCTTTTTATGACCAGGTGTTAAGGACTCCTCGAGTCTCTTTAGGATTGCCAAGGAAGGGCTTCTAGTGAGAGCTGGTGTCTAGAATATTCCACAATGTTTTATCACCCAGAGGCCAGGAGTACCGCTATTCATTTGAGGGTGCTGCCCTGGGCTGTCTTTAACCTGAGCTGAACCCAGGACAAAGTACAAGTAAACACTGCAAGTTAGGGGTGCTGGAAGGGTTCTTCCAGGAAAACAGGCTCCAGATCCCGTAGCCCTGGCTCCTGTGCAGCTGGATGGTATGGGGAGCATAGCTAGCTTGTGCTTTATCTACACACATGATGGGAAGTATGTTCTGAGCCCTCACTCATCTTCGCCTCAGTGGTGAGGGCAGGAAGTTGGTGGGGTTGTTAAGTGCATTTGTGAGCCCCTGGTGTAAGATCCCAGGTGTCCTATGAAGGGGACCGCCATAATGGGGATGTCCCTCTCCTGGTTGCCTTCAAAATTCTGACCCACTTGATGATTTGGCCCCCGGGCTATGTGGCCACCCTGTAGCACGCTATACTTAGTTGTCTACAGCTCACAATAACCACACCAGCAAAGCCAGACCCAAGAACCCCCACGGAGCTAAGGCAAGAATGTGGGCCAACGCTCTGGCTTTTCAAAGGCCCAGCGTCTTCAGAACTCAACTGCCCCCCTGGCCCTGCCCCTTAGGCCCCACACACTGTATTGAGGCAAGACAGAGCCCTGGCGATGGTTCATGCTGCTCATAGTCTCCTTCACCCCGGGAGTTTAGATTCTACTTGTGAGATTTCAGACTCCCGCTATCCTTATCACCTAAAAGGATGTCAGGGCACAGAGAAACTTACCAGCAAGGAGCACTTTATGCCAATGGGTTTCCCGTTGAGTCAGCTATCACTGGTTCTGCAGAGGTTTTGGCCTGGGGTCCACTGGCTGCTGTTGCACCTGGGCCCTGTCTGATCATGCCCTTGCCCGCGGTGGGAGTGCCAAAGCAAGGGGACGTGCCACCATTCACTCCCTTCTCCTTTCTCACATGCAGTGTTCTCATTATTGATTATACACGTGTGTATAAAATATCAAACCATGTGTCTTTAGGGAACGGGAGTCCTTACCTCTTGGCATTTCTTTTGGGGGCTAGGCACCAACTCCTGAAATTAAAGCAGCATGGGTGAATGAGATTCGGAAAGTGCTGACCAGCCAGCTGCAGGCTTGTCGAGGTAAGAATGGCTTCAGCCATTATTTCCTCTTAGCTTTTGCTCCAGGGGCATTTTTGCATAATGTTCAAAGCAACCTTGAAATTCTTAGCTGAGATACAGTAGCATTTAGAAGCAAAGGTTCAAGTCCTTCAGCCAATCATGGGGGGTTTGTTTGTTTCCTCCTTGCAGAAGCCAGTCAGCACAGGGCCCTGGAGCAGTCCCAGAGCTTACCTCTGCCAGCATCATCCAACACAAGGTGAGGGACAGGTATACTTGAAGAGTCATGAGCACATTCCACCGAGTTTAGTGGGCCTCTGTCACCTGACTCTTCTGGTCATTGGTGTTATTTCATTCACTCAAAGCCCCCGGAGTGCTTCTCCTCTGGAACCACAGGCTGCTGGGTCAGTCCCAGCAGGTCAGCTTCAAAGACTTGAGTCTCTGGCCCCACTCCCAGGCAGAGACCAGTCCCTGTCAGCTCTCTCTTTACTTTCTATGGGTTATTTCCCATGATGATCGGTGCACGATGTGCGGCTGTTCCAGATGACAGGTAATCACCAACATTTCAATGCCAGTGGCATCTCAGAAAGGGACCATCAGGTGCTAGAGGCTCAGAGCCACAACTCACAGATGCGAGGCACATTTCAGGTTCCAGCCTTCGTATTGGCTTCATTGTACCTTTCTGCCCTTTTTCTTTTGTTATTTTATTCATTCACTTATTTTTTTTTTAATTTTTCCTGCTTCTTAATACAAGCCACCTCTAATCGTTCATGGAAAAGAAAATTATCTAAATAGATAATCCATAGAAAAATAATTTTAAAAGAGAAAGACCTCCTCCACCCCCCAAAAAAGAAACAAACAACAAAACCACCTCCTATTTAGTGGCTAGGAAGGTGGTTTTTTGTTCTCATTTGGTTTCATTTGTGCTTAATCTAGAAGTGCTTGGCCATTCTGCCGTGGTAAGACACTCTGCTTTAAAGACTGGATAGGAATTTGGGATGTCTACATGCCTCAGATCCTCAGGGAGGGTTTTGAAAAACTAACCAAGCAACCTTCTATTTCTTTTTCGATGTGTCTGATGTCATTAGTCCCTCAAAGGGGAACACAAGAAATATCAAAAAGTTGGAAGAAAGAAAAACCGACCCTCTAAGCCTGGAAGGATACGTGAGCCCAACGTCATTGCCAAAGCCCACAGAGAAGGGCAAAGGTGGGTGTTGGGGCAGCTGAGCTGGGTGTAGAGGGCACGTCAGGGATGCACAGCCTCCCATCGGTGGTGCAAAGAAGCATTTGTAAAGAGCTCAGGGGTTCCCACTGGCCCTGCACGGAGCACTGGAACCTCCCAGAGGAACCCCTCTTCCTTGTCGTCAGTGCAACCGCAGTTCAGCAAACCCCATCCCAGAGACAGCCTGGTGGGACCGGATGTGCTCCCTCCCCAGATGCCCTCTGCACTGCCCCTTTCTCTTCCTTCACAGATGACACAGTCACTAGCTCTACCTCAGAAAGCTCTGCACTTTCCAAGAAGCGCTTTACTCTGCAGGGCTTTGCTAACCTCAAAGGTCAGAAAGGTAAAAGGCACCCGCCTAAAATCGTTTCCTGGACGGGTCCCTCGCCATGGTGGCATGTCACTCATCCATTCGTCTAGTGATCATTTGTGAGGACAGTCTTGGGAAGGGCATCTGCCTGCTTCACCAGGTGCAGCCCCTCGAAAGCATTTTTCCACTGAATCACTCACTCTTTTTTTACTGACACTGCTGTGTCTGCTATATGTGCAGCCAAAGTTATCTTTTCAGGAAACTTTTCTTTGAAAAGGTAGAGGTGAGCTTTTCTAATGAAGGATTGCTCAGAAACTGGACTTGTCTTTTGCTTTTGTGGTCCAACTCCTCCCATGCCACCCTCCCCCTTTCTTGCTTTTTCCTGTCAGGTCCCTGTGGGCCTTAACCTTCTGGCTACGGTTACTCCCCTCTGCCAGAGTGCTGAAGTGCTGGTATCGGCCGTCTTCTAGGGGCCTTTGCTAGTGCACAGGGAAAATCAAGGGTCCTTTGGATGGAGATCTCTAAAAGCTTGCTCACCTTTGAGTGCTCCTTGATAGTGAACCATATGGGAGGAAAATACATGGAGACATGAAGCCAACTCTGAAGTGAGGCATTATAGGGCCTCCCGCAGGATGAGAAAAGCCAGTGTTATCTGGGGTTCTTGTCAGTGGTCTGGACACTAGTCCAGAAAATTAAAGGGTTTTTTTTTTTCCCTCCAACTTATAAAGTACTCTTAAATTGACCTTAGACTTCTAAAAAAAGAACAAATTCTGGTCTGTATACTTTGCTTAGTATGGAAAGTATGCATACTATAAATACTTTTATGCAGAACTCAGAAAATGTATCCTAGAGGTGGCCCCAAAGAATGATACCAATTGTTAAAGTGCACTGCACATAGGTCTCGTCTCTTATTTTCCCTGGGGCTCTCCCTTTACCTGTGGGATCCCTCAGCCAGCTTAGATTTGTTCTCAGGAAGGTATTTTTTTGAATCATGGATATCAGGACATACAATGTTTGCATCCCATCCCAGCATGAACTCAGTGTTTCTCACGGCCTCCTCGGTGCTCTGCATGCAGTTCCTCACTCTCTCTCTCTCTCTCCTGTCATATTTTCGCCCCTTCCTCCTTCTGCAGCTTCTCCTACCAGTCCTGACAAAAAAGCTAAGCGACATGAAGTAAAGAGCGATCCAACGCCTTTTGGTTTACGAGGTAGAGTGGTTCAACCTTCTGGATATAGCCTGCCATCCCTTTACCCATCCGGTTAGGGATGCTGTATGTCTCGCCATTACACATCATCTAAGATGCAAAATGAAATAGGTTTCTACCAGCCAGATGCAAATTTATTGTTTTGTTCAAAAGCATAATGCTCTGGCAACAGATACTGTGACGATGTTACACTTTTCTGTTGAATCCTTCATGCCAGGTCTGCCCAGAATGTACAGAACTACCCACCGGCCCACTAGTGGCTGCCGACAGCTGGCCAACGTTTGGGATGGGCTGGGCTTCATTATTCAACAATTCTGTAGGCTGCAGGGCACCCCTGTCCACGCTACTTCACCTGTTTGTCATGACTCCTCTTGGGGAAACACAGAACATAGCAGCTATGGGGTCTCATTCAACCTTGCATCTCATGGGGAGATGACCTGTCGTACAGACAGATGGGTTCAAGCTCCATGCTGGAACTCAGGCTTTCTCCTTTCTTGCCCCCTCATATTCCACAAGTAAAGCCCCCACCCCCTCCGCCCAGGGAAACCTGAAGACTCCTCTGTTCCAGGGTAAGGGTCTCAAGTTCATATAGAGGATTTCACTTTGTGAATCCTTCTCAGTTTTGCAAACAAGTGAAGGTTCCCGAGGGGCATAGGCTGAACCAGCATCCCGCCCCCAATGCACCGCCAGAGACCACTCAGAGGTTACCATGGCCCACCCTGGCCTCAAGCAACACGCCACGTCCTGAGGACCCTGACTACTGCCCTCTTGCTCTCTGGGCATGACAGCTCCAAGCCCAGGGGCTTGCTGACCTTCTCCCACAGCCTTCACGTGGACGGTACTCAGCTTGCCCCAGGAGAAGAGCCATTTCCTGCATACAGTCTCCAGGGAGGAGCTATTTTTGCTCCTTACACATTTTCTACTGAAGACCCAGCAGCAGCTGAGGCCTCTCCCCTGATGTCTTTCTGTCGTGTAGGAGACCGGCATGGGGCAGCAGCAAATGTAGGCTGGAGAACAGCCCAGTGCGGCTCAAACGTTTTTTCTGCTGCTTTCTAGCCAAATTGTGTCACCTCTGCAAGCTTCTCTCTCCATCTGTAAAATAAAGATAAAGCTACTTGCAGGGTCACAGTAGATAGATGTGGGAAGGCCCTGAGTACAGCGCCTGGAGCTCAGCAGCCTTATCTCCTCCTCATCTTCATTTTCATCATCATCAATCATCTCAGTCTACAGCAGGTGGCGATGACTCAAGCCTTCCTGGATGGCACTCCTACCAATGCTTAAGTGCTTGCTTTCGAAAGTGTCATCAGCCCGTTGTTTTATTCAATATCAATATCCAGGACTGTTTTATAAGAAATAGAGGTGACCATGTTCATGGTCACCTTGGCCTAATGTCCTACAACATTCCCAACGCCCTACGCAGATCAGGAGGGATGCTGTTCTGATTTGTGGTGGTTATGCTGGACTTTCATTTTCTGGTTCCACACTTGGGGCCTCAGTCACATTTGGGTCTCAGTATTTTCCATTTACACTCATCACACTGTTTTAAGGCAGAGATGTTACTGGAGCCTGTTAAACAGGGTTCACCCAGAGACTTCTGGACAGAGAAGTGAGCAACAATAGGACTAAATGCTGCCGTGTGTCTAGAAAACCTTTTCTCTGCAGGCGCCAGAGGGCAGACGTGTTGGAGCTCCCACAACACAAGCACAGCCACACTGCTCTCTAAAGCGAAGGTTTACATAAGGTCTGTTGGCCAGGCAGTGCTGACCTCTCTGCCCCTAAAACAGTCTTCATCTTCCTGTCCTCATTATCCTCAGACTTCCATCCTCTTTTGCCAGAAACCCTGCCCTATCAGTAGTGGGCAGGAAGGAAGAGGACGTTTGTAGCTAGGCTACCCAGCACTGAGACCCCCAGTGTCCCCTGGCCAGTGCTCAGTCTTAGCTTCTCACACTGCGCAAGTAGGTTGGGTGGTTTGTAGCTGGAAACTCACAGCCCCAATTCCTATGCAAACACAAACCTAATAGCAACATGAACAAGGCCATACTCGACACACTCATCTCGCCACAGTGCCTGGTCCCAGGTAGGCAAAGCTCAGAGGTTCTGGCCCACTGGGCCTGGCCTGCTGTGGAGGGGAGTTCTGGGGGCTTCTTTGGCTCTGAGGGCATGTGTTAGACACATGCTTTCTTCCTGGGGCTCACTGCTCTGCTGACTGGTGTGGAACTCTGGGTCCCAGCATCCTTTTCTAGGGCGACAAAGACCTAGCTTCCTAAGGCCTCTTTAACATACGTTTTTCATTGCTGACCTTAAAGTTCTCAGTCTTGGGAACTGGCTGGCCTGTTAGACAGCTTGCCCCTTTGCAGTGGTCCTCACTGGAGCCTGTTCCCCTCTCAGGTTGGAGCAAAACATCTCACCCCTTGGAGGCCCCTGAAGACAATGACGGCTGGTCAAGTGCAGAGGAGCCAATTAATTCCTCAGATGCAGAGGAAGAAGGCGGAGTGGGCCCCAGGAAGCTGGTAATCTTGGCTCCCACTGGGCGGTCAGCCTGGTGCTGCTGGTCCCTGGGAGGGGAAGCTCCAGGAGCTCCCGTGTGGTGGTCTGCAGCTCCCATGGCCCCTCAGGGGAATTTCATGTGCCAGGGCTCCCTGTGTCTCTGTCCCCTGCCCTTCCCCCACCCGTTAGTTCACCATCATCAGACCACCACACAGAGGGAGGCTCTCTTTCTTCAGATGGGTAGAATGTTCTCATACGCTTTTATAAAGCTATGTATACACCTCTCTCTCATTTTTTAATAGAATAACACACTCTTAGGTGTGGTTTTGTGTTACAAACAAGGTCCTGTTCTAACATGAGCGGCAGGGAGAAGCTGTTTACACATTATGTCCCCAGAGTCAGGATCATCCCAACAAGCATTCACTGCATACTTAATGCCCTGGTTCTAGCACCAGGGTTATCAGAGCAAACAAAACATCCCCAAGTCGAGTGTGGCAGACGCAGGCGAAGGCAGGAAACAGAGGGAGAGTCTGGGCGTGCTCAGGATGCCCTTCCCCCAGGAGGCCCGAGGGTGAGAAGAGCCAGCTATGGGGACACAGAAGGCACAGAGGAGCCCAGGCACTGTGGAGATCCGAGCAGGGGGAAGCCAGGCTGATGGGCAGGAGGCGGGCTCTGGAGACTGGTCAGGCCTTGACCAATGTTTGGATTCTATTCTCAGTATAACCAGAGGATATGATCTTGGCTGCTCAGGGCCATTTAGTGACCAATGCAGGTCATCCTGAGAGGGAGTGGTGGCTCTAATGAGGATAAAGACCTTCCAGCTTCCAAACCCTACAGCCCTGCAGTCTTATCCTACATGTTAGCCACATGTTGTCACAAGCTGTCTTACTGCCAATGAGGCTTCCCCTCTCCCGGCCATCGGAACAGCTTCCTCTTCTCAGGGTCCACATTCCATGACAGAGCTTTGTCTACAAATACATGTCAAGCATCTACTGTCCTAGGCACTGAAGACAAAGCGGAGCACAAGATAAGCAAGAATCACCTCTGCGGGGAGGCAAAACAGTAATAATAATGAAGTAGTAAAATACATAGCATGTTAGGTGAGGATGGCTGCCTTTTCAAGCAGGAGGCCAAGGAGGGAAGAGCATTCCAGGACGAGGGAACAAAAGGTGCAAAGATCCTGGGCCAATGGTTATGTTTGGAGTGTTCAAGACCAGCATGAGCTCGGTGTGGCAGGAGCCGAGGGGGCTGCACAATAAGGCCAGACCACCAGGAACAAGCTGAGAGCACTCTGTAGGTTGAGAAGGTTGTTTAGCATGGTCACAGTCTGGGACTAGCCTCTTCCTATAATTAAGTAACCTTCCCAATTTAAAGTAGTCATCATACCAGAAGCTCCACAAATGGCAGGGCCCTGCAGAGTGCTTGTTGTCCTCTTCTCACTGGGCACTTCAAAGCCTGCTCTCATGAAACCTTGCCTGTCTCTCGACAGCTACTGTGGCCTGCGCTCCATGCCTGCGGGATAGGAATAGAGGGCTTTGGAGCCTGATGCACTGTGCCTTCCCCCGACAGGTTCCGGGAAAGTACACCATCATGGTGGATGATGAGAAGGGAGGCCCCGACATGCTCGCCGTGAAAAGTGGAGATGTGGTGGAGGTGGTCCAGGAGGGTGACGAGGGCCTTTGGTAAGATGCCACATGGTACACTCATGCCCAGGCTACTTGGAACATGGGCTGGAGCCACTGACCGGCCCACGCCCCTTGCAGGTATGTCAGGAACCTGACCTCCAGCAAGGAGGGCTGGGTGCCAGCCAGCAGCCTGTCCACACTCCTCAGCAAGTCCAGCTCGGCGCAGTGCTTGAGCAGCTCAGGTAAGACCCCCCGCTCCATGCTGGCCGTGCTCTGAGCCCTCCGGGTTTTACAGCCTCGAGCCTATTTAACAAGAAAGAGGGGCTCAAGTGTGCAAGTACAGAGCCGAAGCCGTTCTCGCCTGGTTTTCCCGCAGAGTCCAGCTCAGGGTCCACCCTGCTGAGCAACTCCTCCAGCTGCAGCGAGAGCTGCGGCACCCCCCTCTCAGACCTGCAGGGGTAGCTCCAGCCGGGCCCCCCTGTGCAGGACATCAGCCTGCGAACCTCTAAGTTTTCCTTTGCTTGGGCTTGCCTAGTTTGGTGAGGGGACGGTGCTCTAAGACGCCCTGGAAAAGGAGGACGCTGACAAGACCCGAGCAAGGAGCTGCCTGCTGCCCACAGAACCCCACGGTGCAGGATGTGGGGGTATTCAGAGGAAAGGTTCAGGAAGATTCTACCCTCCAGCTTCCATGCCAAGACCTCTTCCCAGGGCGCAGAAAGCAGTTACCATGGGAAGACCAGTACACCAAGCTTCCTTAGAAAATCGGAACGGACATGGGGTGCTGCAGGCCAACAGACCACCTGTGCAGAAGGGCTCTGAGGTGGTCCCTTCTGGCCTCTGCCAGGCAGCCAGGCAGAGCCAGTCCCAGCCACTCTGGTTTCTGAACAGCCCTGGTCTGGTGCTTTCTGCAGGATGCATACTGTGGGACTCCTTTCAAAAAAAAGTGACTGATTCACTGACCCAACAGCTTGAAGAGAGAGGGGGTGGGGGGACTATTTTGTCTTTTACAAATTTTTTTTAAAGCAGGGATTAATCCCGCGGCCATTTTTTGTGGTACTTTGGCCTCTAATCTTTACCAAGAATCACTGTGTTTACATAAAATGACAATTTGATACTGCATTTGATATAAAACTATTTTTTTTTTGTTACTGGGGTTTACATTGCAGCATGTTGTTTATTATACTAATGAATGATTTGGGGGACTCTCTCATGGAAATTGATAGCACTCTCTGAGGACCACCTTGTCACAGGTGAATGAAAACCTATCCCTTTGATAAAATCAGGCAATGTTTCTACAAACAAAAGCAGAAACCAAGGAAATTCTTTTATCTGTGTAATTAATTTTTCAAAAGGAACGTTAAACTATAATTTAAAATGTTAACCTTCTTTTCTACCAAAAAAAGGGGGGACTCTTGATTTTTTTTAAACAAGCTTCACTGAATTAGGATTTTTTATTGTTTCTAAAGAATAAATAAAGATGCAGTTTTTGCAGGGTCTCATCTGAACCAATGAAGTCACAAAAAGCTTAGTGAAACCTGAGCTTGAGGCACCTCTGTCTCCTTTCCAACCAACCGCCTCTGCCTGCGTACAGAGTAAAATCACCCTGCGTGTACTGTATAGAGCCACCTTGAATACAGAAATTTAAAGGTGCAGAGTTTATTTTATTCAAATCAAAGCAGAACTGGAAAGAAAACGCTTATGTTTTACCTTGTTTTGTGTTTCAGAAACCAAGTCTGTTGTTTGTAAACATTTTCTTTCTGTATCTGGTTGGGGCAGATATTTTTATATATGTGTGTGTATATATATGTGGATGTGTGTACATATGTATCCAATGTAAGGGATGTATTTATAGCCTTCATGCTGCTGGAAATGTGTCACTTTACAGCCCTCCCTGAGCCCCAGGCCCTGCTGCAGCCCGAGGCCAACAGGCTTCCTCCCCCACCACCATATGCAAGGCCATCATTGCCAGCCAGACCTCTCTAGAGTATGGTAATAAAACAGAAAATGTGCAAGACTTGGCAGCTTTTCTTCTGGTGTATAAATTATTTGAAAAATTAGGTGTCTCGTATTTAATTAATATGTCAATTATTCAGATATCATTCCTGCCATCTCAGCCTGGGATTGCCCACTACTTTTTGTGATCTCTTCCTCATAAAGGCACTTTACAACCTCATGTTTCAGTCACTGTTTTTTTTTTCTGCTAATGTAAATGAAATTCAAAAACCAGAATTCTTTATTATATGGATGGAGTTTGAATAAATATCAGCAACTCTTGCCGTCTGCCTTCATCTGTAAAAGCACAGAATTCCTTATGTCTTAAGTTTCCAGCACTGTGGTGTTTTATTTTGCTCATCTATGCACAGTATAGCAAGCACATATGAAAACAGAAACGAGGCAGGCACTAAGTATAGCCTAGATATATGTTTCATATACTTTGTCTGAAAATGATGAAGATAGAAAACAACAAGCCTACATATGTCAACAATGTAAAGATAACAAGAGAAATGTAAAATGGCCATGTCAGAACAAGGATACAACTGATAACTTCTAAACCAAAAAGGTAGAGAAGAAAGAAAGGTTGTTGATCCAGTAGAAGAAAGGTAGGGTATGAAAAGGGAAAATCGTAATGAACAGAAACACAAAAGATGATGGAAGAAATAAGTCCAACTATTTCTCAGTCACAACAAATGTAATTATGTTAAACTGACTTATGGAAAGAGTATCAAACTGGATGTAACAACTGCTAAAAGAGACCATAAAACAAAATTATACAAAAGTTGAAAAGGAAAATAAGAAAAAATATATAGCAGACAAATTCTAACCAAAAGGATGCTGGAATAGCAAGATGGATAACACATGAAATGGAATGTAGAAAAATTAATAGAGTAAAAAGTCACTATCTGGCAATTAAGAACTTATTAGCATCTAACAATTATGCTCAAAATATAGAGAGCAAAGGTTGGCAATCATGGGTGAAAATTTAATTATCTCTCATAGGGATTAATACCTGTTTGTCCCTAAAATTAGAAAATGTGCATTATTTTCCAACACACATGAAATGTACACAAAATATTTACACACTAATGAAAAAGGCAATTTAAAAGGTTAGAAAGGAAATGTCTTTGGGAATTCCGATAGATGTAGGACTGGACAAAGTGTGCATGTCAGGGATCATGGGTGCAGCAACACATAGCTAAGAGTGGCACTGACAGCCCACCTGCATTTAATGTTTCACACGACAAAATTAATGAGTTAATCATTTAAAGACGCTAAAAATAAGACCAATATAATCCAAAGAAAGCATAAAAGAGGAATTAGCACAATTCAGAGAAGAAAATAATAAAACTAAATAAAATCAAAACCTTGTTCTTTGAAAAATAATAAAATACAGCAATTTACAGAAAAACTGAAAAACTTCACAACAAATATAGGTTTTGAAATGAGAGAACCATTATGAATAACTTTCTGCAAGTACATTGAAAACATAAAATAGGATTCTCTTTAAGAAAGCAAATTGTTAAAATTAATCAAGAAGAAATAGTTTCTCAAAAAACTAAGAATTGCGGGTGGTTCCATAGTGTAGTGGTTAACATGTCTGCTTTGCATGCAGAAGGTTCTGGGTTCGCGCCCCAGGTGGAGCCAAGGACAAGGCCCCAGGTGTGTCAAGCCCCAGGTACACACTGTGAGCCTGTAGGAGAAGACATCCCACCTTCAGAGATCCAGTTTTTAAGGGGAAATGGCAACATCCATGGGTCAGGGGGGTGCAGAATTAAAGAGGGGGAAAAAACAAAACTAAGAATTGATCTACCATCTGATCCAGCAGTCCCTCTATGGATATTTACCTCAAAGAATTGAAAACTCATATCTGAAAAGATATTTGCACACTGGTATTCATAGCAGCATTATTCATGGTGGCTGAGACATGGAAGCAACCAAAGTGTCCTATGATAGATGATTGGATAAAGAAGCTGGGATACATATATACAATGGAATATTACTCAGCCATAGGAAGAGATGAAATATTGCCATTTGTGACAACATGGATGGACTTCAATATAATCATGCTAAGCAAAATAAGCCAGACAGAAAAGGTTGAAAATTACATGATATTACTTATATGTGGGATATAAACCTAAAAGCAACAAACAGGACAAACAAACAGGGACTCATGGACATAGATAATAGACTAGTGGTTACCAGAAGGCAGAGGGGAGGGAGAGGGGGAGATAGAAGGTAAAAGGGGTCAAATATGTGGTGACAGTAAAGAATTAAAAATAAATAAATTTTAAAAGATTTTTTTAACCTAAAGGAATTTTTAAAATAAAAAATAAATTTAAAAAGAAAAAATAAAATACTTAGGTTGATGAATAATAAAGAAATTGACTTTCGGTAAAAAAATAAACAAAACAGATACCAGGTTCAGATGCTTTTATAGGTTTAGTCATACCTTTAAGGAGGAAAATCCAAAGAAAGACAAGGACAAAGATGTCCCCAGAAAGGGCGATGGCTGGGAGGAGCAGTCAAATGCTAAAGTCTCTTCTCCCCCTTCCTCCTCCACAAATAAATGCCTATATAAGTAAATTCCTAAACAATTGAGTAATTATCAATGGTAATGATTAAAAATTTCAGAGATGATCAATAAAACATAATCTCCCCTAAGAACTAATTTTTCCGTTTGGGGTGTAGGGCTGGGATTCTTCTGGAAATGAGCAATGCTGGTATTCCCACTTTTCACTCACTCAAGGAAAAGATATGATTTCCAGAAGGTCGAGCCCAGGACATCCAGAAGCTAGACACCCATGTGAGCCTTGCCAAGGTTACTGAGCATCCCAGTGGGTCTAGGATGGTCCCAATTTCAGCAAGGAAAGTCTGGCATCCTGAGAAACCCTTCCCTGTTTGACAGCCCAAGATAAGTGTTTGCCCTAGCTGTGCCCCAGGCCCAGAGGGACAAGACCTGGATGCCAGAAGCACAGGGGATGCCACCTGCAACTGAAATGAAGTGGCAGCCTCAGCTGGGAGCAGATGCTCCTTGTCCTGGTGCTTCTCCTAAGAAAAATTAACATTCACACTCAAAATATGCACTCCTCTCACCAGTATTATCATGGGCTATGGTTTTTCACCTGCAGTTTAGTTCTGTTTTCCCATCTTGCAGTCATAAGTCCTAAGGGCTTCAGAATTCTAAATTGCATTTGAGATGCATGCAGATAGGTAAAACTCTAATTTTAAAGATGTGGTCTCCCTCAGCCTAGGTGGCCCAGGAGCTGCCACTTCCCCTTCCTCCCCCCATACACCTACAGTTCAGAAAAGGAACCTCTGCTTCAAAGACTCGGCCATGCTCTACCTGAATTCCTAGACCTGGCGTCTTGGACGTAGGCACTGCCTTTCTGTCTCTGATTTCCGCTTTAGCACGTCATTTGGCACAGTGTTTGAGAAGCAAGGTTTCCCTCCCCCACCCCTCTGGGTCTTAGAGGCTGAAAACTTTGCCCGCCTCCCCCACTGGAATGTCAACAGACAAGTGACACTGCGGGACCTCACCATGGTTCCCCAGCTTTGTGAGCTGTCCCTCCTCTGCTTTCTGCTGGGCCTGCAGGAGTCTCTGACTACAGGTATGTTGAAGGGGTGGTTCTCTATAAATCCCATGAGGAGGGCCTCCCAGCTTGGCAGCCGGGCCTCCCAAACTTCCCAAACCTCGCCTTCTTTTCTGTTCACCGTCATGGACATCCGTCTTCAGACATTCCAGTTTACCAGGAGCATTTCCTGGCTCCGATGTGATCTGTTTTTCTTCCGAAAAGCAAACAGTGCCCAGGCACTTGCCGGGCATTGGAGGAAAGACTGCTGTTGACAGCACAGGCTTTGGCAGAATTATTTTTCAAAGACTTTCGGGAGCCTATGGCACTTTCCTGGCCACCAGAGCAGACCCACCCTGTGCAGTTGGACAAGAGCACAGAACCGGGGGAAGGTGGGGGACTTAAGGGTGCCGGGTGGGGGTGTGCCTCCCTCTCACTCTGCTCTCCTGGACTTTTAGTTAGCCAGTGCCAGGGATGGCATGGGGACACTGGGCTGCGCTGCTCCACCATGGCTGTGACCGTGGCCACCCTCCCCCACCCCTCAAGTGCCTGAGTGGGGACACACTTTACAAGCAAGCCTCACTGTGATTTTCCAGTATCGAGTGGCAACTGTGGTGGAAACAAGGTGCCAACGCTGTCCTCTAAAATCCAGGTCATGTCGTCCTTCAGGTCCCACCTGGGACCTGAGGGGTGGTATCACCCACCCTGATGACTACAGGTGCCCAAAGGAGAGCCTTTCCTGCTCCAGGGCAAGTCCGTGCTGCCTGTTGTCTTCTCTTAGGGAGGAAAGCAGTGATAGATTGCAGGTGACTTTCATCATCTTTCTTATTCTAGTGTGTCTTTTCTAAATTTTTTGCAATAATTGCATGTTACTTTATTATCAGAGTTGCCCCTGGTTTCTTGAGAGCTTTGTAGTGCAAATTTGTCGTCCTCACTGGCAGATGATTCAGCTCTGGTTAGCAACTGGCTTTCCTGTGGTCTTTAGTCTTGGGTCTCCTCCCCGCATGAGCTCCCTAGCGCCTTCCCTCCCAGGAATCTCCAGTCTTTGATTTTCTCTCAGCTTCTTCCAAACCAGATGGATTGATTCCCCAGAATACAGACAGGTGAAACTCTCTAATTTTAAAGAAGATGTGGTCTCCCTCAGCCTGGGTGGCCTGGGAGCTGCCATGTCCCCTTCCTGCCTGCTCTCCCCATACTTCATAACCATCCCCCCTCCCCGAACCCTGGAGGCCCCCTGGCTCACTCACCAGCTGCTTCTGGTGAACAGAGGGACACAGCACAGATAGCCTGCCATTTTTCCTGGAAGCCTCAGCCTCTTAATAGCCAGTCTCTGACTCATCTCTCCTCTGGAACTGTTTCCACGCTTTGCTCCATTCTCGACTTCCTCTCACCCCACATGCACCCAGCTCACTGCTAGAACTGCTCACCAGCACCGGTCACAGGCAATGGGACAGTACCAGGGCTCTGTGGGCTTTCCTGGCCTCTTTCACGCCCTTGACTTCAACCTCTGCATAATTGTCATCAACTTCAACGTCCTCACCTCCATCACCAAGCCCTCTCCTGGGGTTCAGTCCCCGTGTCTGCCTGGGTGTCCAAAAGAATCCTCAAATTTAATGTGTTCAAACTGGTCCCATCACCCCTACCCTGGGTGGCTTTGGGTGAATTCTAAGCCTCACTTACCTCCCTTCCTCATAAGCAAAAGAGGAAACACCAGCTATCTGCAAGTAACTATGGGGGTTGCCGTGAGAGCCAGGAGGAGGCACGGAGCTGCCCTGCTCCCCTGGCAGCAAGCGAGCACTCAGGAAGGGCCGAGAGGAGGTTGGAGCTCCTTAGTTCAGGTGGTGTCACAGGGGAGGAGAGAAGAGGAGCAGATACGGAAGGAAGGCAGCAGCTGCAGAGTTGGCTGCGAGGGGTCAGATGTCTCAGAGAATCTAGGCTTAGGAGGCAAGCAGGTCTGTTCACCAAGACTGGTACCTCGGACAAGAAAAACAGGCACGGTGGGGGCAGAGAGGAGGGAGGTGGGCCTACATGTGCTGTCTGTGAATGTGGGTTATTCAGTCTACAGGGAAGTTGGACACAGAGATCTGGGGTTCAGATCACTTTTAGGTAGAAATAAATGTTGCGGGTTCTGGTATATGGAAGGAGAGCTGAAGCGGAAATGGAGTGAGGTGGCTCGGAGAGCGTTTAGAGCAGAAAGACCAGAACTAGAAGGATACTCAATGCCAGCAGCAAAGGAAGCTGGAGCGGGTGAGAAGAGATGAGGGAGGAGGACCCGGCGGAGGCCAGGCCTCGGCAGTCAGGGGGATGCATTGTTGAGAAGAAGAGCGATGAGCAGGTCTCCTGCCACCAAAAAAGATCCATGAGCCCGTGGGAGTCACGGCAGCTTTTGCTTACCATGGGTCTAAGAGTCAATGTAAGAACATTCGTGGAAGGAGAGAAATTTTTCTTCAAGAGTATGATCTTAAAGGGAGAGAGGGAGGCTGGTGGCAAAGCAGAGAAGGAGTCTGAGTACGTTAATTGGGAGGAGAGAACTGACCACACTAGGAAGTAACATGTGTTCCAAAAAGCTGAGAAGAACGACCCCAATGTGCAGCAAATGAGACTATTGGGCTTTAAATGGAGACAAGGAATGCCTGGCCCCTCTCCACCTGCCCCCCTCAGTGAGGCCACCCTCAGCCCTTCCCATGTCATCACAGCAAGCCTTGCCTCTCCCCACCTCACCCCCACCCAAGCCGAGCCCCTCACTGCTGCCTGACCTCTCTCAAATGCACATCCCAGAGGGCCCCCTTCCACCGTGCTACCCTCCAGCACACTTGTTCAACTCCTGATGAAATGTTCTAGGTTCCAGGGACACAGAAGATGCGTATTTTGATTATATAAGTTACACACTTTGATAGTACACACTTTGGAACAAAATAGCTGTTAACTCCCGAAGTTAATTTTTTATGTACACCGTTCAATAAATTACTTTACTTACATGTACATTTTTGATTACAAAAAAGTGTTATACAGTAGATATTGTTTTATTATCTTATTTTTTCACTGATTATCACATATTCTTAATCATTTTATTTCCTGGTGGCATGGGACACCATCATCTGATCATTTCTGATGATTATTAACAATAGCTTTCCTAATAGCTAGGTTTTCGTGCAGTCTTCCTTAGGATAAATTCCTAGAAGTAAAGTGACCACGTCAAAAGGTCTGAGTGTGTTAAATTATAATTTAATGAACATATTGCTATATTTTTGTACATAAAGTTTGTGTGGTTTTTTCATTGCCAACCAGCCATAAGAAATCACTCCTATTTTAAATTCATCCAGGCCTGTAGACAGGAACCCTTTGACTCCTATTGCTGAGTGGGATGAGACCAGTGTGGATGGTTCTGTGCCATCTTGGAATGGCAGGTTGTGAATGCTTCATGGAATTTCCATTTTTCAGTCTTCATTACCCAGAAGGAAGCCCAAGGGGTCTTGCACAGGCAAAGGCGTGCCAACTCGTTCCTGGAGGAGCTGAGGGTGGGCTCTCTGGAGAGAGAGTGCAATGAGGAGCAGTGCTCCTTTGAGGAAGCCAGAGAGATCTTCAAGAACGATGAGAGACTGGTGAGTTCACCTGCCATGGGGCATCCTTTGCACCACCCACTGTGTACAACAGAGTGCTGAGTCTTCAGGAAAGGCACTCTGGGATAGCAGGGGTAGCACCTGTGTCTTAGAAGCGGTATCTCTCTACCTCTGTGGTTGTGAGCCACATGCACAAACGAACACACGGGTTGCTTCAGTGGGAAGAGCCCCTCGCTGTCTGGGACACTTTCTCCTACAAAGGACTTCACTTTCCTTAGTCAGAGCTCCTGCAATGCTCCATACAACCCCCCATTTCCAGGCACATCCTCCTCTCTGCCACACCACACATCCTAAATTTTGCATCAGAAAATATAGTTCCAAAAGCATACTCGATGTGTCCTTTGCCTTCCCAAGCAACATCTCCCCAGTTTCCTAAAACTGCGCCTGCTATCAGAACAGATGTCTGACACAATGGCCTGGGTGAGCCACTCACCGTTGGCACTGCCCATAGGCACCTTTTGAGGGAAACTTGTGTGAGGAAACACTTAGGAAACCACCGCTTTCACCACCTGCCCTTGAGCCATATGAATAGAGTAGCCTTCATTTCTGTTTTCATTTTCTAAAAGAGGCATAATTAAGTGTATGACATCCCTTGGAATACTTCAACAGGAGTATGGGTCAGGTTACAATGAGATAAGACCACCTCACACTCACCTCACAATCACAGGATGCTTCACTTCATACTCACAGGGCATATAGCTCACACTCACAGAACACCTCATGCCCAATGGGAAGTAGGGCTTTTTGAGACAGGCTAACATGACACTTTCCATGCAAGTTGAGAATGGTCATACTTTGCAGCTGTGTACCAGTTAGTTTTTCAAAGCAGTTCTCGTCTTGTTTTATTCTCACAGCAACCCTGTGAGTTAAAGTTCAATTGACCAAAATGTTCTTCCAGAATCAATTTTATTGATGAAAACCTTTGCAGTTCACAGTACACCTTTACATGCCTTTATATCCCTTACTAACCTTTTCCTCATGTCAGCCCATGTGCATGAATGATCACCCGTCATCAAAGGAACAAAAGAGGACTTAGAGAACATATGTGTCTTGTCCCAGATTCACAACCCAGAGGTGGCAGAGTTGGGCTGAAATTAGGATATTTTGTCTTGGGAGAAGGAAATTCATGACCTCTGGTGGCCTTAACAGTCTGGTATGGGGTGGCGGTGGAGTATTAGGAAAAACTTTTCTCCCCAAGATGAGCCCACCTCATCTTCAGAGGGAAGTCTTGCTTCCAGAGCCCATTGTAAAAGGCTCCAAGCTAAAAGCCCCTGCCCAACCCCTGCCCACCCCAGTTCATCAGTTTATTCCATGGATACTGTAAATGTTTGCTCCTGGTGAACGTATGTCTCACGTGGCTTCCTCTTCATTCCCTCAGAAGCAGTTCTGGATGTCTTACAAAGGTGAGTAGGTAAACGTCCCATTTATATCCCACCCAACAGCCCTTCTCCTCAGCCTTACTGACACTGACATACTCTACAGATGGGGACCAATGCTCCTCAAATCCATGCAAGAATGGAGGATCCTGTGAAGACCATTTACAGTCTTATATCTGCTTCTGCCCTGATGATTTTGAGGGCCGGAACTGTGAAACAAGTAAGGTGCTTGCAGACAGGGTCCCCGGGAGGTTGATGGGCATGGCCTGATCAGGCATAGGGCTGAGCTTCAGCCTCTTTGGGAAGCTGATCTAGGTGAACTTGAAGGCCCCTTCCAACCTGAGAGTCTTGAATCTGGGGTGCTCAGGTGACAGTTCTCAAACTTGATTGTCCCCTGTTGCCTTCTGAGAAATATAAAACCTTTGAGCTCCCAGCACTGGGAAATTCTATGAGAATACCCCAGTGAGAGTCACTACACCACCACCTAGCTTCTGTATGCCCCACTAGACAGGACAGTTGGGTAAACTTGACCTTCCCTACTTGCTATTACAAAGGTACAAGTTTAGGATTTTTACCTTCCATATATGAAAATGTTGCAAAGTTCAAAGCTCCTTCAGACCATCCTCAGGTTCATTAATTTGCTGGAAGGACTCACAGAACTCACTGAAAGCTGATATACTCACAGTTACTATTTATTATAGCAAAATGATACACATTGAAATCAGCAAAGGGGCCAAGTGGGAGCTTCTAGTTATCCCTTCCCTGGGCAATTATATGGATAGTCTTTTGATCTCCAAGATGATGTGTGACAAGACACATGGAGTATCACCAACTCAGGAAGCACACCTGAGCCTCAGTGCCCAGAGATTTGATTGGGGCTCAGTCATGAAGACATGGCTGACCACCCCCATAGCTTACCTCCATCTCCAGCCCCTGCAGAGGTTGAGCTGATACTGTATGGCGCAAGGCCTCACAGAAATCACATTGTTAGGCCAGCTGGTGTGACCCAAGACTCCCAGAGAAACAACACTCTTTTCAGGCAGACTAAATTAAAAGCATCCAACTTAATATGTGTAGACAATATACTATGAGCTGAGGGCAAAGACTAGTTCTCTCTTTGGGCAAGGTTAATCCTTTCTCATGTAAGTATACATTCTGATACTGAACGAGCTCTTTTGGGCCACAGCCGACTTCTGATCTAAGCAGAACAGAGGCCAGATAGAGTAAAGACTTAGAAAAGAGGCTTCCCGCCAGTTATCTGGGGCTAGAAAGCCTCTGTGCTTTTTCCCAGCCTTTGATGCTCAGCAGCCCTGGTGTAAATTCACCTCCAAGACTGGCCTTCCCACTGGGGGTCATGGACTTACACAGCAAGCCAATCCTGTTTCCCACACCAAAGTGCTGTCTTTTAGTCAGCTTGAAGGTTCCTTGTCTCTGTCCAAATCAGTAATTAGCCTAGACCAAGTTATGGAGCACCAGAGCCTGTCTATAGAGCAGTCTCATCTCCCTGCCCTCTCACTGAGTGAGTTGGCCCTTTCTACTGTCCCCCAGGTAACTTTTGCTTTCTCACAGCCATCTTCAGCTCCCCACCAGCTACTGGGAGAGGTAATAGTATGGAGGCCACTGCATGCTGGCTGGCCCTGTGTCCTGACTGGCTAGGCTGTTCAGACATGGCTGAGCACCCAAAACCCAGGTCCTAACTTTCTGGATCAATCTGCAGAGTGGGGTGGTGCCAGGCCCAGCCTCTGTAGTTGGCAGCTGAGTGCCCCCTTTATGCAGAACAGTGGCCCTGGCCCAGGGAGGGGTGGCCACAAAGCTGGCTCTCCTTGACTAGCAGAGGCCCCTCTCAGGCTGTCTCCTTCTGTCCTCAGACAAGAATGACCAACTGATCTGTGAGAATGAGAATGGAGGCTGTGAGCAGTACTGTAGCAACCATGTGGAGGCCAAGCGCTCCTGCTGGTGTCACAAGGGGTACACACTCCAGGCCGACGAGGTGTCCTGCGCACCCACAGGTAACAGGTTCCCAGGGACCTGCTCCAGGGCTGTGTGCTGTTTCACTTCTGGATGAGCAGTCACTAATTCCTGCCATGTCACAGGTTTCCTTCCTGGCTAAAAGATGAGAAAGGGTGGCAATTAACTGAGCATCTATTACATGCCGACCACTACATGCTCAGAAGCAGGGAGGAGACTGAGGACAGAGGCAGCTTCCCCACCAAGAGCAGGCCAGGGGATTGGTGGGCAGGACAGAGCCTGGGGAGCAGCTCCCTGGTCTGGCCTCGGGCCCCCTGACCGTTCTAGGTGGACCCAGAGGAGCAGCACGGGCTTCCACATCTAGTTTCCTCTGCCAGGAACCTACCCTGCCACACCCAGTGTCTATATTGACCACAGCATTCTAGATTCAAAACCTTTTTTTTTTTTTTAAAGCAAACACTTTTAGAAAACATGAAAAAATTCTCCAAACCAACCTCAAACTAATGGGGCTGTAATTCCAAAGGCTGGGGCACCCAAAACCCTGTGCCTCTTCAGGGGTAGATGTACCCAGCCAGGTCAAAGCATCCTGAATTTCAGTTACCACCTCTGAATGTTTTTTTTCTGGCCCAAGGACTTTGTTGAAGCAGACAAAAAATTAAGAGTGGGGTTTAAATAACAGCACAATTGTCTTGAGAGGCCAGTGAACCTTTAGATGGAATATCATTCCCGTTCAGGAAATTCAAGCAGCACTTCTTCCCCCTGGAAAAATTAGCAGAACCCAGTTTCAAGAAGTTGGGTCCTCTGCTCCTGCAAAACCAGCCCCTGCCCCATCTACTCACCCAGCAGCTCCCACAGGTGCTTCCTTTCACCCCAAGGCTTCCCACAGCCCGGGCAGGAGCCAGAGGCAGAGCCACCAGCTGCAAGGCTCAGAGCCCTCTTCTCATTAATTGTTCATGTGTCATAAATCCCTATGTCTTGCTGACTTTTGTTTTATACAGTTGACTATCCGTGTGGAAAAATTCCTGTTCTGGAAAAAAGAAATGACAGCCAACTCCAAGGCCGAATTATAGGTGGCAAGGTGTGCCCCAAAGGGGAATGTCCCTGGCAGGTAAGGCTTCAGGGCCCCAGGATCACTCGTGACCTCAAAGGGAAAGTGGGCAGGTCAGCCACAGGTCACCCCAGGCCCCAAGTCACTGCTGCTCATGGCAGTGCTTCTGTGGATTTCCTCTTTATTCTGAAGCCCTGCTGTGGACAATAGCCTCACCTCAATTCATCTCAGATATCAGTGCTCCCAGCAGCACTTCTGTCTGCTTATTTGTCTTCCTCACACTGCTTTTTCACAGACTGTTAATCTTACTCCTCTTCTACAGGTGAGGCAGGATTTGGACCCAGATCTGTCACTGTCAAAGTTTTTTCTACTATCTGCCTCTAGAAGCTTTTTTTTCTTTTGTATGCCAGATATTGTGGTTTTTTTTTTTAATTACTATCCCCCTACCCAAGCTCCCCTCTAGCAACCATCAGCTTATTCTCTATATCTATGGGTTTGTTTCTGTTTTGTTTATTCATTTATTCATTTATTTTGTTTTTCTTATATTCCACATATAAGTGAGATCATACAGTATGATCCTTGATCCATAAAAAAGTCCTCCCACAGGCCAGGAGGCTGTCCCTAACATGTGACCAGGTCTGTGGGCCATAGCTCCTCCATGAAGCCTCTCTTCCAGGCTGCCTATGAGCCTGGTCCTGGTTGGAAATGCAGAGTCTCAGGCCCCTGGACCCAGTGGGTCAGCATCTGTACTTCATAAGAGCCCAGGGGTGTATGCACATTCAAGTGTGAGAAGAGCTGCAACTCTGAGACCTGCAAACTCAGGTCTGAGCCCAAATCAGTGACTCCTGTTTAACCCTTCATTCCGGGACATCCCAAGTTGAACAGTTATGAATTTTTAGAAATAAAAGTGCGAGAACCTTGAAAGGAAAATTGGAGAATTGCGGTCATCCTTAGTCTGACTCTGGGCTCAGGGCAGCTGCAGTTCTCTCATGCAGTGGCCATCTGACCCCTTCCAGACCAGCCTCAGAAGAAGTTATACTTCTTGCTGATCCGGCAGCCCTGCTACCACCCGGCCTCCCTCTTCTCCTCCCGCAACCTCCCACAGCATTTGGGGCCTGGGTGGGGCCTTTGCAATTCAGGGCCCTCTTCTAAGCTTTGTAGAACCACAGTTTTTGGCATTCAGAGAATAATCAGAGCTAGATACATCCAAATGGGACCGATGTGTTCACCAGAGTCCCCCGTAATTGGATGGCAAAGCCTCTCTAAGGTAGAGGCATGGCTGGTGGACATGGGTTCCTGTACATTCACAGGGGACATGCTCAGGTGGGCTTGCTGGAGGCAACTGTAGCAGCACGGCCTCCCAGAGCACACTCCCTGGGCCCCGTCAAGGCCTCATGTTTCAATATCGCTTAACACCCCACAAATCACCTGAGAGGTAGGTGCAACTCTTACCCCATTTTAAGGGTGAGGAAACTGAGGCCCAGAGCCTTGCCCATGTCAGAGCTGAGGGCTGGGCCCAAGAGGCCCAGATCCAGCTTGTTATAATTACCCTGACTGCCTCTCATAGCTGTAGCCACAGATTCACTACCAGCAGGGCGAGGTTAGGTTTTCGGGGCCTTCACCTGGCAGGGGCTGTGACTCTGAGCCCAAAGGTAGCTCTTATCATCCATCAAGGAATATTACTGTGTTTAGCTTTTTTTGTTTTTTGGGTTTTTTGTGGGGGGAGAGGGTGTTGTTATTGTTGTTGCTGTTGTTATTGTTGTAGTTTTCCTGTAGTCACCAGTTTGGGAGAGAAGAGGGGCACTTCCCCCAGCACCCTTTGTCCTACAGTCCACAGCTCGGGACATTAGGCCTCAGGCTGGCTAATCTCTTCCCTCTCTGGGTGATCCGACTTAACCACAACACATGGCGTCATTGAAATCCACACCAGGACTGTTCACTAGCTGGTCCAATTCACTCTCAATCAGGCCTCCCTCTGGTCTTGCAATTCCTCGCTGTCTGGAGGCCAGCTTGGCCAGACTCTTTTTTCCTTTTCCATCCATAGTGGGAGAATCATGGAAGGGAATGTGCCTCACTACAGGATTCATTCAAGGACCTGCTCAGCACCTTCTGTGCTTTTAGGAAGAAGAAGAGGAAATATTTATTGAGGGTCGACTGTATGCCTAGAACCATGTTCAATGCTTCTCTCTGTTACTCCATTTACTTCTAATGTGCTCTAGAAGAATGACACTTGGCCCAATCTTTGCAAATCAGGCATGTTGGGGTAAGCACGGGTAACCTTACTAGTAGGCGCACAGAGGAATCCAGCACCAATATTCTCGTTACCTGGCCAGTGTCTGGGAGCTTTCTCTTCCCTTAGATCAATGAAAATAGCCTACTGGAGCAAAGTTGGAACAGAAAGGACTCTAGGGAGCCCCTAGGATTTCAGAAACTGTCCTATAAATGCAGCCCATTCCCAAGGATAAGGGGAAAGGTGAGTCTCTAAGGAAGGGGACCCTAAGAATAATAATGTGATTTTCCAATGTGTGTTGTGCACTTGTCAGGTTGCTCTGAAGCTGAACAGGATGCTGTTGTGTGGGGGTACTCTGATCGACACCACCTGGGTGGTCTCCGCAGCCCACTGTTTTGACAGAATCAAGAGTTTTAAGAACCTGACAGCGGTAGTGGGTAGGTTTCATTCTTCCTTCCTTCTGGTTGAGAGAATGGTTCTTGTGTGATAACAACTCAGAGCTAAGATTCAAGGCATGAAACACCGAGCTCCACCCAGATGACCTTCTCCAAAAAAAGAAGAGGGCAGCATCTGGACAAACCCGTGTTCACAGGTAGCCACTGTGGCCACCATCCCCTTTATCCTCTTTCCCACACAAAAACATAATGGGGGAGAGGGGCAGTGATGCTATATCCACCTGTCTCGCTTGGACCAAAAGCCCTAAGGGGGATGCAGCAACCCAGGACTCCATTGGCCACTATGGGTGGGCCTCTGCTTGGTGGATTTATGGGATAACAAGGACCCCTGAGGAAAGAAGCAGGGGAATCAGGCAGTCCTCCCCACCAAACCACAGCTGCCTGGCCCAGCACCCCTCCTCATGTGCCTTCAGCACTTCAGGTTCCAGATTCACACTCTACACAAAGCCCTTTGGTAGCCACCTGGAAAGGCCGGCTGCTCCCCCAAAGGAGGCTCTGGTCTTCTTGAGGTTCAGGAAAGGTTGTACCCTAAGCCTGCAGGGCAAGGGGCATGAGCGGTGCTGGTCTCCCCACAGGTGAGCACGACATGAGTGAGGAGGATGGCGATGAGCAGGAACGGCAAGTTGTTCAGGTCATTGTCCCCAACAAGTACATCACAGGCAAGACAAACCACGACATCGCCCTGCTCCGCCTGAGCAGGCCTGTGGTCTTCACAGACTATGTGGTGCCTCTCTGCCTGCCAGAGAGGGCCTTCTCTGAGAGGACACTGGCCTCTATCCGCTTCTCTTTTGTCAGCGGCTGGGGTCAGCTTCTTGAAAGGGGCTCCACGGCCCTCCAGCTCATGGCCATCGAAGTGCCCAGGCTGATGACCCAGGACTGCCTGGAGCAGTCGACCAGGGAGCAAACCTCTCCACAGATCACAGAGAACATGTTCTGTGCTGGCTACCTGGATGGGAGCAAGGATGCCTGCAAGGGAGATAGCGGGGGTCCGCATGCTACCAAGTTCCAAGGCACATGGTACCTAACGGGTGTTGTCAGCTGGGGTGTGGGCTGTGCAGCTGTAGGTCACTTTGGAGTGTACACCAGGGTCTCCCAGTACACTGAGTGGCTCCATAGGCTCATGAGCTCGAAAATGCACTCAGAAGGCCTCCTCCATTTCCCGCTTCCCTAGCACTTCAGTGTCAGCTCCATGGACCCTGCTCTTGCAAAATAAAGCTGCTGCTGCCACCACTGCTGCTGCTGCTGCTGCTGCTGCTTCAGCTGTCTTGTCATCCAACCCATAAATTCCCTGCTATTCTTGGGGTGGAGAGAGAGGGAGAGGAAGGGACAGAGACAGAAATACTGAGAGAGACAGAGAAGGAAAGATAGAGTAAAAGAAGAAGAGTCTAAGAAAAAGAATGTAAAGAGAATGAGGGACGAAGAGACTGAAAGATGGAGAAAAGACTAGAAAAAGGCCAAGTTGAGGGAGAAATGGAGAGACAGAGAGAAACCAAGGGGAGAGATTCTAAGGAAAAGGAAAGAGAGAGAGACTCAGAGAGTGAAAGAAACACACCGAGAGGAAAATAGCAAGATGAAAGACACGGGGCAGTGGACAAAAGAGACAGGAGGCGCTGCCCTGGCGGAAGTGGGGAAGTGACCCAGCCTCACCCGCACCTTTCTGTTGCCCGCACAGCGGCAGTATGCGTGTGTGTGTTCACCCGTGTCCCGTGCCACTTTCTTAGGGCTGTCTTTTAACTTTCATTTTTTTCTTTCTTATGCAAGTATTTTATTTCAAGTAAATTAGAAGCATCATTCAATTGGAAGGATATCCTTTCATATTTGTTCTGTATTTGTATCTTTTATCATAAAATGGGCTACATAAAACACTCTAGATACCGTACGCCACCTGTTCTCCCCGTGAACAAATAGCTGAACCTCCTCAGTGCATTTTTTCCATCTTCCTGCTGTTCATAGATTGTCTATATCCATTTCATTGAGACCCTGGTGTTTGTCTTTAAGCTAGTCTTTTCTTTCACAATTACCAACATCACTAAAATGAACCTTTTGATAGGGAGGCTGATTTTTAAAACCAAGAGGTCTCTGATGGATTTTGAAAGCTGTGGTTCCCAAAGCCCTACAGAACTGGTGTTCTCTTCCTGCCAAGGCCCTAGTCAATGACAGTGCTCATAGAGAGGCCCAGGGAACACCTGACTGAGTACCACCAGGGATGATCCAGGAAATACATGTTCCTGAGACCAGGCCCCACCAGCAGGATCCAAGAGGGGTGTAAGACCAGGTGAGTTGCATTTTTATCAACCTGTTTAGGTGATTGTGGGCCCAGTAAACATAGGGTCACATAGGTCTCAGGTGGGTAACAATGAAACAAAAGATCAAAGTTCAAGTGGGTCCTACCTGGCAAAGGTGGATGAGGCAAAGCCAGCAGATGCCTGCCGCCCTTGGGACACAACTAGAGGACAGCAACTGGGCCATCTAGTGCCTGGAACACCAACAGTGCTTAACACATGTGAGTCAGGGTGCGGGGACTTGCTCTGCTGAACAGTCAAGCCATATTTATTGTAGAGTAGACCAAGGTCTGCAAATTATGACTGGTGCTAAGTCCAAGCCACCTGTTTTTGTAAATAAAGTTTTATTAGAACATATCCATTCTTTTACTCATCATTCATGGCTGCTTAAAACTGCAGCACTAAGTAGTTGTGACAGAGACCCACAGACCTACCATATTCATGATCTGGGCCTTTACAGAAAAGGTTTGCTGCCCTGGTCATACTGTAATTTGTAGGTATCTCACCAAGCAATTGGATGTGCATTTTAAGAGACCCAGCATAGGGCCAGACCTCCTGGAGTCAGTCTGGCTCTGACTCTTACTCTTGGCCAGGCTGCTTATACTCTCTGTGCCTTGTTCCTTCATCTGTAAAATGGAAGCCCACCTTGATGCTTGCCATGAGAATGAAACCAGTTCACATGAAATGAGGCATCTGGAAGGACTCAATTCTGTCGTCAAGAGCAGTATAGCTGGGGGTGACTCCATTGTGAGTGGTTAGCATGTCTGCTTTACACGCAGAAGGTCCTGAGTTCAGGCTCCAGGTGCACTAGGCCCCAGGTACACTCTATGAGCATGTGAAAGGAGACACCCTGCCTTCCCTTTAGATCCAGTTCTTAAGGGAAAACGGCAACATCCATAGGTCAGGGGTGGAAGATGGTGGGGGAGAAAGAACACTATAGCTGATTTGCAAATACCCCAATGTCCTTCAACTTAATAGCTCATGCTACAGACATTTATGAAAATTCTGCAACCAAACTGTGAGAGATCTCAGGAGGCCCTGAGCCCAGCAAGTCTATTATTTCTTCCTAGACATGAATGAAAGCTGTCTGGACCATCTTTGTGGGAAAACGAGGGGCAATGGAACCAAAGGGGCCAGGCCAGGAGCCTCTCCAGAACCACCTGGAGTTAAACAGGGTCCTGGAGAGTCACTGGTTCTGCCTCAGTTTCCCCAGGAATTAATAGGTGACACAGGCCTCTGCATCACAGGGCTGTCACAAGCCTGTCATAAGCATGGGTACCAGGTGACATCGAGATAACCTCTGAAGGCTAACACTTGATATGTAGATACACTAACAGTTAGAGATCATCTCCATCTCCAGTGGAACTTTGACCATTTCCCTTCCTGGGACAGGAAGGGACTCACACAGAATCCGGCCTTCCCCACATTCTGAATGTGCTCAGTGACAACATCACAGTACAAATTGACCAGGCAAGATGGGCCTAGGGAACCAACTGCAGATTGTCCATAAGGATCAGGTTCTGCACATTTCAGTGACCACCCCAATGAAGACCAACCTGGCCTTGGAGCCCAGAGCAGGAGTGTTTGGAACCCCACTGATTCACTCCATCTGTTGGTAAATGAGTATATACTATGTGCCAGACACCCCTCTAGGTGCTGGAGACAGAGCAATGAACAAGCTAAGTAATGGGACTTATATCCAAGTGACCATGGGTCTTTTCTCTGTCTCTCTCAGCAAAGCACTCGCCTCACCAGCCAGTTCCCAAACCTTTCCTCCAGAGCCTGATGCCCCTGGGAAGTTTCTGGGCTGGGAGAGCACATGGCACCTGGTGTGTACCCACTATGTGGCATGTACACCTCTCTTACTGTCCTGGCCACCAAGAGGGTGGGCTGCTTCCACTGACCTGAGATGACTTGTCGTTTGTTGTCAAGAGACACAACTCTGAGTTCTGGAATCTCCCCAGGATGCGAGCTAAGCAGCAAGACTCCGGGGTTCCCTGGAAACAATGCCCTCCACTTTTCCTGGCCCTGTATAAGAGGATTAAGGAGTGGGAGCCATGATGAAGGGTCTGCAGGCACCATGGCACCCTACACGTTCTCTCCCAGGTGACCCGTACTGAGCTTCACATAAGTGAACAATATACTTCACTGTGAGGCTTCTGACTCTGAGCTCATCCTCCCCTCCAACCCCACCTGGCTCACAATAAGGTATGCGTGGCAAAGCTGTTGTCAGGGAAAGTCGCACACCTCCATGACATACCCAGTAGCAGCTCCTGGCACAGCCCCTCTCAACCTCAGCCAACTTGTCCCATGGTCAGCAGATCGCATAGGGATTCCAACGGAGCAGTCCCCTCCAGGCACTGGGCAAGGGATATCCTCCCAAAGTATGTGTGGGAGCCTGTGCACAATGAACCATGTGGCGTGGAAGGATCCTGGAGCCCCTGAATTTTGGGAGTGGTGGGCACAAGCCTGACATGCAGGTGAATCGCAGGCACCAGACCCTCTGTGAGACCCTACTCGATACCACCTAGAGAGAGACGCCCTTGAGCAGAAGGAACATATCAGAACAAGGGAAAGGCAGGAAAATCCTATATGTACCACAGACATTTCACCAGTTTTCTGTTCTGGAGAAATGATGGGAAAAATGATTCTTAACTTTTATCATGATAGTAGGGATAAAATGAGAGCTACACATAAACATCTGAAATGAAATGATATTTTTACTCTCTTAGAACAAAAAGTTTCTATACTAACAGCAGCTTTCCCTGGATATAATTACTGACAAGAAAGAGGTTAGATGGGGTCCTCCCCAGGGGTGCACAGGCCAGGTGACAATGCACCCAGTGCAGTCACTTGCCCCTGCTCTCCGCCTCCAGCAGTCCCAGGCTCCAATCAGGAGGCTGTGATAAGCAGAAGGACAATTGGCCACCCTGAAGCCAGGGTGAGTGAACCTTGCCCCAGAGGCCTGTCACAGCTGGAACAGAGACGCGGTCCTAGGCTCCACCATGGCAGGCCTGCTGTCCCTCATCCTGCTCAGCGCCTCCTTGGCTGGCCTCCTAGTGCCAGGGGAAAGTGGTAAGCACCCCTTGACCTATAGACTGCAGAGGTGGCCCCCAGGGAGGAGGAGGGAGTGTAGGGAGTTGGGATAATGCCCTTGAACCTGGATGGTGGGTGCCCTTCCCATATCAAAGTCTGGCATGGGACAGCTAGGCTTGGTGGTCTCAGTCAAAGATAGCTTAGGGCCAGGTGTGCCACCCTGTGGGTAGAGAGTCAGACCATGGGTTAGAGGTCACAAAGATAGATGGATAGAAACACATAGACAGAGAAAGGGGGAGACAGACAGAGAGACAGAAATAGACAAAGATAGAGAAAGAGACAGACACAGAGAAATAGAAGAAGACAGAGAAACAGAGACAGAAGACAGACAGGGAAGGAGATGGAGAGAGAGGAAGAGAAGAGGGAGGTGGCAGGCAGAGACAGAGAAGTTCCCCCTCCTGCAAAACTGAGCTGGGGGGAGAGGCATGCAAGGGGGTCACGAGAGAGGAGTTACCATAGAAGGGAAGAGAATGAGGGAGAAGCCAGTGTCACCATGCACAGGCTGGCTCAGCCAGGGGAAGGTGCAGCCCAACTCGAGGCTGGACAGACAGGGATCTCTGTACCTTTCAGGACGCTGGGGCCTGTCTAAAGAGAAAAGTCTCAGAAAGAGGAGAAGCAGAGCAAAGCCAGAGGGGAGAGCAGAGGTGGCATCACCCCTGGGGGGACCCTGGGGCTTGTCTGCACCTTGAATCAAGTGCAAGGACAGGAATAATGAGGAGCAGACAGAGGGGACCCAGACAGCTGTTATGGGAAGTGAGAAAGTGGTGAAAAGTGAAGAAGAGAGAGAAAAAAAAATAACAGGGAAGAAACCAAAGTGTGGGTTGTATTCCAAAGCAAGCTCTTGATAGTGGAGCAGATATTTGGAGTAGTAGCGGGAGGGGGCCACAAATAACAAAAGTGAGCTTGGCATTGTGGGATAGTAAACAGGGAATTTTGAAGGAAAAGTAATGTGAGATCAGAATGAAGCTAACCTTTATTGAGCATCTAATGTGTACCAAACTGAACACTAAGAATAATGTACATTCTTTAAAACAATTCTAAGAAGTAGGTATATACTGTAATTCTCATTTGCTAATATTAAGTAATAAGTGACCAAGATATATTTGAAACTCTAGGCCTCTCGATTCTGCAGTCCTGTTATTTAGCTTTGAACATAGGGAGTTTGGAGTTCTGAGATGAGGGGAGACATCCATCATAAAGAGAAAGTCGAAAACAGAGAGCTCAGGAGGAAGGTTGAGACTAGAAATATCAACTTGGAGAGTTTTTATTACAGTGAAACCCTAAATCTCTAAGTTCTTCAGTGGAAAGAAAGAGAAGGTAGAGCAGGGGATGAAGAAAAGCATCTGAAACTCTCCTGTATCACAATGAAAAGAATAAAGAAGTGGGAGAAAGAGAGAGAAGACTCTGCTGGTGAAATGGGGGCAGTTCAACCGTAGACACACACCAGAAGGAGGATCCAGAGATTCTCTGACTCAAGACGTTTTTACTAGTAGGTCATGACTCATCTGTGAATCATAGAATCAATTTAGAAAGCTTTTTAATTAAATAGAACAGAATCAAGTAGAACATTTTATAGTAAGTACTATTTTGTAGAAAATAGTAGTAAATACTATTTCTTAAAACTTATGTTTTAATTGTGTTTATGTGTGTCCTGGGAATTTACATAAATTATACTTTTAATTGTAGATTATGATCAACATGGACAGACCTCGAGATAATCATGCTAAACAAAATAAGACAGACAGAAAAATTGAAAATCACATCATATCACTTATAAGTGTGATATAAACCTAAAAGCAACAAATGAACAGGACAAATAAACAGAGACTCATGGACATGGACTATATCCTAGTGGTTACCAGAAGACTACAGACTAGTGGTTACTAGTGGGGTGGGGGAGGAGGGAGGATGTAGACAGAGTAACAGGGGTCAAATATAGAGTTTAAGGGGAGAGCAAAGTGGATAAAAGGGATCAAATATATGGTAGCTGAAGGAAACTGGACTTTGGATGGTAAACACACAATAGAATATACAGATGTCAAATGATAATATACACCTGAAAATTACATAATTGTATTAACCAAAGTTACCCCAATAAATTTAATTAAAAAAAAACAACATTATTATGACTCCCCCACTTAACTCAGCTGAGACCTTGCAGAGTGGGTGGGATTCAGCGTGGAGCTGGGAGTAGAGGGGTACATGCTGAGCCAAAGCACAGAGTGGAGTAGCCTGGGGAGGAGGGTAAGTGTGACCTGGAGCCACTCTGGGAAGAGAGAGCTCAGGAAAGAAGGTTTGGGTTACCCATGTAAAGCTGGGTGTGAATGTGCAGGGAGGCTGGTGAGTTGGCTGGATGGGATATGTTAACTACTCCAGAGAAGGACATGTGGATCTAGAACATGTGTCTTATACCGTGACTCATGGAGCAGTCATAAGGGAGATGGGCATTTTTTTCCCAGCCTCCTTAGTGCATGAAGAAAGAGAATTTTCAGCCTTTTGCAGCTCAGAGGTGACATGATACTACAGGCTGGGGAGAGAGCAGGTAGTTTGATCAGGAACTTTCAACTTTGTATCCTTGCCTGTCTTCTAGTTTTCATCAACCGGGACCATGCCCACACTGTCCTGGTGAGGACCCGGAGGGCAAATTCATTTCTAGAAGAGCTGAAGAAAGGAAACCTTGAAAGAGAGTGTTTGGAGGAGACATGTTCCTACGAAGAGGCCCGAGAAGTCTTTGAGAACATCGAGAGTACGGTAAGGCCTGGTGAGACAGAGAGACCAGTTCTGCACTATGCTGGGCCAGAATGAGGCTGCTGGCTTGCCCTGGTTACCCCTCTATTGGAGACTGCCGGTGTAGCCCGTCCCAGGCTGCCACTGCATGCCCTTCTGTGCTGCGGCCTCTGGCGTGAGGAGAGAGCAGCTCGGCGGGGACTTTATGGTGTGAAGCGTAGAGAGACTGTGAGTCCTTCTACTGCTTGCAATGGCATGCATTCCTGTCTCCTCACTCACCAAGTGAGGCACATCAACTTGTTTCATGGGTGGGAAAACTTAGAGGAAGGTATGGCTCGAAATCAGTTACAAGAATTATAAGAACTTCTGAAGGTATTGTTAAATCAGTTCTGAAACATTAAAAGTTTATTTAAAAATTATTCATGGCCTTGACCAATACCTCCCCAGGTCTGGGCCATGCACATAGAAACATAGGACCCATTAGATTTTTGCCCAAATCCATGGCCACTGCCATTTGGATGTTGGGCACCTGAGTTGCATCCCAAAGAGCACCTGGCACACAAACACAGGAGGGATGCTGGACTCCAAGGCCTAGTACCACACATAAAACAGCTCCAAAGGCACCCACCCCTCATCCCTGGAATAGATGGGGCCTCAGTCCCTGCCCTGAAAGCCACTAATGGGCCTCATCCTCCTTGAGTCGGGCCCTTGGAGAAGGTGGCCACCTCGAGGCAGTAAGGTGACAGTAGATGGTGGCAAGCCGAAACAGGACAAAAAAGAGCTGAAGACACCTGAAAGCTGAAAGTAACAGAGGAGGCCAAGGAAGAGCTCCAGCTCCATAAGAGACAGCTCTGCCAGTTGAATATCCACCAGATGCTAGCTGTTGGGTAAACCTGCACCACACAGGCTCCATGTAGACTCCTGCTCACTCCCTGCACCCTAGAGACCACCTCACCAACATCGCCTTAAAGCCAGTGGGTAGCATCCATGACAGAAGAGCTGGGGTAAGCTCATTTCCTGTGCCCTTCTGGAATAGGTCAGGTTGCAAGTCATGGCCAATTTATGGAATTTAAAGCAGAAGAAGAACTTATTTTTATTAAAAACTGCTTCAGGGAAACATAATTGGAGTTCAGGAAAATCCTAGACAAACCAAGAAGGATTTGCTGAGCATCATTCTCCACAAAATCACTGTACTGCGTCCTTGCTCACATATGTCACCTCATTCTCACTTTGGCTTCAAAGACAAGGAAACACAATATCATTGGAAATACTTGGGCTTGAATCTGAATAACTTTGTGAAGAAGAAATTTGTCATCCACACTAAGAAAATCACATATATAAGAAGTTTCTTGGTTAAGTTGGGATTCCAGACATTGAAATTCCTATGATGAACTTTATCTCAAGAAGAGCTGTGGCCACATTTGTCATCACCTACCACAACAAACTGGACATGAACTTATATATATGAATTTCCCTAGAACTCTACCATAAGATGCTGGTGGTGGACAGTGACATTGTCCAGGTTTATGAAACTGGTTGCCAATTAAAAATGACTCAACTTTAATTCACTACTTGTGAATCTTATGTGGCCTCTGCTGATTATTATGATCATGAAATCCTAGAGATTATATCAGAGATAGCGAAGTATATTATAGACAGTTACAAGATCACCTACCATCCAGGTAATCCAGAAGGCCACACCTGAGATTCACCTCACCCCAACCTTCCAGAGAGTCAGCATGGTAGAAGAACTTGAGAAAGACATGGAAGAAACTAATGTGCCAGAAGCTGTCAGAAGCTAACCTCTTCAGAACTGAAGAAACTTATAAAATTTTTAATATTTGTGTAACAAAAGTATTGAATGTCCTCTACCTCAGACCATAGCCAGACTCTTTGATAAGCTTGTCAGAGAGTTTATGAAAGTGACTTGCAGCAGTCCCACATTGATCTGTGATCACATCCGGATAATGAGATCTTTGGCCAAATGGACCACTCTGGGTCTCACTGAACACTCTGAGCTTTTTGTCATGAAGAAGGAAGTGTGCAGTGCTTATAGTAAGGGAAATAGTTCCATGAAGCAACAAGTAGCTTTTTAAAGAACAGGCCAAAACCGCTGATGATGAGGAGGCCATGTTCATAGATGAAAAGTTTTACACCATCATAGAATACTCACAGCTGGCTGTGGCATGGGCATCAACTGCATCACCATGCTTCTCACAGACTCTGGGAATGTCAAAGAAGTACTTTTGTTTTCTGCTATGAAACCCGAAGCTAAGGAGAACATGGCAGCCACAAATACATTGGAAAGCACAACAGTTGGCACTTCTATCTAGAAAATAATAATTGTAAGTTGTGTGACTCAAAAATATTTTCTGCAAAAGATCAGGAACAGAATAGGGAGCCCAGAAATAAATCCACGCCTATCCACTCACTTAATACCTGACAAAGGAGGTAAGAATATAAAATGGGGTAAAGACAGTCTCTTAAATAAATGGTGTTGGGAAAATTGGACAGATACATGCAACAAAAAGAAGCTGGACCATCTTTTTAAATCGTACAAGAATAGACTCAAAATGGATTAAAGCCTTAAATGTAAGACCCGAAACAAAACTTTTAGAAGAAAACATAGGCAGTAAACTCTGATATTGCTAACAGGAATTTTTTTTCAGGTATATCTCCTCAGGCAAGGGAAACAAAAGAAAAAATAAACAAATGAGACTACATCAAACTAAAAAGTTTTTGTACAGCAAAGGAAATCATCAACAAAACAAAAAGACAACCAACTATGTGGGAGAAGATATTCGCTAATGATAAATCTGATAAGAAGTTAATATCTAAAATTTATAAATAACTTACACAACTCAACAACAACAAAAAAGCAATCCTCTTCAAAAATGGGCAGAAGACTTGAACAGATACTTCTCCAAAGAGGAAATACAGATGGCTAACGGACATATGAAAAGATGCTCAAGGTCACTAATCATCAGAGAAATGCAAATTAAAACCACAATGAGATATCGCCTCACACCTGTCAGAATGGCTATTATCAATAAATCAAAAAAACAGCAAGTGTTGCCAAGGATGCAGAGAAAAGGAAATCTTCATACACTGTTGGTGGGATTGCAAACTGGTACAGCAATTATGGAAAACAGTATGGAGGTTCCTCAAAAAATCAAAAATGAATATACCTTTATCCAAAGAAAACCAAAACAATAATTCATAAAGATCTATGTACTACAATATTCATGGCAGCACAATTTATAATAATCAAGATATAGAAACAACCTAAATGCCCATCGACAGGCAGTTGGATAAATTATGATTCATATATACGATGGAATATTAATCAACCATTAAAAAAAGGAAATCCTGGATGTGGTTCCATAGTGTAACAGTTAGCACATCTGCTTTATACGCAGAAAATCCTGGGTTCATGCCCCAGTGGAACCACAGTCCATGGTCTACCATCATGCCACCCTGAATAAGCCCAATGTATGATCTCGGAAACTAAGCAAGGTCAGGCCTGGTTATTACTTGGATGGGAGACCATCTAGAAATACCAGGTGCTGTAGGCATAATTAATAATAATAATAAATTTTTAAAAAATGAAATTCTACCATTTGCAATGACATGGATGGACCTAGAGGTTATTATGCTGAGTGAAATAAGTCAGACAGAGAAAGATAAATATCATATGATTTCACTTATATGTATCTAAGGAACAAAAAGAACAAACTAATCAAAAACAGACTCACAAATAAAATGAACCCTTTGGTGACAAACATAGGGGTGGGGTGGGAAGGCTGGGAGAATGGAGTGAAGGGTTAAAGAAGTACAAATTAGTAGTTGATAGTTGGGTATGGGGAGTATGACAGAGGGAATGCAGGTAGCATTAATATGATGGTTAAGTGGAGGGCCAGGAGATGGAGAAAGCAACTGGGGGGACAGTTTTATAAACATTATAGATGTCTAACCAATGTGTTGTATACTTGAAACTAATTCAAATAAATAAATTTATACATTAAATAATAATAATAATAATAATTGTAATGCCAATCCAAGTTCATGTTCTACCTTTTTCCTCAGCATCATTTCCCAAACACTTTTTCTTACTTTTATATAGCTTTAAAATTTTAAAGAGTTAAATTATATTTTATTCTGTGGACACATTTACTCTTTTATGTTTTGACTATGTAAGCTATTTTATATTGCTTATATGAAAATACATATATTTCTTCTAGATTATCTTCTAAGTATAGGTGCTCCAGAGAAGGATTACTGGATCAAAGGTTATCAGCAAGTTCTAGTTCCAAGTAATATGGAGAAAGCACACTTCACCCTGTCTCTCCCACTGAATGCAGCTACAAATCCTGTATAGAATGCATGGAGCAGCCATCTGAGGACCCCAAAAAGTAAATAGCAGTAGTGATTGAAGAAGACTAGAAATCAAAGTACCATAGAATTGTGTTTACCATTTTTTTTCTTCCAGTTCTTTGGACAGCACTTGACCTGAATCTTATTTATTTTTATAGGATTCTCAACAACATCAGAATTCACTTTCTTTCCAAGCATTTACAAAATTTTCCACAAGATAGACCATATCCTGTGTCATAAAACACACCTTAACAAATTTAAAAGATTGAAATCATATAAAATATTTTATCCAACCTTAATGAAATTAACCAAAAATCAATAACAGGAAAATTTCCAAGTACATGGAAATTAAACAACACTTCTAAATAATCTGTGGGCCAAAGAGGATGTCTCAAGAGAAGTTAGAAAATTTTTTCAACTGAACAAAAAATGAATATGCAATATAAAATCTGTGAGATGGAGCTAAAATAGTGCTATAGGGAAAATTATAGCATTAAATGTTTTCACTGGAAAAAAAGGTCTTAAATTGATCATTAAAACTTCTACCTTAAGACAAAAAAAAAAGAGTAAAATAAAATCACAAACCATGTGCCTTAAAATAACAGAAATTTATTCTTTCACAGTTCTGGAGACCACAAGTTTGACATCAAGGTATCACCAGGGTTGATTTCTTCTGGAGGATCTGAGGAAGACTATGTCCCATGCCTTTCCTCTAGCTTCCGGGGGCTGCCAACAATCTTTGGCATTCCTTGGCTTGTAGATGCATCACTCCGATCTCTGCTTCCATCTTCACATGGTCTTCTCTCTGTGTGTCTCTGTGCATCCTTTTCTGTCTCTAATAAGAACACTCTCATTGATTTAGAGTTTACTCTAATCCAGTGTGATCTCATCTCAATCAATATCTTAATTACATCTGCAAAGACTCTATTTTTAATTAAGGTCACATTTTGAGATTGCACCTGAATTTGGTGGGGTGGGGTGGGAGGAACACTAGTCAACCTACTAGAGACTGCAAAATATTTTTAAGGCTATGAGCACTTTTTTTAGTGTAATGTGGGTTCTTGATGCCCTATTTTAAGCTAATTACCAATTACCATTTTAAAATTATTATAATGAGATTATTCACCAAGCATTCAATCTTTTTTCAAATCTTTGTCCCAGATATCTCAACTAAAAAGCATTCATCGATCAGCTTGGGGTAGCAAACACAGCAAATCATTTTTAGAACAATTCATTTCTTGGTGATTAACTTAAAACAAATTTTCAATAGGCAATGGAGATGGTGTATTTAAGATGATTGAAACCACATCTGTATAGATGCAGAAAATCTGAAAAACTTTCCCTTTTAGATTGAATAAATTCTAGAGCAATTTGTTTCAGAAAATGAACTCTGGGAAAGTGTGCTCTTCAGGTTGAGTTACTAGGTTATAGTTGTTATTGGTATAAATGTCTGTGTTTTCCCTAATGCATTTTTTTAATATTTTCCCCCTTTTAGAATGAATTCTGGAATAAATACAAAGGTGAGATGTTTTCTATTTTAATCTTAAGCAAAAGAGGTTCATTAGGCTATTTAAAGTGGAAGAGACTGTATTAGAATTTTGAAAATGCCTTCCTGAATTTCCTTTCTGTTCCTGTTCAGACCTTATTTATTTAATGCTTTTCTCCTCTTGGTGTTTTCATAACAGTTATTATAAAATATTTTTATAACTTCATACTAATTTTGGTTTTGTTATTAAATATAGATTTAAACCAGTTCATTCTCGTTTGAGGATACCAAATTTGTTGATAATATTTTAAACCAAGTATGTTAGTTAGAAACAAAAAGATTGAGTTCTCTAATAAGGTATCCACCTTGCATTAATGTTTATAGCATCTGAAATGGTATTAACCATTGGTATATTTTCATTGGTATTAATCATAGGTATATAACCAAATGGTATGTTTTCATTCTGGTAACAGTATTTAAATTTCTCAAAATGATAACTGGATTCATCTCCAAATTAGGTTGCACAAATGCACCGAGAAATGTGAAGTCCTTGTTAGTGCTGGACAGTAGTCTCTGAATTCTCATTTTACCCTCAGAGCATTTCGAAAGAAGGACCTGAACATCCCTCTTGTCAATGCTCAGCCCAGAAATGAGTGTCAGGCAATCACCTATCTTCCATCCTTCCAGCTGACCCATGTGGTCAACAACCCAGAGCTCCTCACTCTAATGCAAAAACACTGTCAAACATTTCAGCAAAAATTGGAAAGTTCAGCCAATGATCCATTTAGATAAGGGCATCATGTACACATAGCCACAAAAGATGAGGACGTTCAGATAGGAGAATTTTTTTACGGAGAAACTAGAAGAATTTCAAGTCATTCAAGTAATCTGAAAAATGTGTGCCAAGATCAACACAGCAAAGTCATTTCCATAATAATAAAAATTGCCCACAAACTTTGGTTTCCAAATCTTTTCTTTGCAGATGGTGACCAGTGTGATAGCAGTCCTTGCCAGAATCAGGGAGTATGTAAAGACGGCCTTGGGGAATACACGTGCACCTGTTCAGAAGACTACGAAGGCAAAAACTGTGAATTTTGTGAGTTCCTCTTCTTGGTATATCTTCATGCCTGAGTTACCTGAAGAATCAAAGGTGGGAAAGAGGGAAAAAGCTACAATGCCCAAGGAAAGAATCTCACATTACTTCTGATTTAAATTCTGTGCTCCATTATAATGTGCCTTTGTAGTAACAGCAAAACAAACAAACAAACAAACAAAACACAACAGTAAAAGACCCAAATGTGTCATAAAACTCACTCAGTTTTGGGGTACAATAAGACACACAGTTATTTCTCTTCCTCTGACAGAGACTGTGGAACAGTAATGATGTACATGACCCATTAACATAGAAATGAGAGTTGACTTTCTTCTCCTTAGAGTAGAATATGGGTTCTCCTCATCTCTGCTACTTACATCCCTTGTCCTGGTCCTGGGCAATGGTTCTGAATCACTACCTCTCACTTACGTTTGCTAGTGTAAACGTCAATATTAAATGTTTGGGATTGTCCAGTTATAAAAATTTGATTGTCCAATTATAAAAAATTATAAATTTAATTAATTCTAGAGGGAAAAGTCACGAAGAGTTTTCCTAATACGGTGATTAATTTTTTAACAAAATTAAGTAAGTATTAGATCAGTTTTCCCTAAAAAGAAAGATTTGCTTTTTAAAAAAATTACTTAATATATAATCTTTAGAATGTGCTCTTTAATTGTATTATTTTGGCATTTTCCCCAACGAGAATATCAATTACATATCATTCATCCCAAGTCCAGAGCTGCTCCCACTGTACACCTTTTGGCTGACCCTAGGGCCATTGTGAATGTTTTCTAAAGTTCCATTAATATTGATCTTTACAATGTAATTGTTTTTTCATCAAAACCAAAATGTGGAGTGTAAAGTAAATTGCCAAGATGGCATCAGTGATGTGAGTTTAGAGTTAGATGTTCAGTAAAAGCAAATGGGTGATTCTGGCTTAGTCAGAGCTGCCAGACTGTGGGGAATGCACTCAGCCTGGCCTTGAGGTCCAGAACCCTGGCCTTGGATGAAGGAGCTACAGTCCCATGTGGGCACTGCACCAAGAGTTTTATATGACCTGTGAGGTTATCCTGTGAGATAATGTGACCTCCACCACTTTACAAGTGAGGAAACTGAGACCTATGGATTTAAATAACTTGCCCAAAATACACAGCAAGTGATGGAAGGGCCAGTCTGCATCTTAGGTTGGCCTGACTTCAAGATGTGCACCGTCTGTTTCTCCTTCCAGCCGCACTGAATCCCAGACCCCAGGTCCTTATTTCACAGGGAATCCTGTAGATTCAGAGTGGGTGGACCTCTGGCCCCTCTACCAGGCTCCTCCAGAGCACCTGGTCCCAAAGCCCATCCTCCTGCAGGCAGCCCATCCATTCTGGTCAACACCCATGGCCCTTTTTAGGGCTGAACTTAAGAACCTGCCCCCTGCCTCCAGGGCCCTCACTGGTCATGCTCAGTGTACTTAAGAACCTTCTGGAAGTCTTATGCCCAGAGCCTGGCAGACACTCAGCTCTTCCCCTGAATGGGTGCCATGGTTTCCCCATACAAATTAGGGAGGCATGGGGGCAGTGAGAAGAGCATGTGGAGAGGCATGGTCCCCACACCCCTCCAGCCTGCTCTGGGCAGTCCATCCTGTTTGCACTGGGACCAGCGGAGACGCATCGGCCACCTGACTCTGGCCCTTTGCTTTTGCCCAGTGGTCCTCTGTGGGCCTGACTGGTTGGTGTTGTCCCCCTTGGTGCTGCTGTTCTTCCTCCCAGCCAGCTGCAGCCTTAGTTTCCCTGGTCTGTCCTGAAAGTCAATATGCCTGTCTCATAGCCACACGGAAATTCTGCAGCCTGGACAATGGAGACTGTGACCAGTTCTGCAGCGAGGAGCAGAGCTCTGTGGTGTGTTCCTGTGCCAGTGGATACATCCTGGACGACAATGGCAAGTCCTGCATCTCCATAGGTAGGAGAAGCATGAGGCCACCCCCGCAGGGCTCGCTGAGCTGGAGAGGCCAGCGGTCTTCAGACCAGTGAGGCATGTGCCAGTGCTGGTGAGCGGGACAGCTGGAGCATCCTGGGTGGGCCAAGTGGTTTGGAAACAGACCCACCGTTTCTGTCAGCCATCTGAAAAATGGAACCAACGATATTACCTAACTGCTTAGGGAATATGAAAACGTGCCTGGCTCATAGCAAACCCTAAGTAACTATGTAATCAGTGGAAGATGGTGTGTTTTGTTGCCCTGGGAAGGGCGGGAGCAGAAGTTCCAGTGGACTGAGGAGAGACTGCAGGCCAGTGAGGGGTGGTGCAGGCCTGAATGCTGGAGCTGTGAAGCTGGGGAGAGGGTGGATTGGCCTGCAGGGAGACCAAGGAGCCTCAAGACCTGATTTAGGTTATGTGGGCCCCAATGTTAATCAAGTTTATTTCTTCTTTTCCTCAATAAAAAGAGTCTGGCCTGGAAACTCACAGAGGGCAAGACCCATAAAGGGGCTGTGTGACAGGCCAGGTCCCTGATGTGAGAAAGCCCGGATCTCACGCACAGTAGGCAGTTCCCCCACTGCTTCAAGGCTGACCTCGGGCCAGAGGTTCTGAGAGGTCACTCCTTTCTCTTAATGTACTTCTCACAGTGATACCAACTTGCTCCTGAAAGCATGGGTGGTCCTCTGACCAACAGCTCTGGCTTCACGGGAGGGAATGAAGGGGGCAGAGATGCAGACTGCCAGGCCTGTCCCCAGAGGTGGAAGCATTCCAGGATGACTGTAATGACCTAACATCAACTCTCCCAACAAGTAAAAGACAACGTCATTTACATTTCTATTAGTAAGGAGATTCTAAACTTCAACTGGTGTAAAAATGGGAGGTATACTCATGACATACAGGCAAGTTATTTTAATTCCAGGAATAATCACAAATCAATTTAAATTAAAGTTTGATGTTTGAAAATAAAAGCAGGTAAAATACTTTCTAATTCAGAATTTCAACTGACAGATTACAAATATTAACACAAAACTAGCAAACAGTAGAGTGAAGAACTCTTTATCACCAGCTAATACATTTACCAGTCTACTATGGTGGGCGGGGGCAGGTCCTCAGGCCCTGCAGGAGCACACAACGGTCAAAAGAACTAAGTTTTGCTTATCTGATGAAGACAAACACAAGGCAGCAGAAAGAAGCCATTCAATTTCAGATCTGCTGTTTTTCTGTCTCTCATCTCCAGCCCTCCACACCACTCCCTTCCTCTATCCTGCTTGCCCCCTCGCTCTGCCTCAGTTCCTTAGTTTGTGATAACACAGGAAGGAAGCTTTCTTGTATTTTACTGACGTCTCTCCTGTGCTTGGTGTTTTAAGGATAGCTATCAATTTTTAGACATTATCATTCAAAGCCATGTCCAGTGCTCCTTCTTATGCCTCAGATTACTTGCACATATTGTCCCTCTTGCTCAAAACATTTTTTTAATGTTTCATTAGGAAATGTTTCAAACACACAGCAGGGTTGACAGGATTTGGCAATGAGCACCCATATGCCCCACCTGGGTTCTACCATTAACATGTCACCAGACCTGTCTACTCGACATCTATCCTCTGTTCATCCGCAAGCTACTTTATTATTTTGACACATTTTCAAGTAGATTGCAGACATCCCTTCGATGCATCAGCATTCTGGTCAACCCCAGAGGTCAGAGTCCACAGTACTGTCATTCAGGTAAAACTGACACACAGCGGGGTGCACCGATGTGAAGTACACATTCCCTGCATTGCGACAACTGCATCCACCTTATAACCCAACTCCTACCAAGACTTGGAGCACTCTGCATCCCAAAAGTTCCTCACACCCCTTCCCAGTTACCACGCACACTCCTCAGTCTTCCCCACCTGCATTTTCAAGGTCATCTCATCCCATTACCACAAAGGCTGGACCCTCTCTCCAGCCTCATGACTCCTCCTGCTGCATAGTGAACTACACATGCAGTGTAGGGCGATGTTCACTTTGCTGAAGGCCCATGCCTGTTTTTGTTGTTGTCGTTGTTGTTTTTCTTTCAGAGCCTTTTCCCTGTGGGAAACTCACTCAGGGACGTAGGAAGAGGTCAGTGGCCCAGGCCCCCCACAGCAGCGAGAATCTCCCTGAAACGGACATGCTGGAGCAGTATGACCTTAAAGACCTGCATCCCACCAAGAACCCTTTCCACCTGCTGGACTTGAACAACACAGAGCCGAACTCTGAACAGGATGAGGGAAAACTCATCCGGATAGTGGGCGGGAAGGACTGCGGAGAGGGCGAGTGTCCCTGGCAGGTAATTGCTGAGCAAGCTTAGTGAGTTAACTGGATTGGGGACCCATCCTGGGTGGGTCCCACAGGCATAGCCATTGAGGCTGGGCCCACACTGCCCAAACACACACATGGCGCCTTAACAGGCTTTGAGCTCTGAACCTGAAGGAGCCTGAAGTAAGAAGAGGCTGAGCCTTCGCCCCCACCCCACCCCTGCATCCCATTCCCGTCCGTGTGCCCAGGGTTTGAGTCCTAAAACCTCTACCTACAGTAGAAGGAGAGATGGGGCACCAGCTCAGGCTGCAAGTTTGGGTCAGCAGGTAGAGAGGGCCACTCACTCCCCTGATGGTGGGTGAGGACTTTGCTCGCTCTTCTATTTGACTGGAGGCAGAAAGATGCATTCTCTTTGTTTCATTTCTAATTTGGTAAACTTTTTTACTTAAACACCTAAATCTTAATGAGGTAGATAATACCTTAGAGAAAAGTACACCCATTAGTTTCCAAAGGTTAAAAAAAAAATCACTCTTTCATTGTTGATTTGGACTAAGGTTTCCAGAGGTAGCAAAGTAAAACATAGGACTTATACTTAAATTTGAATTTTAGATAAACAATGAATAATTTTTAATGTAAGCCTATTCCAGATATTACATGAGACATACTTATACTAAAAATTATTTAATAATTTTTTTATTTAGATTTAACTGGATGTCCTCTAACTTACTTTGAAAGCCTAACTTGGACTTAAGTTTTTAGTGCCTAAAACCAAAACAACTTTTCCTACGAGCAAAATGCCCAGAGCTACCACCAACCTTTAGCAATTACCTCAGCTCACCCTTTACCTCCAAGCTGCATGACATGTGTGCATTTGAATTATCAAGAGCCCAAGAGAAGGACATTTCAACATTCTAATCATCATTTACCCAACACATATTTATGGAGAACTTGTTACACATCAACACAAAATTAAGGATTGTATATGTAGGCTATGAAATCATCAGAGTTACTTTTCTGACATGTGGAGATCTTGATCTAAGAAGGGAGGGGAGATCTACCCAAGTGACTACAATTCAAGTTGATGTGTGATAAAAGCCACAAAAGTGGTACCAGTGAGACTATAATGAATTCCTACTGGGATAAATAGGGCAAGCTCCCCACAGGGCAGAGGTGTTTGGCTTGGAGCTGAGAGTGGCTTTGGATGGGGCTCTATGGGCAGAGAGGGCAGGGTAAGGCACTCAGGCAGAAGGGTCCTCACCAGAGGGTCTCCTCAATGAGTCTGTTGGGTTCTTGATTCTTGCTCTGCTGGTTCCAGTGTTGGGAGGTTGCCTCATCTCCATCGTAAGAAAGAAGAGTCAGTGTCCAAGTCTTAGAAAGACTGCCTCCCTTACTCATCACCCATGTTAAATTATGAGTTGATAAATTATGCAAAAAAAAGCAAAAAACAATACTACAGACAGTTCTCAACTTATAATATTTGACTTGCAATTTTTTGACTTTACAGTGGTATAAAAGGGATACACATTGACCTTTCCCAGGCTAGCGATATATGGTACAATACTCTCTCACGATGCTGGGCAGCAGGAGTGAGCCGCAGCTTCCGGTCAGCCAGGTGACCCGAAGGATAAACAACTGATATTCTTCAGCTAACTGCATTTCCAGTGTTTTTGGCTATGGTATTCTGAGCACGTTTTACATCAGTTAGGCTAAGCTGTGATGTTCAGAAGGTTAGGTGTACTAAATGCATTTTCAACTTATGATATTTTCAATTTACAGTGGGTTTACTGAGACATGACTCCATCATAAGTCAAGGAACATTTGTATTACATACCAGTCAGGAATGTCTTAATAATTCTTATAAAATTTGATGTTAATTTTTTCATTAATTTACACATATTCCCAGCCAATAACTGTTGCTTAGAGGATGTGGAATTACCTAGAAAAGTGGTCCCCAACCTTTTTAGCACAAGGGACCAGTGCTCTTATGAGAATCTAACACCTGATGATCTGAGGTGGAGCTGAGGCAGTGATGCTAGCGCTGAGGAGTGGCTGCAGATTCAGATGAAGCTTCACTCACTCATCTGCCCCTCACGTCCTGCTGTGCGGCCCAGTTCCTAACAGGCCACAGCTCAGGGGGTGGGGACAGTTGCCCTAGAGAAAGGAAAAACAAAAAGTGCTCCATCTCTGGATTTGCAAGCCTGATTCTTTGAGGAAAAAGGAAAATGAGAGAATTGTCTGTGGTGCCCCCCACTTGCCCCGTCACTGCTCATTCCCAGGTGGAACACTCCTCACTCCCAAATCCCAAATCAGGGAGAAAATGCCTTGATGGTGGCATTCTGTGGGAGATCGGCTTGAATAGTTGAACTGTTCTAGAAACCAGAAGTCATGCCACTTTAGGCAAGCATTTTCTCCAAAGACTGGCTTCTGCCTGGTCTGGAGTATAATTCATTAGCCTCATAGACAACAAAAGTTTTTATCACAGTGAAAATTGTTTTTCTGTGCACAACACTGTAGATAGTGCTGTGACAGATCCAGAAGAAATAAAAGACTAATTTCTATTGAAGTGAGTTTGTAGTCCAGGTGAAGAAAGACATAGATAAATCGTGACAGCACCCACACAACAGCCAGTGCTTGGAAACAAATGTCTGTGGAGTAAATGAGTAAGTTGATCCATTGGCTGGAGCATGAAGCAAAGACCGGAAGGCACGAGGTGCTCCCATGCTGTGGAGTCAGGAAGTGCATAGGGAGAAGCTGGGAAGGTGCCAGGGGGTCGATGGTGAGCTGCCTCTTGGAGAATATGCCAAAGTGCCAATCTGAATGGGCAGTGGGACAGGCCGTCAGAAGGTCTGCAGGACTGGCTATGTTGGTCCACAGCCTTTGTGGTCAGGTGGGCACTGTGGGTGCACTGGCTTGGACCTTGCGTTCCATAGGTTCTCCTGTATGAAAGGACAGCAGAGGGTGGAGGGAGAGAGCAGGGGAAGGCTCACATGGGCACACCAGCTTCAGGAAGGGGAGACCCTGATGCAGGCCAGGAAGGAGGGGGAATGGGGAGAAAGCTTTGAATTAAAAGTTCCAAATTCCTCTTCTCAGAAAGTCAGACTCAACCTATTTGGCTCTGGCATTCTCGTTGCAGGCTCTGCTGATTAATGAGGAGAACGAGGGCTTCTGTGGAGGCACCATCCTGAATGAATTCTATGTACTCACTGCAGCTCACTGTCTCCACCAAGCCAAGAGATTCAAGGTGAGGGTAGGTAAGTGGTGCTATATCTTTCAGCTGCCCTGCAGGGCCCACCATCACATCTTTATTTTCAGAGACCACGAGATCTGATAAAATGTGATAGAAACACTAGATAAAATACTGGAATCCAAGGTGTGGGCTGGGGTTTTTCACAGAGGAGGAAGAGAACGAAGATGAAGGGCAGAAGAAGAAAAGGAGGAGGGGATAGAGAACAAGAAGGGGGAGAGTAAAGATGAGGATGAGGAGTAGTGGGGAAGGAGAATGAGGAGGTTCAGGAGGAAATGAGAAGGAGGAAGAGGAGGACAGGGCAGCCTTCCCTGAAGCAGCCCAGACCTCCTCCCTAATGGTCCTTCCTGAGGCTCTGGGTGTCCACGCCCAGCACTATGTGCCTCCTCTCAGTGACCTTTCCTCTGGGGAGGCGTCCAGAGCCCCACCTTCAACGATCTGAGCACTGAGTCCCTCCACCTCTCATATTTTTGTCTGTGGGGTTATTTCATAATGTCTGTCCTTTTCTATCAGACACTAGAGCTGTCTCATGAAAATCCAATGCAAGCCACAAATGTAGCCACACATGAAATTTTAATTTTCTAGTTATGTTAAACATTCTATTATACATCTTAAAAGTTTACGAATGAAATTAGTTTTAGCAATATATATTAAATCCAATATATTCTCAAATATTATTATTTCAATGTGTAATCAATTTGAAAATTATTTATGAACTATTTTGAATATATTTTCTTATTCTAAGCCTGAAATTTGACACTCACAGCACATCTCAGTTCAGACTGCCTGCATGTTTCAAGTGCCCAGTTGCCCCTGTGGATCGTGGCAGCCCTCTAGACAGTGAGGGTCTAGAACGTAAGACTCCCTGGTATTCCCAGCACATGATACATACTCAGGAAATATCTGTCCTTGAATGAATGAATTGAAAGTCGCTGAAGTATTCACCTCTTTTGTGCTTTCCTATATTTTTCAACTTTTCTAGTGATCATATATCATTTTTTAATCAGAAATAAAGTAATAACTACTTTAAAAAGAAAGCCGAAAGCCACATGTAAATGCACGGCCCAGACTAAGCTAACAGCATTGTGCTCTCACCGTGTTCCAGGTGAACGGAACACGGAAAAGGAAGAAGGCAACGAGATGGCACACGAGGTGGAGGTGATCATAAAGCACAACAAGTTTGTCAAGGAGACCTATGACTTTGACATTGCAGTCCTCAAGCTGAAGACACCCATCACGTTCCGCATGAACGTGGCTCCCGCCTGCCTGCCAGAGAAGGACTGGGCCGAGTCGACGCTCATGACGCAGAAAACGGGCATCGTGAGCGGCTTCGGGCGTACCCATGAGAAAGGCCGCACATCCACCACCCTCAAGATGCTGGAGGTGCCCTATGTGGACAGGAACACGTGCAAGCTGTCCAGCAAATTCACCATCACCCCGAACATGTTCTGCGCCGGCTACGACGCCAAGCCAGAGGACGCCTGTCAGGGGGACAGTGGAGGCCCCCATGTCACCCTGTTCAAGGGCACCTATTTTGTCACTGGCATCGTCAGCTGGGGAGAAGGATGTGCACAGAAAGGAAAGTATGGGGTTTACACCAAAGTCACCAACTTCCTTAAGTGGATCGATAGGTCCATGAAAGCCAAGGCCAGGGCCCCGAGCCAGCAGGAGGCCCCTACAACTACTCCCCATTAAAACAATTGTCTTAATACTTGCCATTCTGAACAGGCTACACTCTGGAATAGGTTTCCTATCTGCAAAGATTAGATCTGTATCAGTTCTTTATCCTGATTTTATTCTTTCTCTACTGAAGTGGGAAATGAAATTTTCATTTGGAAAACTAGATCTTGCCTTTCCCTCGCCAGGTTGGGAAATTTCTTCAGGAAATGTTATACTTTATAGAACAGGGTCAAAACTCTAGAATGACTCCCTTGCTCAAAACCATGAGGCGGTTGTTTCCATTTGTAGTGTGTTTTCTGTTTCTTGTTGACGTAAACTGCTGTCTTTGCCAGCCATGCTCAGAACACTTGAGATAAATGACCAAGGTTCTGGGAGCAGAGAGGGAAGGTGCAGCAGTGGTCAGGCCAGCCCACAGTTGGGCGGCCTCACCCAGGGATCCCAGGATCGGGGTGGGATTCCCCACTGTGCCGGCGTAGCCCCCCCCCCCCCAGGACCTTCATTCGCCTTCCAGGACTGAGACAGAGGTAGAAATGTGTCCTCCAGGAGCCCTCTGTGAGCAGCGGGTTCCCTGAGAAGGAGAGGCCCAGGTGGCTTCTCGTTGGCGGGGACGTTTTAACATTGACTTGACCACTCATTCTTTCTGGCTTCCTGCTAAAATCACTTGGTGCACTTTTAAAATGTGTCCAAGCCCAGGCCCACCCTGGCATGGTCTCTTGAGCAGCCTACGTGTCCTTTGTCAAGGCCACAGCCAGAGCACTTAAACCAGAGTCTGTGGGGTGGGCACAGCCCCAGAAGTTTCTATAGCACCTGGGTGACGCCTGAGTGTGTGGTGTGTATTGGCAGGGGCTGCAGGAGGGCTCCCCTCTTCTCAACTGGGTCACGTCTAAATGCCAAGTCACTGCTCCAGGCCCTTGATTTAAATGGTCATGAAAACCAAATGTGCTTTTAGAAAACAAAAAAGGTCACTTCAACCAGACCTACCAGTTTGTTTTCCAAATGTCCCTATACAGTTTGCATTTTGCGTAACTCCGCTAAGCAAAGTTTCAAAATCTCACTACAAAAACTCTCCAAAAAGTCAGTAGCTTTTTTTTTTTTTTTTTTGTAAACAGGAGATATTGCAAGGTTAGAGTGTTTTGTAAATAAGAGATATTGCAAGGTTAGAAAAATCAATGTGAACAAGTATGCTGCTTCCCAGAAACGGTCTGAGGAGAGCAGGAAGTGCTGAGGGTGACGTTTCTCCTCTTGCCTGCCATGACCCTTCCTCAGAGCGAGCCACTGTCAAGTGGAGAAAAAACCTCGGACAATAGGAGACCACCATGTTGTGGGGCTGAGGGTTTCCTATATAGCTCAGAGGTCTCTGTCCAGAAGAGAGAGGTCTGGCAAACCCCAGACATGAGTTCCTGTTTCTGTAGATCAAAGGTTGTTTGGGATCCAGAGAGAACCTGGGAGAAGTTTCACAAATAAAACCTACTGTCACTGTCACTACTTGATCTCTCACTGTTGGCCACTGCTGTTGGCGTTAGAGTTTATGTGTGATAGAGAGGAAGGGAACAGAGACACAACAGGGGGAAGGGAAGGAAGAGCTTCCATTGCCTCTTCCCTATCCAGAAACAGAATTCAATTCAGCAAGGTTCTAGAGGAAATAGGGTGAAGCAATGCAAGTGGACGCCGTGGGGGGCCCTTGTTGCGGACTCACAGATGGGGTCAGCTCTGCTCATTTCTGTGTACCCTGGAACAACTTACCTCCCTCTCTGAATATCACTGCTTCATGGGAAAACAGAGCTAATGCAGCCACCTCATTCACACATGAACCCTAAATGTGTTCTAAGGCTTTTGCATGGGGGGACATTCCCTTACCTGCTACAGTTGGAGTTTCCATCAGGGAAGTCACCTAAGGGGCTGCTGGGCGTGGAAGGGGAGGCCCGGAGGACATAGAGATAAGCAGGAAGCCAAGGGTAAGGAACCAAATGGTATGAGAAAGCAAGGGTTTGATGCCTTCTTCTGAGAGTGAGGGAGAAGTTAAAATATTACAATAAAACCACCTCCTCAGCCACTGCCACCCCCACAAGCATGCTGTTTCTGATGGGAGAAGAACAAAGGTGATAGCCTGGGAGCAGATTCTGGGTGATGTTATGAAGTTTGAAGGGGCAGGAGGCCCAGCTGAGAATGAGTTAGGAAGCAACAGAGAGCACAAGCCAGTACGTGGAGGCCAGCCTAGGGCTGCTGATTCAACACCAGCAGTGGCAGTGGGTTCCCAAAAACACAGGTGACCTTCCACATGCAGGGCCTCTGGGGTGCTGGCTCACTGGAGGGCCGGGCCGGTCCTGAGGCCCTGCCTGCAGGTGCAGGGCACAAAGGCTGGGACCTTAAAGCTGAATGAGCGATGGGACCATTGTGGTTGGGCGTGGCTGCTCTCCATCCCCACTGGGATGGAGCCAACTAAACAGGAACTGGAGAGTTTAAATTTCAATATTAGCAGGACCCCTGCTGCTACAGCCACCAAGAAAGTCATCAATCGAGGCAAGTCATCCATGAACATCAAAACCCTGGTGGAAAAGTCACTGAGAAACAAGATATTCGCAGTCTCAGAGCTTGGCCCCAGAAATGACTTTTTAATTACAAATAGGACAGGCCAGCTTTTTAAAATCATCTTTTATTAGTTCAGGGATCTAGCATACTAGTTAGATATTTATATAATTTATGAAGTGATCCCCCCGATCACTCTAGTACCCACCTGGCACTATACACAGCCATTAAAATATTATTGACTATATTTCCTATACTGTACTTACAGCCCTGTGACTATTTTCTAACTGCCAATTCGTAACAAGGTAGCTTTATAACGGTGAGGTCTGCTGGGCACAACACTATCCGAGTGGACCGTTATCACCAATAAGAGGGCCACAGACATGCTGTACCCTGACACAGTGCACTGGAAAGGACACATTTCGCTGATGTGTGAATCTGTGAGAGGTCAATAGGGCAAATCTAGCTGAGGAAGGCCTGGGCACTCCAAAAATGTCAGCATCAAAAGCTACAAAACATCCCGGTACACATAAAATGAGACTGAAAGAAACTAACAGAATGCAGTGAGAGAGAAGAATGGCTGCAGTTCTCACCTGATGCTCCTTAACAGAAGAGAATCCCCTGATGAATGGAGGCGTAGGGGAAAGAAGGACAGGAGAGACAGACAGAGAAGGACAGAGAGACAGGGACAGAGGCAGAGGGAGAATGTCCTCTGGGGTCTATCCCCTGTGCTGATCCACCCAAGGAAAGGGTGACCAGGAATCAGTTGAGGATGGGGTATGAGTGTGTTGTCTTCTCAGACAGGGCTCTGAGTATTTATCATCTCATGGTGATTCTCAGTTCAAAGACACACTTGGTTCTTACAAAAAATCCCATAAATCCACTCCTCCACATGGCACTTGGTGCTGCAGAAACCTGGCTGTGCAGGTCTTACCAAGAGGCGAGTGAGGCCCCTGGTGCTGTGGTCTGCTCTCTAGTCCTTTACAGAAAAATTTGCTGACCCCTGGCCCACCTCATCTAAGTTCAGTTTATCTCTCTGATCTTAGTCCTCTGCTGCCCTCCTGTGGATGCCCTCCTGTCACACTAGCCTCCTTGCAATGCTTCTGGCAACTGTGCCCTCCCTCAGGGCTTAGGTGTTCTCTGTGTTCAGGTTTCTCTCCCAAAGGGAGCCTCTTTAGCCTGACCACTGTATCTACTTTCCTTTTCTTGACAGCAAAATTTAACATTTCTCCCTCCTCCCTCTCTATTTGCTCCTTTCTCCTCTCTCCCCCAGGCTCTCCCTCCCTGCCTCCCTACTCTCCTCCTGTGTGTCCCCCACACACTTAGAATGTAAGTTCCAGACAACTGTCTTGCTCACTGCTATATTCTCAGGCCCAGAATACCTGGCCAGGTGGGGAAGCCCCTGAGTCTTGTTACTTGGGCTACGTGTGTGCTGGAGGATGGCTCTCTCAGTCTATCTATTTCCTTGGAGAGGACCTCCTGACTTCACTCCAGAAGTCTGCCCAGCTATATCTCCCTAAATACACCAAGGCCCTCTTTGCCTTAGCTTTGCATTTTTCTGTCTTTTCTTCTCTCTTTTTTTATAGAACCGAAGCATATATTTAGAACGCTGAATTTATGCAATAAAATTCCACGTGAAATGTCCTCCAAAGCACTTTTCTCATTTTTGTCTTCTGTCTCCTACTTGGCTACAGCTTTTAGGACTGGTGGTCATTTTAAGCAGCTCCTCCTGTGCCGTGAGCGTGGCCCAGGGTGGACTTTGGCCCCCGTGCTTGCAGACCTGTCCCTCGGCGTTCCGGTCGGAATGGCAGGCTGCATCCAGCTGCTTCTGGTGCTCCTGGTCCTGCACTGCACTGAGCCCTCAGGTAGGCAGCTGCTGTCTAACCACAGCCCTTCCAACAGCATGGGTCTGATATATGGGTGCTTGCTAGGCAGATAAGCCCCTGAGTAACCAGCATGACCTTAACTCAGCCCCCTAAAGAGCCCTCCTGGTCTCTTTATCATTCACGACAAACATGTTGGAAATAATGGTGGGGCCTCCCGAAAGCGATGCCGGAAGGAATTAGGGCTGTGAGAAGCTGAGTGGCTGGCTCAGTCTGTGGGACCCAGACGGAGTACGGGGCGGCGCACATCCCGGCAGCCACTTCTCTCGGGGAGATAGAAGTTGTACCCCATCATCTCCACTGCTTTCCACCACCAGCTATAATGCAGGGAATCAAAACGGCTTGCTGCCCTGTGGCCCAAAGGTCTCAAGACGCCATGGTGACGGCATTTTTCCTTAAGACAGACCTAGAGAGGAAGCCTCCCAACTCTGCTCCAACATGTGGCAGCTGGAAGATTGGGAAAAGTTTGTGTCTTTACTTCCCTGTGACAGCTCAGGAAGTGAGAGCCCACTCATTGCTCTCCAGGAAAAAAGGCTCCAATGGCCACTTCAGCAAGTTAGCTGGTTTGACTTTCCTGTTTTGAGGGAATTATGAGCCCTGTCACCATTTTAAAAAGTCTTCATTTCATATTTATCAAGACATTATAAGTGGAGGCTCTCTTGGTATCAAGCCTCAGAAGCCTTGTCGTGTACCTATCTGTCATGGTCCTCCTTTACATTCCTTCCCATTCTGTCCCAAACTGGGGTCATGTGTGTGCCTCCTCTGCTCTCCCAGCCTTGTAAATGCAGCTGCATTTCCCCTGTAGCTTCAGCTGGATATGGAATCAACCACCATCCCCACCCCTTAGCCACCGCCCAACACCCCTAGCCTAGCACATTAGCCACTGAAACAGGATGGGTTCAATGTGAGATTGCTGTGAGCTTAAAACACATTGTGAAGATTACATAAAATAAGAATGTAAACTCGAATCAATAGTTTTTAACAGAGATTGTAGGTTGAAGTAATATTTTGGACCTATAGGGTTAGATAAGCATATTATTAAAATTATTTTAAACTCTTTCGATGCTTTAAATGTGGTGCTGGGATACTTTAGGGAACCTGGGGCTTTTATCCATCCCCCTTGGCACAGCCAAGTGTCCAACTGGCCCACTGCATATCACCATCCTTATCACCCTCACCCTCCACACAGCAAAGAGGTTGATTTGAAAAACACTAAGCTGGTCATATTCTTCTTCTGTTTAAAACCTTTAGAATAAAATCCAAAGGACTTGAAGTGTTGTGCCAATCAGAGTTAGATCTGTCTGTGATTAGGAGAGACCCACAAGTAACATTATAGTTGACCATGCTGTAAACAACCTTACGCAACCTTAAATTAATCACAATAGCTTAAACAAAATGGGGATTTGTGAAATTTTGGTATTAGAAGAGCTATGGATCAGCTACACAGAAAAACCCTCCTGATAAAAACTGAAAGTGGGCAAATCTTTTAAATGCATCACTAGGCTGGCACGAAGGGAAAAAAATCAACAGAAGCCAAAAGAATAAAACACATTGTAAAAGGTGAGCATAAATCAGACTGTCACCCTTGGAACCTCACCACTCCAGATGGAAACCCCACACCAGCCCAGTAGACAGCCTTCGACACTTCACACAGAGGAAAGGAAACAAATTCCCTGACTGGATATTGGCAGTGGGTAGAGAAAGAAAAATTTCCTCCAAGAACCAGTGGCTACAGTTTGACCCAGTGGTCTGGAAACCCCAACACTCTGGTGTCAGGTCCACCTGGATGGGAAGCACCCGCCTTGAGACAAGCGCAGAGCCTCTCTGGAGAAACCCGCTTTCATTCTGGGCCCCAGAGAATTCCAGCCCTTAACGTTCTGAAGAAAAAGGGCCATTCATGATAAAAAAAAAAAAAATCCCCAGATTCACAAAGAAACAGGACAACTGTGAACCTGCAGGGAAAAGAATAGAATCAGACCTCAATGCTCAGACACAGAACACAAAATAAAGGTTCAACACGTTTGGAGAAACATGAGATAAAAATATGAGAAGGAACAATGCCTCCGATATATATCCGATATATATATATAGAATTCATATGACTCAATAACAACAACAACAACAAAATGATCCAATCAAAAAATGGGCAGAAGACCTGAACAGATAGTTCTCCCCAGAGAACATACAAATGACCAACAATATATGAAAAGATGCTCAACATCGCTAGCTATTAGGGAAATGCAAATCAAAACCACAATGAGATATCAGCTCGCACCTGTTAGAATAGCTATAATCAACAGAACAAGTAATAACAAATGCTGGAGAGGATGCAGAGAAAAAGGAACCCTCATACACTGCTGGTGGGACTGCAAATTGGTACGGCCACTATGGAAAACATTATGGAGGTTCCTCAAAAAACTAAGAATTGATCTGCCATATGATCCAGCAATCCCCCTTACTGGGTATTTATCCCAAAGACTTGAAAACCCATATCCAAAAAAATATTTGCACACTGATGTTCATAGCAGCATTATTCACAGTGACCAGGACATGAAAGCACCTGAAGTGTCCTATGATAGATGATTGGCTAAAGAAGCTGTGGTACTTCTATACAATGGAATATTACTCAGCCATAAGAAGAGATGAAATACTGCCATTTATGACAACATGGATGAACCCAGAGATAATCTTGCTAAGCGAAGTAAGCCAGACAGAAAAAGTTGAAAATCACATGATAGCATTTATAGGTGGGATATAAACCTAAAGGCAACAAATGAACAGGACAAACAAACAGAGACTCATGGACATGGACAATGAACTAGTGGTTACCAGATGGGAGGTGGGAGGGAGAAGATAGACAAGGGGAAAAAATTAAATCATTTCTTCCACTTAAAAAAATAAATAAATAATAAATTTAAAAAATATATATGAGAAGGAAATAAGAGACATTGAAAAGCTCAAACACTTGTGAAAAATAATCACATAGAACTTCTGAAATGGAAAACATCAATTCAAAATTTTTAATCAGTTGAATAAATAAATAAAGGGAGGGAGAAGAGAAAATTCTCTTTTACAAGAGAACACTAATTAGTAAATTTGAAAAAAAAAAGAGTTTAAAATTACTATTTTGCGGTTATAATGGCAACAACTGATTCAGGAAAAGCAACCAAGGATGCTGAAACCATTCGGTTAAAGACACTCACAGTCCCAAAGTATCTTTCTTATGGTGGAGAAATATATGTCACCATTTGTGCAGTGTTTCCCAAACTTCATGTTCACCCTCAACCTCAGAATGTGACCTTATTTGGAAACAGGGTCATTGCAGATGTATTAAGAAGAGATCGTCCCCAATCAGGGTGGACCCTAAATCCAATGGCTGGTGTCCTTCTAAGGAGGCTCACCATTCTGTCCTCCCTGACATGGGCCTCATCCTCTTATTCAAGAATGGTGCTTAGCTCTCCAGCCATCACCTTGCAGCCATCATATCCAGACAACAGGATGGAAAGAGGGACAAAGAAATGGCCACACAAAGTTCTTAGGCAGCTAGAAATAAGGGATTCTTGTTCTATGCCATTGGACTACTGGGGACAACTCCTCTTGAGCCTCCCTTCACCTATATAGTCCAGGTTTGTGATGCCTTCCTCTCGCAGAGCAGGCTTCTACATTGGCCTAAAATGCACTTCACTTCCCACCTTTACCATTCCTAAGCTAATTCTTACTCACACTTCAAATCTCAGTGGAAAAGCCCCTTTCTCAGGGATGCCCTCCCTGACCCTGCAGCCTATGGCATTCTGACAGTAGTTCTTTTGGTGGCCTGTGTTGTCTTTGCAGCTCTCTGACTTTTCACATTTTCATACTGCACTGCTCATAATCTCCATTCACTATGTGCATGATGATTTGTTGAATGAATGCCTGTCTCCATTGAGGTCCCAGCCCCATACAGGCCAGAACTGGTCTGTCTAGATTTTTGCTGAATTCCCAGCACCTGGTCCACACTGGCCCATGGAAGGTGCTCAGTAGATATCTGCTGAGTGAGTTAAGCCTACCTTTCTAGCTTCACACCCCATCATACTTCCCCACTCCCTCTCCCTGCACCCAAGATTAAAGCCAAACTGGCTAATTGCCACTTTGCTTGTGTTGCTTTGTGCAAAGCTGTCCCCCCACCATTCGATGGAGACAGCTGGGAAGCACCTGTTCAGCAGGGCTGCATCATAACCACGTTGCCATCACCCATGTGAATAGGGGTCCTACGTGCCACTTTCGGGCACATCTCTGAGACTTTCTCCACCTGCAGGCTGGCTGCACATGGAGCCACATGTGAGCAGCCACAGGGAAGAAGCCTGGGACTCGAATGTCGTTGTTGCGTGACCTACACCCAGCAGGAAGCAAAATTCTGTGTCAGAGTGGTTATGCATTAAATCTACTTGTTACAATGCATTAGCCACACTAACTTTACACTCCTTGCCTTTGTCATAATATTCCTTCCTCTCCAGGAGCGATTCCCATCAAAAGTCAATTCACTTCTCAATGCCTATGTCAAAAGGCAGCAGTTTCTGTTCCTCCTTGCTCTGGGAAGAATTTATCCCTTTGTTTTAAACCTTTTAATGTGTGATATTATTATAGTTTTCCATCTGTGTGTCCAGGACAAGATCCTAAAACGTGAGGGTGGAGTCTGAGATTTCCATTTTTGTAATATCAAGCCTGCTACACACCAGGTGCCAAATACAGCCCAAGCAAAAGAAGAAACGAATGAGGTGTTTCAAGTAAATGCTGACACCAACCCAGTTGTAGGGACTTGACAAAGTCCAGCCTCTCTGAGCCCTGAGTCATCTCTTCATAAAATGTTACATCTGCCCCTAATTCATCATGGTGTCCATTCATTCAGCAAAGATGAAGTGCACTTTCCCCATGTGTGCAGATGAGGGTGGGCCCTGCAGACTTGAGGATGAGTAGACCCTTGAGGGCTGGATCTGGTGGGGATAGAAAAGGTGGCAGCCAGGCCACTGGCAGACGTCTGGTAGTCACAGCACCATGTGCCCTGCCCCCCAGGAAGCTGGTATTGAATTCTAGGGTAAGTCCATCCATGTTGACGGCATCTACGTTCTTATCTTGCTCCGTAGTATTTCTTTCCCCCTCAAAAGCAAATGAAGTTCTGATACGATGGAAGCGTGCTGGCTCCTATCTTTTGGAAGAGCTCTTTGAGGGAAATTTGGAAAAAGAATGCTATGAAGAGATTTGTGCCTATGAAGAAGCAAGAGAAGTATTTGAAGATGACGTGACCACTGTATGTACCCCCCACCATGAACTTACATGCTTTCTGGTTATTCAAATTTCCACTGCCTTAGAGAGCATAATTTCTTAAGAGACAGAGCTAAATAACCTGTTTACTTACCTGTGAGGTTAATTTAATCTTAACTTTATAGATGAGGAAACAGAGACAGAAAAGTAAAATAACTTTCTACATCTATTAAGTGGGAGATCCATACTCCTAGACTTTTTCTTCAAATTAAGCAAATTGGCATATCAATTATTTACTCATCACAAACATCACTCAGCTTGTCATGACTCTGACAAAACAATATTTTTAAGAGAGTCCTAATTGTTTCAATTTAACAAATTATTAAGAAACAAAAGTTTTCTCTAGGGAGCATACATAGTAAGAAAACTTCATAATTTGGATTATAGTAATCTATAATTTGGATTAAAAGTGACTACATGTATACTCTAAATGTAGGCAAACCATTCATATTTGTAAGTTTATCAAAAGATAGAGAAGCAAGTCAAACCTGAGAGGCTGAATATTTGCATGTAAATATTTTAGAATAGTAAAATATTTAATAAAGATCTCCTAGTTTTACATAAAGTAGCAATATTTAAAATTGATTTTGAATATCAACTTGTTTCATTAATATATTTTAAAAATATTTTTTAAATTATAGATTCTTAAATGCTCGTATATAAGAGAATGCTTCTGAAATAGATAATTTTTTAATAAAACTAGGAGAAATTCAGACTTCCTGGTGAAAAGAAATTGTATTCTTAATTTGTGCTTGTGACATCATTCAGGCTGTTACATGTCCAAGTATGATTGGGGAGATACAATTACATGTTTACTTTCCAGGCTTTAATTCTGAGTAATTCTCCTAATTTTAAATACCCCTACCCAAACTAACCTCCCACACACACACATATACACTTTTAATTGTGCAATCATTGTTTAATTGGCTTATTTAAAAAAGAAAAAGTGATGTAAATTTTTTATGTATACATCATGCCCTCTGTAAAGTAAGGACACGAAGACTGTAACCCTGGAGGAGCAAAAGGTGGCCTTGGGAGGCCGTGGTCATGGTTTTTGTCCCCTGCCATAGACTATTATTTTTTCTTCCTTAAATAGCTTACAGTAAATGCATAATAGGATATGTTCCATATGTAGTAAATAGAAAATTACGTAAAGAATTTCACATTCTTTGTTCCAATCAATATTTTCCTATTAAGTGGCTAAAATTAATATTTTCTTATGTTTAAGTCTACCTATAGGAGAAAATACAGAAAAACAAACAACCTGCTTGCAATGATTTTATGCTTTAATTTTACAGGACAATTTTTGGGAAAGATATATGGGTAAGTGGTTTTTCTCAGCCTTGTCCAGGACTATTTCCTCTTCTTTATCCTTGAGATGAGGTAAGGCATTTGACTCTAAACAGCCAATGAATTCCAGATTTTAAACCTTAGATTTCTGGACCCCTGACCCAAGGGAAGAGCCTGGCATTCCCTCTGCAAGAATGAGGACAAGGGTGGGAAAGTCCTGCAGTCCCTCCAGGATCAGGGTGAAGCACCTGTGGGGCTGAGGTGGCAGAGGCTGGAGGGTCCCCCATCCCGAGCGGCCCTGAGGTATACCTAGGCCCCTCACTAAAGGGTCAGAACTTTGTTAAATTAAGAAAAGTGACAGCTCCCTTAGGCTTGGTGGGGATGTTGGGCGTCCCTACAAGAGGAGTGCTGTTCAGCCAGTGACAGTCATGGTAACCACTCAACAAGGAAAGAGGAGGACTATGAGGGCTGTTGAGAGCCCAGGGGACATATGTGGGGCGCCTGGCAGCCTACTTCAGCCTCTTGGTGTCCTGGGCAGTGGGGCCAGGGGATGTCAGGACAGCCCAGATAAAGCCACCTGCACAAGGATTTCACACCCTTCTCGGCAGGTGGCACCCCATGTATCTCCCAGCCCTGCCTCAACAACGGGTCGTGCCAGGACAACATCCGCACCTACACCTGCACCTGCTCCTCGGGCTATGAGGGCAGAGACTGCGCCTTTGGTGAGCCCCCACTAGCCTCCACCAACCCCAACCTGCTCCAACCTGCCCCAAGTACACAGAGATGGGCTGCCAGGGGTGAGCAAAAGAGTACCCGTGGGAACCCAGTTCTAATTCAATTCTCCACTGGAAATCATGTTCTGTGAACAGCATTTCTGCCTCCCAAACGCTCCTTCCCACGTTTTCCATGGCTTAGAGTCCCCTCTTCTTCCTCTCAAACCCACTCCCACTGAAACCATTTACAATCTAGACAGGTATTCCTGGAACCTGACTGATCCCAAGCAGGGGTGATGGGATCTGGAGGGTCAGTCTATAAGGGGGAGTCACATGCAGCCTGACTCAGAGGTAGGCATGGGTTCAAGACATTCCCTGCAGCTGAGATTTAGAGCTTCATGAACTAATATTCCTTAAATACAAATAAATTAAATGCAAAATTTACTTGTGGGGGTAGGGAGAAAACAAATTCCTATCAGTAATGATCAGATACGTAAATAAATTCACTTAATCCTCTCAATGCAGTTAGTTTTCTGGGGGAAAATATTACTTCCAACCCCATCTCTCCTCTGAAATCCAGCTTTCTACTCCAACTGCCTCCTTGCGAGCCCTATATAATGTTTTGCAGACATCCCAAACTTAATATATGCCAAAGCAAGGTTTTAATCTGCACTCCACACATCCCTCCTGCCATCCCAGCTGCTCAACCACCCACATGGGGTCACACTAGACTCCTCCCATCCCACAACCCCACCTTGGAGAGCCATTTAAAGAGTATAGTTATTGTAGCGGAAGTGTAAGTGCACACATACGGCTAGAAAAATAGACAGATACCTTTGCAATATGTATGCAGATACTTCTAAGATCAAATTACATTCTCTGAGGACAAATACAAAGGTTGCCACTCACTGAACCTTTGGTATCTCCATGCACATTCCTGAATATGAAATGCTTATATGAGCAGCCAAAAATTTGAAAAGAATGAGAATATTTGAACTGAAAAACCAGAACCCCAAGGCACAAGGAGATTGAGAAATGACTATTTCCATGTTAACATCATCTGTTTTGCCCCTTTGCTTCCTCTTCAGCTAAAAACGAATGTCACCCATTGAGGACTGATGGTTGTCAACACTTTTGCCACCCGGGACAGAAATCCTACATGTGCAGCTGTGCTAAGGGGTATAAACTGGGCCAGGACCACAAATCGTGCATTCCGCATGGTGAGTTGTCTATCAAATGAAAAATGAAAATGGTGGTCTCTCTCTTCCTTCAGTTTCCATACACACACACCCCTCCTTCTCTATAATAGTGATTGAAAGGTCATCTCTTCCATTTGTGATGAGGAGTCATGGTTTTTGCCACCACACTGAAGCTTGTCTGGATCTTAGCAGTATCTTAGCTAACCCACAAGCACCAAGAGCAGGTGATTTCATTTCACCATGCTCTGTGCCTATATGAGCTATCTCAAAATAATGGGCATGAAGGAATCAGATTCAAGTAGTTGGAACCATAGATAAAACCCTATATTTGACTTGAAAGGCACTAATTTTTCTTCTCCTGTTGTCACCACATATGAAGAGAAGTGTGCGTGTGGAATCTTGAATTCTAGATGCATCTTGACACCCCCAAAAAGCAACTGGAATCTTCAAATTTTCCCATGGCAGGTAAGAGAAACATTTTATAAACGTATTTTAATTTTTTTGGTTACAAATCTCACCATATGTGTCATTCCATCTTCTTTGTCAACCAAATAGAAACATAATGACTAAGAAGAGTCATGGTTTAGATGAACTATTCACTAATCTCGACATCACACATGAAAGCACTTTCCAATGCTGAATTTACAACTTCATCTGTCTTCATTCTTTGCATTCAATTGGAGCACAGGGCCTTTCGCATGGAGTTCAAACTATTCCCAATGTCATTTCTCTCAGAACATAAGCATCCTGAAGGTGCACTTAGGTGTTTGAGTTGACCCCAGGGAAGGCAGAAGGCCAGAGTTCAGGACACAAGCTCCACTCCCCGGCCACCTAGCTGGAACTCCTGCTCCATTATTGTGTGCAGGCAATTTCTCTTCTTCAGCATTCGTTTTTATTTTCCGGTTTCCCCCCTTTTGATTGGTTTGGAAATTAAACATTCTATTTCTATTTAATGGTTACCCTTGACATTTAGAAAGTCACTTTTGACCTAACAATATAAAAAGTTAGTATTTTTATACCCCCCTCCCTAAATTATTTCAAGCACCTCAGATGGGCCCATCTGCTATTTGACTAGTATTTATTCTCTTCTTGCTTTTTCCTAATTCCACAAAATAAGTATTATTATTTTTATTTTTATTGTGGTTTAAGCACTATTGTGGGTTTTAATTTACCTGTTTTCCATTTTCCTTTCATCTCAGGACTCTAATGAAGATCATCTTCTGCCTTAAGTACATATACCCTTTACAACAGCACTGTCCATAGAAATATAACATAAGCCATATATGTAAATGAAATTTGCTATTAGTCACACCAATAAATCAGATTAAATGAATTTTGATAACGTATTTTATATACTCCAATGTTTATTTTAAAAATTGAGATATTTACATTTTTTCTTCATTACTAAATCTTTGATGCCTGGGGTTTTTGTTATCATTGTTGTTGTTGTATTACTTGGAACATATCCAGATTTGGACCAGTCACATATCAAATGCTCAATAACCACATGTGACTACCATATTGGTCAGCAGAGCTTTAAAAGTTTCTTTTATGAGGGGCTGTGTGTGTGTGTGTAACACTTTTATTTCACCCTAATGCTTACAAGTCAGTTTAACTGAGCAGAATCACTTGGCTGCTGCATGGACAGATGACTGAATATAGCTCAGTGACTATAGTAATAATCCAGATTTGAAAGGAAGCTGAGTGAAAGGAGATAAAGTGATGGAAAGGAAGGGACAAAACCAGAAATGGTCTAGTAATCAGCCGGTGAACTTTGCTTTATGGTGTTGCCTTTCCTCCTTAAGCTTTCTAAGGCCCATTATTCATACTCACATTCTTATCATCATCTGCCCATCAGCACACTAAGGCAAGCTTCAGAATATGAGTGAGAAGCTGATGAATGGATGACTGTGTGCAGTCAAGACTTCATGAATGACGGTGGTGGTCTAGTTCTGCCAAGTGCACCATCTTATTTCCCTGTCTACTTGAAGGAATCTTAGTTGCCATTCTCACCTACAGAATTAGTGTTAGTACCATTGAGACGAAGAACTATGACCTATGAGGTGAGCATTCTCTATATACAAACTGAAGGTGCTTGGAGACATATTAATTAAGGCAGTAATATTAGATTTTAACTCTGGTACAATAAACAGTGCTGAAGTTATTTAATAAAATTAATTAACTGGCCTAGCAGAGTTGAAAATTATTTTTAGAACTTGTTTCTTACATGCCAGATAAGAAATTGGCACTGCATTTCACTGAATTTTACAGATGTAGTGACTAAAGCTGAAAATGCCATCTTCCCTCAAACTTGGTTTTATCCACCTATAAAAAGATAATATGAGTTGTAGTGAGGATTAAAGCTGGTGTACCTGACTCATGTAGGTAGTCAATAAACGACAACTATTATTAATAAACATTTAAGATTTCCAAAAATGAGGCTACATTAAATTTAAAAATCTTGTATACTTCGCTTAGCATTTCTCATTTAATTAAGCTATTGAAAATTGCAATAATTAACATTTCTTGAGCCAGCACCTGTTCTATGTGTACATACTTTATTTCACTTAATATTCAAAATAAGCTCACATTTGATGTTTTATAACCCTGGTAATAGTCTTTGCTCTAAAATCTCTCTTGTCTGGTATTAGACACTTCAGTTATTGATTAGTGTTAGTATGCATTGTTTTTCTCAATATTCTATTCCATTTTTTTATATTTAAAGTGTATGTTTTAGTCTATGGCCATGCTACCCTGAACAAGCCCGATCCCATCTGATCTCAGAAGCTAAGCAGTGTCAGACCTGGTTAGCACTTGGATGGGAGACCACCTAGGATGATCAGGTGCTGTAGGTGTAAAAAAAATAATAATAATAAGGAATTGTAAACTGATAAGGTCCTTGCAATCTGTGAGGTCAACTAAGGGTTGCCTCACCTAAAAAAATAATAAAATAAAAATTGGATGTTTTATAGGCACTATACAGTTGGCTTTCAATTTTATCCAAACTAACAAATTCCTGCCTTTTAATTGGGGTATTTAGATCATCTTATATTTATTTAGTTAGGTTTATAGCCATACTTTTGATATTGGTTTTCTATTTTCTCATTTGCTTTTTCCATTTTTCTTTTTCTGCCTTCTATTGGATTACTTATGTATTTTTATGATTCCATTTTACCTCCTTGGTTGGCTTATTAGCTAGCATTGTTTAGTGGCTGATTTAGAGTACAGTGTAGATCTTGTTTTTTTCACAGGCTATTGTTATCTTAAGCTGTTATCACAGTCCTTCACTGGCTGTCTTTGGAGCCCATATTCTTAACCACTAGACTATACCACCCCTAATTCCACAAATTGTCACTGGCAATTTACTGTGTTTTGGTTTTTTAAGGTGAAACTAACAAATTCCAAAGGAAAAGACTTTTGTGGTGGTGTTATAATACAGGAAAATTTTGTACTGACAACAGCAAAATGTTCACTGTTACACAGAAATATTAGTGTGAAAACAAGTAAGTATTTTAGCATTTATTTTTATAAGATCACATTGAATAAAAAACTATCCTATGTAGAATTGAAAATTTAAAAACTAGAATTGTTTCTAATGCAATACATAACTGAATTTAGCTTCAATATTGAGACACTGACAAAATCAGAAAACATGTAAAATACCTAGCAGAATGTCTGGGCACATCAAGCAGGCAAATGCTAGCATTTATTCTAAGGAGGGAATCACAGCCAATAAAAATAAAACTTAACACTGAAGTGGTGTAGGAGACAGATAATTGGCTGAAATTCAGACGATATGGGTTCAGATCCTCCTCTGCTACCCAAGACCATTGCTGTGATGTGGGGCTCACCACCCAACTCGTCTATGCCTAGTTCCTATTAGTGAAAACTGGGCAGCTATCTCTATCCTTGTAGGGACATTGCAAAGGTTCAATGATAATTTGTGAAATTGCTCTATGATGATTCTGAAGAACCTTGAGTATATTTTATTCCACAACCTTGAATATTTTTCAGTCAACAAAATTTTAGCCTGAAGAACTACTTCTGAACAGCCAGGTTTTAATTAATGTGAAGCTGATTTCTTCATACTTTTTTGACAATTTCACCAAAACCCCCAAAATGGCTCATTTCAATTTATTTTAAAGAGTTTGAGGCAAGGCCATGAGAATTGGCTGAAATACTTCACTCTGAGTTCTCTTTCAATCCGTAGATGAAAGATCAATGCAATTAGCCATGGCACATTTTACCATGCCTTGCCTCTACCTAGACACATGGCTTACTGAGGAATTAGTCTATTGTTATTTCTGCAACCTTGAAAATCAGCTATTGTCCATTATTTCAGGTTTTCACAAAACAAGCAAGGACCCACTGATGATTGAGGTAAAGAGCGTCCACGTGCACATGAGGTATGAGGAAGAGACCGGGGACAATGACATTTCCCTGTTGGAGCTGGTGCTGCCCATCCAATGCCCGGATATGGGGCTCCCCATCTGTATACCTGAGAGGGACTTCATGGAGCGCATCCTCATGCCGGGGACAGGGGGACTCCTCATTGGTTGGACATTCAACGGCTCTGAGCTGGGCAACACGCCGATGCAGATGCCAGTCACACACATGGACAGCAAGGAGTGTGGCAGAGACTTTAATATGACAGTCACGACAAGGACATACTGTGAAAGGGGAGCAGCAGCTGGAGCGGTGCAGTGGGCGGAAGGCAGTGTAGTTGCCAGAAAACACGAAGGCACTTGGTTCCTGACGGGGATTCTGTGCTCAGCACCCACAGAACAGTATGGACGTGCATTTCTTCTCACCAAGGTTTCGAGATATTCACTCTGGTTTAGACAAATCATGAAGTGACTAAACCCAGCTAACCAAAAAGAATAAAATATGTGGTGGGACTCCAAATTTGAACTGCAAGCATGGAGATAAATTGAAATTTCACAGCAAAATGGCTCTGACAGTTTCAGAACCCACTCAGTCTATAAACTGTTGGTTATCACTTACGAGATCATTAGTATTGTGACAGTTCTTTTCTTGGGACTTTTTATTTAAACAGAGACCTTAACAGAATAAAAGATATATTAAATAATAAAAACACATTGCTGAGTTATAAAAGCTGAGTTTGTTAAAACCCTCAACTTTTCCAAGTCTAATGTTTTCTGATGCTATCGAGTCAACAAATATAGCTTAATCTAACAACATACAATAAGTGAGTATATACCTTTAGGATGGAAGCCTCTAAGAACTGCTAGGTATAGACAAAAGTGGCCTCATAGTTGTGCCAGGTTCCCTGATTACCATTGTGAGTGAAAGGACTGTGCAGCATTAGAAGCAATTAGGAGAGAGTCAGCATAGGAAAAGAAAATAATACTGAGAGGAATACCATAGAGACAGTTGTAAAGGATCAGGAAGCACAAGAGGTTGAAAGACAGAAAATGTGAAGCCTTTAAATAGAACTGTGTGCCCAGAGAGGTTCTTCTCATGGTGGGAAAACTCCTACACGTTCCAGGCAGCCACTGGATCAGAGCCAACGCTGAGACTCTCAGCTCTGCTACTGAACCAACTAGCTGACTCTCAGTTGTTTCACACTTTTGTGGCATTCTCCTGGGCTCTAAATGGGGTAATTAGCATCTACCAAACAGGGCTGAGTTAGAAACTCCAACACTGTTGAATCACAGTGATTATCTATTATCATCATGAAGATTGCAACTTCAACGCAGTAAAGAGAACTTAAGGGCAGCCCCGAATAGTGCTTCCCTGCAGACCAGAACTCCACATGGGGGTACGAGTTTGTGCCGAAATGAAAAGTGAGAGCAAATGGATAAAAATGTTTAATTTCTTAACTCTTATTTAAGGAAGTATCATAACTGCTCCTCAACTCAATGCATATATTTCCTTCCAATCCCCCAGTTTCCTTGAGTGAAATAAAAAAGCTCTACAGGCTAATTGCTCTGTAGACCGCAGAAGGGGTGGAGAGAAGGCAGTTCTTTCTCCAGAAGCACATGCAAGGATGATATGGTGGTCTGCTGGGGCCTCATTATACAGAGTTGTTGAAAATAAGATTTTTTTTAAGGGATTAAAAAAGTGAGTCAATTTAAACTCTTTTGACTAAAATACAGAGAGTTTAAACACAATCCAGGTTTTTAAGTTTAGCAGTTCTTAAACACATTATGTATCCATCATTTCTGATATTATTCTTTAACCTCAGAATTAAACTTTTTTTTTCATTTTTTGTTTTGTTGTCAATCTGCAGATGTGCTGGCCACCCATTTCTCTGAAAGGACCTTGGTAAAGATAAATATGTTAACCTAACACAAACTAATGGTGAGGGCAGTGGAGGAACAAGAATGAATTTTAAAGTTGTAGCAAAATTTGATATCCCAAAAGATATAATAAAGAATATGCCATTTGTATAAATTCAGGATGTCTTTTTTATAGAAAGAATTATATCAAAAGTTACAAAGATGCATTTATGAACACTTTTGGAGAAGTACACTATAGCTGCCTTAGAGACAGAGCCTCCTTCACAGAAGTTTCACCAACACTCCAGAGCCAACGGAGGAGTCTGCAATGTCTGAAAAAGCAAATCCCAGGTCTCCATGAGGATGACATCAGTCATGAGTGATGATGAAGATTTCAGGATGTCCATGTATGCTGGCAAATTCAGTTTTGGCATCCTTAGGAAAGGAGCCCCAGAGAGATTCTGGCTGCAGAGAATAAAGCCATGGCACAGGACTGATTTCATCGGCATGATAAAAAGATAGAGGAACGTGCTCCTTTGCAGGACTGTTTTCACATTCAACATACTGTAGACAGCGGAGGGAACGGGTTTTGCTTGCTAACAACTAGCTTCTGATGCTGATGTGATATATAGCCTTTAATGTGACCCTGTAGGAGAGAAAGAGAGGGTTAGCTTATGTTTCTATGTCACATCACTGATTAGTCCCATGGCATAAGCATTCTTTCCCAATCACAGTGCAATTCAAGTCATTGGGAAGACAATGAACAAACACATATATGATGGAGAATAAAGAAATATATATTATAATCTACCCACCCGTGCCCTATAAAACTCTCATGATATTTCCTGGGATAAAATTAGTTCTATCAGAAAATATCTTCACAAAAACAAAGAGCCAGATAACAACTTTAACACCATTACATCAAAGCTTCACATTCTAGATCAAGTCCTACTGGAAGAAGCTGCTTCAACTGAACCAAGGATCTCACACACCATGTATATCAGGTTGGCCAGAATACACTGAACTTCATCGATGTCCACATCTTCCACTTGCATGAATTTCAAGGCAACTAGAAAAGCATCCAGAGATAACTGATGTGTTTTGAGTAACAAGTACCTGGAAGAGGGAAACAGAGGTCCACACTCGTTACCAACATACCACAGGTACTTTGAAGGTTAAGAAAAGGTACTGAGTCAGCAGAAAATACATCTTCTAATCAACCACTGTTCAAAATAAATAAAAAAATCTTCCACCTATTAGATACACTCTAAAAACAAGAACTATTAAATATAATTTTGACTTTCAATTTAAAAAGCCACAAATAGTACAAATATAATTTTTTATATTTATTGACTATTTCATTGAATCTAAGATGCATATATTTTCACATTTTAATAGCTCTGAAATTGGAATGTACCATAAAATGGATAGTGTTTTATGGGTTTGATGAAATACAGCCCTTTTTACTTTTGATATACAACCCACAACTATAAAAAGTCTGCCTTTGTTTGAAGTTTAACCCTGTTGGGACCAGGCCTTAGAGAAGAGTCAACTTCCAGTGTTGCATGAAAAAAAAAAAATTGCAGAATTCGACTTTCTGACAAATAAGAATGGCAGAGGGAAGTTTAGTTGATTATGAAAAAAGAACAATTAGTCCCACACACTCTGATAAAATGTGAAATATTTGATTTTTAGAGCTAGCATTTAAAAATATTTGTTACAAAGCTCTTTTACCACACATTGCCTGAGTTATTCCTCCCACGAGTGAGCCTTTACTCACCTGTGCAACACCAATGACCATGAGGCAGTAGGCAGGCCAGGGAGGTTTTTTTAATTTAGTCCATGTAATTAAAGGACAAGTGATGGGACCTGGTCTGCACAGAGTGACATTCCCATCTCAGAAGACACAGCACCTATTACTGTACAGTTTTCATAACCTGACAACTCTACTGCATGTGTCATACTGAGTTTAAACTTATTACAAAGAAAATACTTGGCTTACACTTTCTTAAAAAGGTTCCTGTAGGTGATGATCTTCAGCTTTTCAAGGATAAGGAAGATACCACAGCGAATAAAAAAAGTCTCATGTTTCGTCAGAGCTTCATTCAATAGAAGGAGGTTGCCTTCACTACATGATAGGAGAAAGACATGCGAGCATGGTCACAGAAGAAAATCCCAGGATGAGATCGCATCAAAAAGCAATTAGTTTTCCCATATTTTATTTTATTTATATTATTAAAATATATATTTATGTTTTATTAAATATAAAACTCTTAATTTTATATTTTAAAAGATCCCAAATGAAAAAGGATAAAATGCTCTACCTTACAGCTTTGGTTACTTCAGCAAACTGCATGAGATGATACTTTTTTAAAAGCTCGATGGTTGGCATATGACCCTAAGACAAAGAGTTAATTTTCCAGATTAAGAATTTTTAACGGAATTGTTTTTGATAAAATTCTTATCAAGGAATTAAGTTTTAAAGACTTACAACCTTGGTTTATTAGAATTTCTTCTCAAGTAGCTGAACAAGGATTAAAAATATCTAAGTATACTAGTTAAAAAACAAACACTGCTCTAGAACAGAAAACCTGAGTATAATACAGTTTTGTCACTCAGTTACACATGACCCTGATTTTGACTTTCTCATGTCTCTTAACCTTTATATCACAGAAGGGGAGTAATAACTGAAGAAATACTAGTCTAAGATTTAGGAATACAGAAACATCTTCTAAAAGAATGGGCTAAAAAATTTAAACTGGTTGTTTCTGTGAAGCAGGGAGAAGTGGGGAAGGATAGGTACGGCATCGTTGCTTGTCCATTACAAGCTATTCTGAACTATTTAAGTTTTACCCAAATGTGTGTATAAAGATAACTTTTTAGAAAATTTTAAATGGGAGGAAGGGAAGCTCTATCTAACACTTAGTCAATCAACATGCTAGTTATTTCTCATTGCTTTTTAGGTATCAAAAATAACTTTTGGTGATCAAATAAGATAGTAAGATAGGCTGAAATAATATTCTTCTTTCTTGGCTAGTCCATTCCTATTAATTTAGATTTTTAGGGGGAATAGAAATAATATGTACTTATTTTGTCTTACATACATTCAACTCTTGAGTTAGGTACTTTACAGAGAAAGGAAACTCAGACAAAGCCTTTCTAGAAGGATGTGGAAGTGTCAACATGAAGATACAAGTTTCAGGCTACACACAAGCTATTCTTCCTCTATTTTGGGGTGTGCTCACGCAGCTGAAATTGTGATCAACTACATATCATCTGCTGTATTTTAAAAAGTCTATCAGCTTCTTCGAAGCAACAGGATCTATAAGAATAGTGTAACAATCACTCACCAACAGCATTTTTACTGGAAGTAAATATATTAGAATCATCCTTTTGTTCTTCTGACTTAAACGATGACAGTGCTCAAAGGCAAAGGATAGGTACTCCTCAGCTGCAGAGATACCATTCAGAGTCAAACCAATGGCATCTGATCAGGCTTTGTATACTCTACATATTATGAAGTTACTGAAGTTCCCTCCCTGCTCCTTATTCTACCATTTATCCTTACACAAATGGCTCTAAAGTTTTCAGGAACTATAAATATCTACCATTAATACTTATAAATAATTTCTTGCTGTTAGGATATTCAAAACTACTACTCAATGAATCTTTAGATGAAAAACATATCATACCTTAATAGACTTCAATAGAATATAATTTAAAAGCTTCTATTTTTATTTTAAGAAAAAAAAGCAGCAACAGGGAATAATAATAAAAAAAAAAGCCCTTTGAAAATATTTGTAAAAGAAAAGAAAAAGTTGGTCTGTATAAGCCTATAGAATAAAAAAAGAGAGAGAGAGATTATTACAAAAGAGCTGTGATTTTTGTTATCAGAGAATCCATGATATAATACATGGAAAGAAAAGTGATTTTATGTGTCTTGTATTGCTTGAAGTTATGCTGTTCCACGTGCAAATGGCTATTGAAGAAATGAGTTTAAAAAGTCTGGTCTGAGTACAATAAAAGAAGTCATAAAGAACCACCTCATGCCAGCTAATCAAAAAGTTTTAAAACAAAAGAAATGGCTTCATGTTCTTGATAATGTTCATAGTATAAACTACATAATAATATAATTTCATGAAAGCACCGCTCTGATGGAATTCCAAAGATAACACAAGTCCAAGGACACAGTCCGCTGTTTGCTTAGGCATCCCACGTGGGATTTCTAATCCCTAAGTAGGCATCTGAGCTAACTGCTGCTCCAATCTCCATGTCTCGTGTCAACATGAGCAGCAGACAAAGGGAGGAAACAATTACTTATATTGAATACCAAGAATACTTGTGCTTAATTACTTCACACAAAAAAAGATGTTCATAAGAACTGAGACTCTGACATGTATTTCAGAGACTCAGAATGGATTAAGAAACTTCAACTAAAACTTCTTTTATTTAACCAACTTTATTGTCAAAAATAAACAAAAAATATAACTTAGACTTGGTTTATACCTATATTCCAATTTAATAATAAAATGCAGTAATTGTATCACATATGTTGTTCCAAATGCTATGTCTTTAAAATATTGGGAAAAAATTAACAACATACCTTGCTTAAAGTCACTATCGAACATGGCCTTCCGTCCAACATAATACCTGTATGTTACTCTCTGTGCAGTGCTATAATCATCTTTTAGGTTTGAGCTATCGATGGCTCTGATTAGGGGTTTGCACAAATGGAGTTTGTTGATCTACAATAAACAGTAATATACTTAAAATATTAAAAAAAAAAAAAAAGCCAGGACGAATAAACTACTTTACTAAGCATCTGCCCCCTTAAACAGAGAATTATAAATCCCATACATCATTACAATTATTTAATACTAAAAATGAAAACACAAACTGCAAGCACAGATTATATCTACTTTAGAAGGCCCTAAAAAGTGCTTCAGAGAGAGTTGCTTCCAGGGCGGATGTGCCCCATGAATGAAAGGCCCACCCAGAGGGGTCAGGTCCAAGATGCTGGTATGTGACAGAGCTGCTCTACACCTGGATGACTTCATGTGGCAAAAAATGATTTCTTCACTCATCCCATATGTCCATCTGTTCTATTACAATTCCAGGTATAAGGCTCTAGAGTGAAGCCCCTCACTTAAAGCCCAGTTCTACCACATCAGGCACGCTTCTTAGTATGTGGGTGCCTTAGTTCCCCCTGGAGCCAATAGAACTTACCGCATAGGGTTGAGGTTTAAATAAGACAATATATGTGAAGTATTTACAATACTGCCTTGTACTTGGCAAGCGCTCAACAAATGTTAGCTTTTAAGATTATAAAAATGGTTAGCTAATGACCATCTCCCAAGCAATACCAGGGAGGCCAGCTGATAATTAATAGAAATGATATCTGGGAAGAGAGGGAGAAAGAAAATTTATTAAGCTATATTACAAAGTATTTAAATAGAAGCATACCTTAAAGTAAATCTTGAATAACTGATTCACCAGAAACAGCATCCCCCATTTCTTAGAATCCTCTATACCAGCACGACTATGGGAACATAATTTTTATAAAGTTACATTGGAAATTTTATTTATAAATCACAAAATAAACTGCCTAAACAAATTAACATCTTGAGATAGAATCCCACAGCTTAAGTCATATGCATGAAATAACATTATGAAAGAAGATATCTTATCTAATGGAGCAAATGGAAAAAAAAAAAAAAACAAGGAATTCTTACTCCAGCTAAATATTTTGCAAAACACTTCACCTCCCCTTGCTGCAGCTGAAAACTGCTTAGTCTGCAGCGATATTATGTAAAAACTAATTGTTATAAAGCAGTTTTGAGAAATGGAAAAAGTATTTTACCATTACAACAAAATGAACTATTAAAATACACAAAATGGATAAATCTCAAAAAGAGCAGGACACAGAGCGCATACTAGATGGGTCCATTTATATGAGGTTACCAAAAAGAACTAATCTATAGTGAAAAAAATGCAGAACCATGGTGAAAAAGTGCCTGAGGAGGGTGAATGAGGAAAATTTCTATGGTGATGGTAATGTCCTATATCTCAATAGGGGTTTGGAGTATACAGGTGTAAATACTTGCCAAAACTCAGCATATACATTGCAACAGAAAGAATAAAATCCCTAAGAAGACATCTAACGAAACATGAAGGACCTATACAATGAAAACTATAAGATCTTATTAAAAGAAATCGAAGAAGATACAAAGAAATGGAAAGATATTCCATGTTCTTAACAGTTCAAAACAGTTAAAAATGACCATAATATTTAAGCATTATACAGATTTAATATAATCCCCATCAAAATCACATTGGCATTTTTTTAAAGGAAAAGAACAAAAAAAATCATCAAATTTGTACAGAAACACAAAAGACCCCAAACTGCCAAAACCATCCTGAGAAAAAAGAATGAGGCTAGAGGCATCACTCTGCCTGACTTCAAATTATACTACAAAGCAACAGTAAACAAAACAACATGGTATTAGCAGCAAAACAGACACATGGACCAGAGGATCAGAATCGAGAGTCCAGAAGGAAATCATATTTATATGAGCAAATAATTTTTGACAAAAAAACAAAAACATACAGTGGAGAAAGGAAAGCCTCTTCAAGAAATGGTGCTGGGAAAACTGGAAAGCCATCTCCAAAAGAATGAAACTAGACTGTTGTCTATTACCACAAACCAAAATTACCTCAAAATGGATTAAGAACCTGAATATGAGACCTGAAACAATAAAGTGCATAAAAAAAAAAATAGGAATGAAATTCAAGGACCTTGGACTTAAAGATAATTTTATGAATTTGACCTCAAAGGCAAGAAAAGTAAAAGCAAAAGTAAATGAATAGGACTACATCAAACTAAAAAGCTTCTGCTTAGCAAAAGAAATCAGTAACAAGATAAAGAGACAACCATCTAAATGAGAAAATATATTTGCAAGCAATACCTTCGATAAGGGCCTAATATCTAAAATATACAAAGAACTCATACAACTCAGTAACAACAAAAAAACACAAATGATCCAATCAAAAATTGGGCAGAGGGCCTGAACAGATACTTCTCCCTAGAGGACATACAAATGTTTGAAAAGATGCTCAACATCGCTAGCTATTAGGGAAATGCAAATCAAAATCACAATGAGATACCAGCTCGCACCTGTTAGAATAGCTATAATCAGCAGGACAAGTAATAACAAATGCTGGAGAGGATGCAGAGAAAAAGGAACCCTCATACACTGCTGGTGGGACTGCAAATTGGTACGGCCACTATGGAAAACATTATGGAGGTTCCTCAAAAAACTAAGAATTGATCTACATATGATCCAGCAATCCCCTTACAGAGTATTTACCCCAAAGACTTGAAAACCCATATCCAAAAAAATATTTGCACATTGATGTTCATAGCAGCGTTACTCACAGTGACCAGGACATGGAAGCAACCAAAGTGTCCTACGATAGATGATTAGCTAAAGAAGCTGTGGTACTTCTATACAATGGAATATTATTCAGCCATAAGAAGAGTTATGAAATACTGTCATTTGCAACAACATAGATGGACCTCAAGATAATCATGCCAAGTGAAATAAGCCGGACCAAAAAAGTTGAAAAGCACATGATATCACTTATATGTGGGATATAAACCTAAAAGCAACAAATGAACATAGACATAAACTATAGACTAGTGGATACCAAGAGTGGGGGGAGGGAGGAGGTAGACAGGGTAAAAGGGGTCAAATATATGGTGACAGAAAGAAATCTAACAATGGGAGGTGAACATCCAATTTAAATATATACATACACACACACACACACACACACACACACACACACACACACACACACACGCCTTACTGTTAAAGCGTACAGCTGAAATCTCCTGGATTTCGTTAACCAATGTCACCATAAAAAAAAAATAAAAAATAAAAATTGCTTATTCTGAACATTTCATATAAATGATAAAAAAAATAATTAAAAAAAAACTCAGCAAATACATAGTTAAGATTTGTGTGGTTCATTGTATGTAAATTTAACCTCAATATACAAAAGAGAAACTTAAGTATTTAGAAGAAAGTTTACTGATGTATACTGTATTATTTAGTGGAAATTGTACTGATATAGGCAATTAACTTATGAGAAAGAAAAGACAAACTGATAGATGGATAGAAGAAAAGACAAATGAACAGATGATAAAGTGAGTATAGTAAAATATTAACGATAGAAGTGGTAGGTATATAGCTATTCACTGTAAATTCCTTTTAATATTGTTGCATGTTTGAAATTTTTCATATGTAACATTGAAAAACAATTCAGAATTGATTCTGCCACATGTTTGCATTCTGTGATCATTCTTCCCAGGCAGAGCTAGCAGACTCTCATAGACAGTGGTGTTAGAGAGAGAAGGTTAATGGCAGGTTGCCTGGAACCACTAAATTCCGTAGCATGAAGTCAAAGCACATGAAATTAAAGTGCCCAATATGGAAACAAGTAGGCTGTTCACAAGCTAGAGAAAATAGAAATTGCTCCTCAAGACCAAGAAGTGACCATAAATACTTAAAATACCATAAAGATACAATTCAGTATTAAAATATCAGTCTGTTTTGTGATAACTGCCAGCTCTTTAATATGATTCTAGTCACTAACTAGTGGTATGACCTCAAACAAGATACTTTCTTTCTCTATAGGGTTCATTTTCCTTATCTGTAAAATGGAGACAAATAATAACACTGTTCTACTACCTACCTTAAAAGGCATGATTTAAAAAAAAATTAAATCCAAGTAGTTTGTACCTTGGATTATTCCTTAAGTGGTGAATGCTGTTGCTGGTGAATCCGTTATTCCAGATTTATCATAAGGGAATTCCATAAAATTCTCTTATGGTATTGTCCTTGCCAGTCTGGCACCAGGGATAATGACCTCTTTTGGAGACATGTGACAAAGCAAACCCAAAGGGAGAGGTTTGTTCCTTGAGATTTGCCTTTGTCTCCTGGGTCTATGCCTAAGAGTGAAAGTGCTGGGTCATACGTCACTCTGTTTTTAAGTCTCTGAGGAACTGTCAGACTTTTGCAAAGCGACTGTGTCATTTTACATTTCCACCAGCAATGCATGAGGGTTCTAATTTCTCCACATCTTTGTAAACATTTGCATTGTTTATCTTTTTGGTTCTAGTCATCCTGGTGGGTGTAAAGCAGCAACTCAGTGATTTTGATTTGCATTCCCTTGAAGACTAATGATGTTGATCATCTTTTCGTGGATTTACTGGCCATTGGCATATCTCCTTTGCAGATATCTATTCAAATCCTTTGCCCATTTTTAATTGGATTATTTGTCTTTTAATTATTAAGTTTTAACAGTCCTTATATATTCTGGATACTGGACCTTTACCACTTACATTATTTACAAATATTTTTTCCCATTCTATGGTTGTTTTCACTTTTTGATAGTACCCTTTAGAGCTCAAGGTTTTAATTTTGATAAAGTCCAATTTATCTATTTTTTTTCTTTAGTTGATTGTGCTTTTAATGTCACTGCTAAGAAAACCACTGCCAAATCCAAGGCCATGATCACTTCTGTGCTGGAATACACAATCAAATAGAATTCCAAGTATCCATGTAATCTACGCAATAAATATTTACTGAATGCTACTGTGGTGTGAGAGATGCTATGTGAAAGCAACACACATACCCTCATGGATTTTACAATCAAATAAACATCGTTCAAATAATTACTTTTGATAAGAGCAATGAACACAAAGTACAAACTGCTATGAAAGTTTATGAAAGGAGAACTGCATCTACTCTGAGGTTTGGTGGTGAGAAGTGTTTGAGAGGCTGAAAGCTGTGAAATGAACAGAGACAGCCAGATGAAGAGTTAGGGGGCCATGGCGAGCAAAGGAAACAGCATTTGTGGAAAGCCTCAGTGCGAAGTATCCTGGTACACTGAGGAATTGTTTTAAGTCCAGCTCTGGCTGGAATGTTTTGAGGTGGGCCTGATGGGGACAGAGTGGTGAAAAATGAGAAGCTAGAATATTTCTGGGGTCAAGAGATTTTGTTTATTTACATATGGAAAGCTTTACTTTTTCTTTCTTTGCTTTACAATTTCCTAAAACTCCCAAATAAACATGCTTTTTATAATGAATAAAGAGATTTTCAGGAGAAAAACAAGAAACTCTAAAGTAGAATCTGACAGAAAGTCTAAAATTAAAAATAAACAGTGGCTTGAGACCAGGTCAATATAAATTATCCAAAATGAAAGAAAGATAGGAAAAAAATAAAAAAAATAAATTAACATCATATCAGTGCCCTGTGGAATAATAACATGCAGTCTAACATACATGTAATCAGAGTTCCAAAAAAAAAGGAGAGAAAAAAATGAGACCAAAAAGTAGTTAAAAAATGTAAAAAATTAAATTAAAAAAATCTAATAAAAACCATCAACTTACAAATCCAAGAAACCCAATGAATCATAAAAAGGAAAAATAATACAAAAACACATGGGTACAAGGTCAAATTAATGAAAGCTAAAAGTGAAGAGAAAAAACAGGCAAAGGAAAAAGAGTCATTATATACCAGTAAACATTGATAAGAATTACAACTGACTTCTCATCAGAGACGTAAGAAAGCTAATGGAATGACACTTTAAAGTGATAAAAGAAAAAAATGGTCAATGTTGAATTTTCCATCTAGTAAAAAGGTCCTTCAAAAATGAAAATAAAGAGTTTCAGAAAAATGAAAACTTAGAGAATTGTCAGAAGACCTGCACTAAAAGTAAAATGCTAAAGCAAGTTTTCACAATAAGGAAAAATGGTACCAGGTAGAACTTCAAATCCACAAAAAGGATTATAGAACTCCAGAAATGGTAAATATGTGGATAAATGTAAATGTAGAGATAAATGTAGAGATAAATGTAGACTATTTATCTCTATTTCCTTATAAAACAACAAACTACTTAAACCAAAAAATAAAATGATTGTGGGTTGACAATATATGTAGAAGTAAAATAAATGTCAACAACAGGAAGAGGCAATGCGTTGTTATAGGAGACTGGTCATATGTCAGTCTCCAAAACCTCACTCACGTATCACTGGCACAGACGCGGAAACAGCTCATCAACAATTCAGCTGCTTTTTCCAACATGTCCCCGACTTTGCTTTTTCCTTTCTTTACCAACTGCTGATCTGCCTGATAGAATACAAAAACATTTACTTTTATTTCTGCTAGATTTCTTAACGAAAAAAAAGAAAATCATAGTGCAGCTAAAAGCAAAAATGGCTTTTTAATGGCTTCTAAGAGTCGAAGTCCCAAAAGGTTTTAGCAAAATTATCTAGTCTGTATTACAATATTTTTAGAAAGTAAGAAATCTATAGTTTATGCTAACTCTTCCACAAATCAAATCTCTTCAACCAATTCAAGCTACTAAGTCAGTCACCAGTTTTTAATCCTATACTGCATGTAGCCCAGCCCTGCTAAGAAACCTTTTCTTCCCTCAATCAATTACCTTCCCATCTCTTATGCATAGCTAGTCAAAACGTGTGAAACCAAACTTTCGATAGATATCAAAGTCATTATTACCAAGTGTGACTCTCCCCTTGTTTTATGGATAGCTTGGTTAAAGAACTAGTTTTCTCCTATTTATATTCTCTCTATCATAGGTTCTCAAAGGCTGGTCTATGAACTCCTGAGAGCCTTCAAGATGTCTGCAGATGATTCACATGGTCAAACTATTTTCTTGAAAACACTAAACCATTATTTCCCTTTACGATATTGACATTGCACTAATGATGCAAAAAAACAATAGTAGGTAAAACTACTAGAGCCTTTCCAGGTGCACCAAAATAAACTAGTAGTCATCCTAATGTTAACATCATGTACCTACAATCCAGCTATCATCTCTGCCTGTTGGTGGTTCCTGAGTTTCAAGCTTCTCTAGGACTCAAGGAGGCAAAGAAGAAATGCAGGAAACTCACTGCTCACTGTTTCCCTTCTCTCCACCTCTCAGAACCATTTTGGCTTTAAAATTCCCAGCAAGAGAAATAGGAAAAATTTGCCTACTCTATCTTGTCCAGAATCAGAAGTCATCGATAAATTTTAAAACTGTGAAAGGGTCTTAGGACCAAAACTTTGAGAAATGCTGCTTCAAAACTGGCTTATGCTGACCCCCAAGGGGACAACAAATCCATAAAATCCAGGATCTTTACCTCCTCATGGCAGGAGCTACTGCCTTGATCTACATTAAGGTGGATTTCTTTAAGACAGGACAGGCCGCATCTTAACAGGAGAAGAGAATGCAGAATCGCCATCTATTATTGCTCCACCCCCTTAAAAAATATCGTGTGCCATAAATGGTTAACCATATACAGAAATAACTCCCTCTATATCTACAATGTGAAAACTGATGTTTATTTAAATCTGTTCATATCAACCCAAAAAGAACAATGAGTTAAGACATCCCGTTTTTTTGCTCTTTGCATTAGATTTATCCCAACCCCAATTCATTCCTCAAAACTTTTGGAAAGAATGACAAGAAAATAAGCAAGAGACAGATACCAAGCCTGGGCTTTAAAACAATAGTAATAAAAACTGAACTTACATTATTAGCAAATACGCGAAGGTCAAGTGCTACTGCATACATGACAGGCAGAGCCCTACAACAGCAAAAAAAGCAAACATGTTTGAAGAGGCTATGAGGTCAGAGAGTCCAGAGGAGGGAATGACACCATCACCCAGGGCTATTACTCAGAATGGGAATCAGCATCCCTACAAGAATCCAATGGCTACTGTTACCTGCCTCACCTTCCATTAGGGTCGGCTGCCCTGGGCTTTCTAATCAACATAGAGGCCAGACATTGAAGTGCTCCACACTTACTGCTCCAGACACTCCTCAGAGGCCTAGATCCTGATCCATTTAGGTAGGGGTCCTCAGTCTGAGGCAGAACCTCCTCACACTGTTCCCAGGACATCTTCCCTCCCCTCAATTTCCCACCAAACAATTCCATTAAAACAAAATATGGTTTAGTAAGATTTCCTAACATTAATGAGTATTCGACAGACAAAATGACATAAAACAATTTTTTTTTAATTTTTGCTGGCAGTATTGGTCTTCCTTTCATGGGTAAGGTAAGCCTTCATTTAAAAAGGGGGTGGTTTTTTTAATTTTTATTTTTTCCAGAAAAGGTTATTTGCAAGCCTTCAGTTATTTTAGTATAACCAACATTTCAGTATTTATCTAGTTTGTTAATACACGATAAAATTATGAATGAGTTTGACAAGCAAAGTAAAATAAGCCAATTACTATGTATCAGGTCACCCCTAAATGAAGTCTAGTTGATCTACCTCTTGTCCAAGTTTAAAATCAAAAGCAAGTTCAAAATTGACAATTGAAGGGGAAAAATAGTATTTGATAAATATTTTAGGGCATTGAAGAACTGAAATAAAAGTAATACTTCAAATTTATATAAACACACTGAAAATAATCTGGTTAATCTGCCATTTAATTTTATGCTGACTATTAACACTCCATTATCCATGGTGATATTATGAAGTCAATACATGATATTATATATCCACATAGAAAAAATAATACACAGACATTTAGGACAAATTTTTTTAGTATGTGTTGCTGAAGAGAGCACTACAGTAAATTTTTTAAAAGCTTCTGATAAAAAAATATTTGCTAATTTCTAGCTGTTTTTGATTATACTTACCAGTTTTCTTCTTTGTGGGCCTGAAATGCCCTCAGGAATGATGTACTATATTAAGGAACATATGACATGTAAAATTCAAGAAGTGCCACAAATGACAATTATAAAGAATAAGAAGAGTCTAAATTTTAAGGGATATAGTTCACCATTTAGAAAATTATGTGAACTCATAGCAGTAAGTTCTTGAAGAAAAAAAATGTATAAGCCCACTTATAAATATCTGAGTATCATAAGGTATAAGTATACTAAATATATTTATTTCATATATATTTTCTTGAAAGTAAAAAAAAGATTATTGTTATAAGATTTTTTTGGCAATCTCGAACATTTTATTTGGCTTCTCTGAGCTCAGAGAAGTTCTATATAATGGGATATAGAATCTATAGTATAAAGTTTAATTCGATTACAGAATTCTTGAATTCAAAGGAGACTTAGCTAGTTAGCAAACAACTCTCTTATGTGTACATTTAAACAAAATGGTTAAAAAAATAAGCAAACTAAAGTTTAGAGATACATTTAAATATTAGGACACTCACTGACTAGGGCCTTAGCTATGCAATAGCACTTAAATGCTTTGAGTCTGAAATTAGTTTGATTAAGGTCTTAGTGACTGCAATTAAATGATGATACATGTTGAGTCCACTCCAGTCCACCTATGCCCAGATTTTGGAGTTCTGATATTTCACCAGACTTAACTAATCCCTATACCTATATTTAAAGCCTTAAAGGCAATAAAATATTACTTTTGACAACTGAATTAAATAAAATCCTTATCATAACCAGTGTTCTTCTTTACTGGATAAGTAACTGGATGAGAGTCTTAAGGTTCATGCTAAATTTAAGTACTTGAGTAAAATAGCTAAGACGTTTCTCTTCAAACAGTTTTAATTAAAGGAATGAATAAAATTAGCCCAATGTTTCAAGAACGTAAGTCCTAAATAATCCACTGTATCTGTTATAAATTGAAACAATTAACAAACAACAAAAGATATTGGACGATGACAGTTTGGCATTTGTATGCCTCTATGAAGTCATGGTTCCCTACCGCGTAAGTGCACCTGAAAAAGAAAGGTTGAAAACTGAGAAAAGAGGCAGCAAAAAGTGCATTTATAGGATGAAAAACCTAGAAGTGAACTAAGTAGACCACACATCTTAATTCCATCACAAACACCCCAGTTCTAAGCTGATCCTGCAGTGAAAGCTGGACCTCCTGTTTGGCAGGCTACAATAGTTGAAGCAAGATAAGAAAAACAATTATTTGAAGTAAAATGAGTTGGTATAAGATAAAATCCCACATTAAGTTTTGAGATTATTCTTTAAAGTCCCAGGAGAAACCTAGCTGCTATAAACCTAGTAGGTTTTATTAATAACATGTACTGATAATGTAGTATAGCATTTCTACTGTATCAATGGCTGATGACCCTCTAGATGCTCAGCTGGGTAGAATTGGTATTACTTTATCACTGAATCTGGAGGCTCATGGCACACTACACAGAACTGGGAAACCACAAGGTGCCTCACGCTACAAAGAACACACTGGTACCCCAACTTTTCCAAAGATCTCACAGATCTATACCCCTTCCCCACCTCACCCAAGCCTGCTCTGAAACACTGGAGGCACTGCAGGCAGGAAGACAATCCAACACCACATATTTTAAGGACATGAAGTTTTTCTGATTTGATGGTTTAGAAGTAAACCATTTCTACTGAAATGAAATGTAAATTAAAAGCAGTATTTCATTTGCTCTGCTCAGCTCCAGTTCTTTCCCAGCAAGGCAAAGAAATTAAAAAACAGACATATATCTATGAAAAACACAATTCAGTGGTGGGCTCTATTAAATGAAAGACCACTATACAGCCAATATGATGAATATCAAGTAATTTTTTTATAGTATCACACAAGACATATAAAGATATATGATCACAATATAATTTTAACTTTTAAAAACATACATCACCCTTGAAATGAAAAAAAGTCTTAAAATTTTAAATTTTAAATCTCACAATGTTTTCACAAGCTTTACCAAAGTGAAATTATAAACACACTTTTCTACTTTTTCAAAGTCATTATCTGCTTCAAGCATTACATGATGTTAAATGAAATCTCTAGTCAATTCAGCGATTTCAAGATTGACTTGTTTCATTCCCTCACCTTAAATGAGCTGCAAACATTTCATCATAAGGGGGTTCCAAAACTTGCTGACACTTCTCTTCTGGAGAGGCCAACTAAATAAGAAGAAAAATGATAAAAATAAAATTAAGGCATGGAAAAAGGCATGGAAAAAATAAAATTAGGCCTGGAAAGAATGCAATGTTTAGAAAGAGATTTAGACCAAACAACAACAACGACAACAGGCATATGTCCATGAAAAACAGAAGCCAATGGTGGGCTTTACTGTGTTTCAAAAGAATTTATACTTTACAGTTAAGAGTAACACTTTACACTTTAACACTTCTAAATAAAAGGTTCATTACTTCAACAAATACTTATCAAGCATTAGCTATATATAAGGCACTAGATGAATACAACGTGTTCTCTACTGCAGGCTAGGAAATAGTCTAGGTACTTTCATACATATCTTAATATTTAATAGCCAGTTAGTCAAGAAATATTTGGTAAGAAGCTACTATGTGCTAAATAAATAAGGTATATAATACCTTACATAAATAAGGTCTAATGAGTTAGAGAAGATGCCATATTAGGATGCCACTCCTCAGCTGCTTAGTGACAGATAAAGTCACCCTCTGTGTCCTGAGCTCGACTAACTGACATTTGTAACTCTTCCTTTCTTCTCAATGGGTAAATTTTAGATAAGCATCACAATGTATTATACAGCAAAATGAATTAAAAGAAAAGGAATCAACAAGTCTACTCTGATACTGATATATATGTATATGTGGGATGGAAAAATTACATCATCAGAAAATTCACCATTCTAATAAAATAATTCAGACAATGGCTACCAGTGAATGGAACCATCAGATGGAAGATTAATAGGGAATTTTATACTGAAGAACTCAGCCTTAGATTACAAATGGGCAAACAGATGTGTATATCCCAGATGCAATAGGAAGCACATAACACCAACTATGGAGTATCTGGCCAGCAAGTTTAACTTGAGTCTCAGCAAGTCTCTGGCACTAATTTCTACTTAGGGAATGGTTTTTGATGTGTTCTGCACATTAGAACAACCTAGGGAACTTCAAATTAAAAAAAAAAAAAAAGCCTGCTTCTACTCCAGAAACTAGTTTACATGATGCTAAAGTGCAGCTTATAAGCTGCCAAATATAATCAACAATATATAAACTCAAACTCCAAAACTTTTCTTAGGAAGCCAGTTACCCTGTAACCTTCTCTGTGTGCATAGTCCTTTCAACTACCTGAAGCCGTGGGTTGGCAACATGAGGGTGCTTGAAAGATACCAGCTCTGCACAGGATGCCCCATCTCTGGTGTCGATTGCTTCGTAGACCTGGAGAATTTGAGAAGAGAAACACTAAGGAGAAAATAAAATACTCTATTCTAATAGAACCTAAACAACATATTGTATACTACTAAAATTTATTTTCCCTACTTTGAAAAGAGTCGATAATTAAAATATAACAAGTCAGTATTCTCTTTAGTCAGCAAACAATAACTATATTTCAAAAGGAGATCTTCTGGAGGCAAATAAACGGGTGATTTATTGTTAAAAAATATGGAAAATCAGAATAAGCTAGTTTATAATTTGGTTATTAATGAAAGTGAATTATTCTCATTTACTCAGTCATACCAGCAAACATTTGAAAATTCACTCACACAGCTTATGGGGAAAGAAAACCTTATACACCACTTATTTCTAAAATTCAAAAGACTTCTATTCAACCTAAATATATAATAAAAATGAGAATAGTAATGGCTAAATGAATGGTGTCATGGTCATACAATAGGTAGCTGTGAAACAGAATGAAACATATCTACATGTAACAACAAGAGAAAATGTGATTCCTGTCAAGCAAAAACAAGAAAAAGAAAAAAGAGTTACAGGAAAACTGCATAACATAATCTGGGAGGAAAAAAAGTATGTATGATACGTACGAACAAGAAGACATGCAGGCCATGCCACACCAGCTGACCCCTTGGTCAGTGGGGTAGGGACTGAAGAGACTTTTATTTTATATATTTCTATACTGCTGTGTTACAGCAGACCTGTGTAGTTAGAAAACCAAGTGATATTTTAAAATTATATTTACCAAAAATGACATAAAAATTCTAACTGCATAAGTGAAAAGAAAGCTAAGTACAAAGGTACATAGCATAATTTATTTACAATAAAATTAAATATGTAAATTTTATGCCCACACAAGACTCTAACGAGGGATATCATAAAGAGTATCCAAATGAAAAGGTGCTCACATTCCTAGACACTAGCAATATGCAAGAGGACATCTCTCATGCCCACCGAAGAGTTAAAATTGAAAAGGCTGACCATACTAAGCACTCCAAGAATATAAAGCAACTGAAACTCTCATACATTGCTGGGAAGGGTGAAGTGGTATCCACTTATGGACACTGTCTGGCATGCCACTAAAGAGAACACACCTACTCCTCCACCCAGTAATCCTGTGCCCAGGTACCCGCAGCCAGAAGAAATGGAGGTATAAGCGACCAGGACAGCAAGGAGCTCCAGTTCTTCATCTGTTGTATCACTTAGGGCATCAACTAAGTATATACCACCTTATCTAATAAAGAATTTGCACCTGACTATTCAACAAAACTACATAAGCACTTATATTTTGAGCCAGCAATCCCACTTCTAAGGATTTACTTTACAACAAGAAACAGGATATACTCGTGCAGGTTTACTTATTGACGTCTTCTGAGTAACCACAGAATATTTATCCCACAGATGCCCTTAACCTCAATGAAGCTGATAAAGGCTGCCAAAGTACCCATCATCATGAGGTGGGTGGGTGTGTAGGAAAACAGAGGGATGGCAACGGACTGTCTTAAAGAACTGGCCCGTCCCTCAGTGGACACTAAGATAATGGGCAACCCAGTCACCCGCCTCAGTCACTGTTAATGTCATGTCCTGGAAGCTTTGGCCTTTTAATTTAAATACCTCACTAGACCATGAAGTGCCCAGGGGCACCCCTGTTTAACATTGCCCCCGTGAGCCCAGTCAGGAACTATAAAGCTCACCAAGTGAAGAATATTGGCCTTGGGCACTTCTAGAAATAAATTCTCTTTCTTGGCTGCCGCTGGTCACCTTATATCCTCCAGGCTTCATTCTGGTCTACAGGGGAATCATCTACCTTGGGAACTCATAATTCTTCAAAAATTCATTTACTAACTCTGTTCTCTAAAAAGGTATAGAAGTAATGACTCCCAGTAGCAAGGATTACACCTAGCACTCAAAATGGTTGCTCCCTGGACAACCGGAGCTCCCTAGACAAACAGCTGATTGAGCACTGGGACAGGGAAAGAACTAGGTAAGCCTGGAAGAGACACTATTGTGCCAAAAAGCAGGGCTCAAAAAAGGATGAAGACCTATAAAAAAGCCACAGAAACCAGTTTGAAGGGGTTCTCAGTGACCAAATCTAGAACAATTTGAGCTTCAAAAAGCATAGTATTCTTAATATTGGTACTGTATACCTTGGTATTAAAAATAATCCATAATGATACTTTTTAAAAGAGCATAAGAAAAGCATTTTTTAATTGATGAAATACTAATAAATGTAGAAAGAATGATAAAAAAAATTCATCACTTGGCAAATACTGATGCAGTAACTAACTTGAAAAAGGGCCACAAATGAAAGCTAAAACTTTGTGAAAGAGTCTCAGGTAACAGTATGTTCCTCGTTTATCCTAGTCCACTCAACAGATTACATATTACAAAAGGAAAGGTACCTCAACACTGGACCATCTGATGGACATCTCTTTAACCTAGTGAATCAGTTAGTATCACCAATGTGTGCCTCCTAAGGTGAGGCTATGGGAAATCTATGCTATCAAATGCAACGTGAATCTAATTATTAGGAAACAGTCAAAGGCAGATTGTGAAATATTTACAAGTCAACTGGCCTGGACATTTTAAAAAAGGTTAAATGTCATAAAAGACGCCTCCTCCAAAAAAAGGACAAGTAGACTCTTTTAAATTAAAGAGAACTAAAAGCAAAAAGAAAGAAAGAAAGAAAGAAAGAAAGAAAGAAAGAAAGAAAGGAAGAAAGAAAGAAAGAAAGAAAGAAAGAAAGAAAGAAAGAAAGAAAAAAAGAAATAGAAACAAACTAACGAGCAAAATAAAAACAATGCAGTGTGTGATCTCACTGGATCCTGGTTTTAAAAGAGTTCTAAAGAACACTTTGGAGGGACATGGAAAATTAAACCACAGATTCTATATTACAAAATAATGATGGTAATACTGATGTTAAATTTCCTGAGTACACTACAGGCACTGCAGTTATACAGTAAAACCACTCTGGTGCTAGGTGAATGTACAGTGAAGGGCCACAGTGTCAATATAACTTTCTTTTGAATGGTTCAGGGAAGGTAAGTACACACATGCCCAGAGGAACAGATAAGGCAAATATGGTATATCAGGTGAGAGTATACAAGTCTTCATTTACTTTAAACTTTTCTACAGGTTTGAAGTTTTTCAGAATAAAAAGTGGAAGAAAAATGTAGAAACAGTTTTTAAAAATTAACTTGCTATTTGAAATAAGAGTTTGTAAAATGGACCAACGAATAAAATAAAGGACACTAAAAAAATAACAGCAGCACTCAGACTAGAAATGTGATCTACCTCTGGATATGTAAACTGATCTTTTTTCAAAGTAGAACAATTTAAAAAGAATGTATGGGGAAATGTCTGATAAATTATTTCAACCTGTCACCTCCAAACAGAAACTAAATCAAATTAACTGTTGAAACTCTGAGCCCTGAATATAAAAGGTCTCAGTAGATGAGGGGACATCTTAGTCAAAGACAGACCTCCTTGAGCCCCTTGAGATAGGTGTGCTGGCACCCAAGACCCTGATTGCTGGATCTTTCACTAGGGTTACTACTTTAAGTGGCAGGACACCTTGAGAAATTCTCCCCACATCACCAGCCCTGAACACAAACAAACTAACTTACTGCCTGCTATAAAATGGGTGGATTCTCCAAGTGCAGTGTTTTTCTCTTGATGCCTGTACAGGTACCCTTCTGGGCCCATCACATCACCTGTGGGACTTGGGACCCAGAGGAAACAGTATCAACATGCTGATGCCATGCAGCTTGCCATGCTGAGTAATAAAGTCCTTGGTCTCTGACCCAGGAATCACATGTTCCACCAGCATCCATGAAACTAACAGAACTCATAAACCCCAGACCTAACAGCTATTCAGAGTGATTATGGAGACTGTGGGAAATGAAAGACAGGATACTTGTCCACAAGTAGTTGTTGGCTGAGAATGTTGTGAAAGTGTCAAATAAGGAATGGAGATGTATCCAAGTTGACAAGGTTACTGAGATTCAAGAAACAATATACTACGGAAACTTCGAAATAGGCTGGTACTGTTGAAGACAGAAAAAGTTGGCTGAAACTTGGGCTAACAGAGGCAGTGAGCTTCATGTTAAGAGCATGAACTCTGAAGCTGGAATCCTGGTTTTAATGTGCTACTTACATGATAGTGAACGTAGAAGCCACATAACCTCCTCTGTAAAATGTGGCTTGCAATGGACTTACTATGTCCTATAAGAACAGTGATAACGAGTTACTATATACAACAGTGTCTGGTTCTTAATAACCATTCAACAAGCACTGATTGTTCTTCTCATCATCACCCCAGTTTCATCAAATAAGATAAACAATTAAAGGAGATTCTCAGAATGCTCCTTTGAGAATGCAGAGAACAAGACCAAGGTAGTTTGATGAAACAGGAATATGAAACAGAGTTAGAACAGCACTTTAATCCTAACTTTACTTCTCACTAGACTGAGTGGTCTAAGCATTGGCAGATCACTTGGCTTTATCATCCAGCCTATGGCAAGCTTCGCCCCTTCTACTTGCCTCCATTTATGCAGTCGACAAATTGTATTGAGCATCCACATTAGTCAGACACCATTCAAGACACCGAGAATGGAAAAAGAAAGAGAAATGGAACTATGTATGGCAAGAAAAGTGTATAAGGTTAAGAAAATCAAAATTCTAGAGTGATTCTATATCCATATTGCTTCTCCAATGTCTACATACTTGCTCAACCTTAAGTAAACTGATATTGGAAAATGTTAACTCTGCAAAGATAGAGCCACAGAATTATCCTTAAAGAAAAGGTCTTAGACCTCAGTCAAAAGATTGGCAAATAAATACATATTTGTATGTTTTAAGTTAAAATAAAAAACATGTATCTGTTTTTTCCATGATTCTTATTTTAACTACTTTTCTCATTTAAGCAACTAACAATCTCAATCACCTCTGACTATATGCAGCTGCTAACCAGATAGCTTTACCTGGATGTTAAGAGACACCTCCAATTTAACGTGTCTAAACTATATTAACTTTTATCTTCAGATCTGTTCTGCTCATCTGTTGCCTAAGCTAGAAATCCGGGACTCATTCTTGACTCCTCCCTGTCCCTCAATCGCACATTTCTTAATCACCAACTCTTGGTAATGTTCAGATACTTTTAAAATCTATTTCCTCTTTTCCTTATCCTTAGATAAGACCTTATCTAAGACTTTAAATAAGACCACAGTTCTAGGTCTGCAAATTAGTATAGTTTAGTGGAGAGAATGCAAGCTTTGAACCCATAAATACTTATTATCTGAAGTATGCTGCTGCCGTTTGCAGATTGTGTGGACAAAACTGAGACATTTCCCGAAGTATATAGTGTTAACACGGAGCTTGCACTATATGGAAATATGACTAGAGACTCGTAGCCGGAACTACTTGCTATCTCCATCTACTTTCACCAGTGTCCGAATCAAAACTCGAAATCAGGCCCTTAGGTCAGGTCTTCAAAGACTACAAAAGGCTGAACTCCGACTCCTTCGCGTGGCTAACAGGTCCTTCAGCATCCTCTAGGGCTAGGACCACCTCCCAAACACACACACACCCCTAAACTGAAGGCAACGACCATCGGAGCACTCCTGGGTCGCCAAGAAACACAGTAGTGTGCCTGCTTCAATCGTCACTGCTTCCCGTCAGGAAACCAATCCTCAGGCGCAGTCAGCTAGCAGACTCAGCGTTACAGGCATTGCACACCTCGACCTAGGCCAGACACGTGACGGCCGCCCACTCGCACCCCAAAGTCAAACAGGCAAAGGGAAGGAGTAAACCCTGCAGACGGCTCGCGACGGTGCCGGCCGAACGTTACCTGCTGCAGATACTGGTTAATAGTGATGTGCGCCATGGTGGCGCCCACCGCCGGGACCGGACAGAGCATGCGCGCCGGGACGCGCGTCACTTCCGGCTCGCTGTCCATTCCTAGCCTCGCGCCTGTGACCCCACTTTCCCCGCACGTTGGTTCCGGAGGTAGTGTTCGCGAGATCGCCAGCCCTAAGCCGGCATGGCGACACTCTCAGGCTGAGGAAGGCTGGGGTCTCTGTGCTACGATTGCCTCGCCTACCTCAGCGAAGACGCCTCGTTCGCGCCATTTGGGTCCGCCGGCCCGCCCAGGCGCGCCGGCCCCCGGGAGTTGACAGGACTTAGGCTCTGCCGCCCCCTCGCTGTTGCAAGTTCCACACGGACCGCGGTTGACGCGGACTGGCCGCGCTCGCGAACCTCGGGGTCGGGGTTCGGGTCGGGGCCGGAGTAGGGTCGGGGTCGGGTCAGAGCTGGGGCCGGGTGGAGGCCGGGAGGCGGTTGGGCCGGACCGAAGCGGCGCTGTCGAAGCCGAGAGTTATTGAGGGGAGAGGAGAGGAGAGGCCCAGCAGTCCGTCCGCGCGGCTCCGGGAGGAGGTGGAGGAGGCGGCCGAACGGGGCGGGGCGCCCGCTGCTTCCCGGCCGCAGCCATGGCGGACGAGACCCCCAGGAAGGGCAACTTCTCGGCGCTCGTCGGGCACACCAACGGCCTCACCAAGCCCGCGTCCCTCGCGGCAGCCGCCGTCACCTCCAAACCAGGGGGTGGCGGCGGCTCCAAGAAACTAGTGATCAAGAATTTCCGAGGTAGGTATGGGGAGCGGCCTAGGGAGAGGGTAGTTTGTGGGCCGGGAGGAGGAGGGGAGAGAGCAGTCACAGAGAGGAGTCTTGGAGGCGAAGGATGGGGTCGGGGGCTCCCCGGGCTGGAGTGGTGGTGGGGCGGCCTGGGAAGAGACCACGGAGGGGCTGGAGGTGTTGATCAGAGCGGCCGCACTGTGCCGGTGGCGGGGATGTGGGGACGGGGGAGTGCAGTGTCGTCTGCTGGATCCCTGTCTGTTCGGAAGTCTCCTTCACAAGTTGGCGGTCATTGGGCCAACCCCTGGGCTCTCAGTAGGTTTGGGGTCCCCGGGTACTTCCGACGAGAGCACAGTCCTTTTCCGACTGCCAGCTTAAGCTGAGGTGAATGCAGCAGGTTGAGTTCACTGCTAGCAGCTTTCTCAATCTATGCAGTCAGTCCAGTTGGAATAAATTAGGCCAGATAATTCAGGTATTTTGATTCGCGCGGTGAAGCAAAAATTAGCAGCTAGTAAAGCTCTTCGTGATGTAATTTTTATTACTTCCTCCACTTTTTATCAATTCTATCACTGTTATTATCTCAGTAAACACCTTTGATGTAGATATAGAAATTATAAGCATATTATTTACTTTTCTCCCAACGTCAAACAATTTAACTTTAAATGTTATATAGAGCTTAATTATTCCATGTTTATACGTTTGTAAAGTCAACTTAAGTAAATGGAGACTACGATTTTTATGTTTTCTGTGTGTATTTACCCTAACAGTCAATATGAAATGTATTTAGCAAAACTAAGATATTGTGGTTGCATAATTTGTAACATAAGAAATTTATAAATACAATATTTTGTGTCGGGAAAAGCTAATTTCTGTGTTCTTTACCAATGTGTCTTTTAAAGTACTTTTTTGTGACTATTTTTTGAGAGATTATGATTGTTAGCATGTATGTCATTCCCCACTGACTATCTGTGAATTACAGACCGACCTAAATTGCCTGATAACTACACTCAGGATACCTGGCAGAAGCTTCATGAGGCAGTGAAAGCCATACAAAGTAGTACCTCCATCAGATACAATCTGGAAGAGCTCTACCAGGTAAGGCTCCATGCATGGCAGAAAGTAGAGCTTGTTAGAATTATCAGTGAGATATAAATGCAGAAGTTTCATAGGCAAGGAAAACTTCAAGATATGATGAGGCCAGCATCCTGTTTCTCACCTACCTGGTTGTTTTTATAATTTTCGAACAGTTGGCCCAACTCCAGTGAAATGTGCTACAGATGTAGATTGTATGGTCCTTCGTATCGTTTCAGAGTCAGTAATGAAGGAAATAATAGAAATCCCTATGACAACATGTCCCAAGTCAATGAGTGTTTTCATTTTTTGGTATTTCTGTGATTTTTATTTTCAAACTTAAGTTCCTAGAAAGATATTTAAAGTAACCCAGGAGAAAGATGTGTTTCTAGGACTCACATGATTCTTAACATTTTCCAGATATGCAGGAAATTAATGTCATAATTCTGTTATACATAAAACTTATACTCTCATTTGTTAATACAGCCATTTTTCCCACTTCATTGTGTTTTATGACTACTTGTAATTAAAACATGCAAACAGATTTTGATACATTTAATTTAAAGTAATAATATTCCTTTTCTAATAAAAATGGTCAAAAGTACATTTTACTATTTGGATATTCAATTTACAAGCAGACTGGTTTTTCTGATATCTTGTTTTTAAAGCATAGCATTTGTTAACTAGTTATATTTACATTTTATCACATGGTAGTGTGATCAAATTCCTCTTAAGAGATGTGAATTTAAATTTTTTTCTGTTTATGTGAGTGATTACATTATAAAAATTATAGGAAGCACAAAGAAGAAAATTAAAACCATCTATGCTCCCACTACCCAAAAAAGACTACTATTGACAGTGTGATGGACATATGTCCCTTCTTTGTCTTACATTTGTGTGAGTTTATTTTTTAATCAACTTTATTAAGATATAATTTACATACATATTTCAATAAGTTTTAACAAACATATACTATTGTATACTTGCCACCACAATCAAGATATAGACTATTTCCATCACTTCAAAAACTTTCCTGACATGCCTTTGCATTCAGGCATCTCCCCTGACACCCAGTCCTTGGCAATCTCTGATTTTCTCTCTCAGTATATTTCACCAGTTCTAGATCTCATTTGAATAGAACTATGAATTTTGTAATCTTTTATACCGAACTTCTTTTATTTAGAATAGCGCTTGTGATATTCATGCCCACTGTGTGACAGTAATTTTTTTTGTTGTTGTTGTTGCTGAGTAGTATGGATACCTTTCCCCAGTTAATGGTTATTTGGGTTTCCAGTTTGGGATTATTGTGAATAAAGTTTCTGTGAACATTAATGAATAAGTCTTTGTGTGGATATGTATTCTCATTCCTCTTGGATAAATAGGAGTAGATTCTCAGAGTTACATGAAAAGTGTATGTTTAACTCAATAAAACATTTCTAGTTTTTCAAAATGGCTATACCACTTTGCACATCTACCACCAGTGTATGAGAGTTGTAGTTGTTGCACATCTATGTCAACATTGTCAACATTTAGTATTGTCAGTCTTAATTTTAGCTAATTTAGTGTAATTTCACTGTGGTTTTAATTTGCGTTTCTCCAGTGATACTAAGGATTTATTTGTCCGTTGCCATGCTACATACTTTTTTAATGAAGTGTGTATTAAACTCTTTTGCTTATTTTTTATGGAGTCGTTTATCATCAAATGTTTGAGTTTATTATGTATTCTGTGTACAAGTCTTATACCAGATATTTGCCTTGCAAATAGTATTTTCTCCCAGTCTGCACCTTATCTTTTAATTCTCTTTAATTATATCTTTCACAGAGCAGTTTTAAATTATGATGGTCTATGTATCCATTTGCTCTTTTATGGATTATGCTTTTAGTATGTATCTGAGATCATAAAAATTTTCTCTTGTATTTCCTTCTGAGACATCTTAGGGTTTTAGGTTTTACATTTAAGTCTATAATCTATTTCGGGTGAATTTTTCTGTTATGTTTCAAGGTATAAATCTAAGTTCAGTGTTTTCCCTGTAGATGTCCAGTTGTTCCCGTGCCATTTGTTGAAGAGACTATCCTTTCTGCCACTGAATTGCCTTTGCTTTGTCAAAAATCATTGTCCAGATGCATGCAGTGGTAATGAGTCTCAAAATCAGGGAACGTTGGCCCTCCCACTTTATCCTTTGTCAAAATTGTTTTGGCTATTCTAGGTCCTTTGTATTTTCATATGAATTTTAGAATCTGTTTGTCAATTTCTACAAAAAACCTGCTAGAATTTTGATGAAGATTATGTCAATTTATAGATTAGTGTGGGGAGAATTGATTTCTTGACAATATAGAATCTGCCAGTTGATCATAAGGGACAGCTCTCTATTTAGGTCTTCCTTAATTTCTCTCAGCAATGTTTTCTAGTTTCAGTATACGGACCTTGTACAACTTTATCCCTGAGCATTTCATATTTTTAATCTATTATAAATGGTATTATAATTTTAATTTCTAGTTTTTTTAGTGGATAGAACTACAAATGATTTCTGTATATTGATTTTGTGTATTGCTACCTTGTTAACCTCACTTGTTATTTCACATAATCTTGTTATTTCTAGTAGCTTTTTGTAGATCCCATCGGATTCCCTACATAGACAATTGTGTCATCTGGGAATAGAGATTTACTTCTTCCTGATCTGCATACCTTTTATTTCCTATTCTTGCCTCACTGTGCTATTTAGAACCTCTGGTATGGTTAATAGAAGTGGAAAAAGCAGATATCTTTATCTTGTTCCTGATTTTAGGGAGAAAGCTTTTAGTCTTTTATCATTGAGTATTATGCTAGTTAGCTATGGCTTTTTCAAAAATAGCCATTATCAGGTTGAGGAGATTTCTTTCTGGTCCTAGTTTGCTAAAAGTTTTTATCAGATATGTATTGGATTTTGACAAAACCTATGAATACTAAAGTAATCATATAATTTTTGTTTTTTGATGTAGTGTGTTGATTGATTTTTTAAATATTAAACCAATCTTATGTTCCTGGAATCGGTCCTGCTTGGTCATGAGCTATTATCTTTTTAATATATTGTTGGATTCAGTTTGCTTACATTTTGTTAATTTTTGCATCAGTGATCACAAAGGTAAATGATATGTTCTCTTTTTATAATGTCTTTGTCTTGTTTTGGTATCAGATAAATGCTGGACTCATAAATGAGTTGGAAATATTCTCTCATATAATTTTTCAGAAGAGTTTGTAGAATTGGTATCATTTTTTCCTTAAATGTTTGATTCCCCTGTGAAACCATCTTGGCTTTCTTTGTGGAAAGATTTTAAACTGTAGTATAGCCCTATTCAGGTTATCCATTTCTTCAGGTTCGCTAATCTTCTGCAATGTCTAATCTGCCATTAATACCATCTGGTATAATTTTCATTCCATGGATTGTTTTTCTCTTTAGGTATTCAGTTTGAATTACTTTTTATATTCCCTGTTTCTACTTAACTTTTCAACATATGAAACAGTTGGTTATAGCTGTTTTATTGTCCTTCTCTGCCAGTTCTATCATCTCACAGTTCGGCTTGCTTTTGATGGACTGATTTTTCTTCCCATTACAAGTTTTGTTTTCCTCTGATAATCTTTGATTGGATGTCAGGCATTGTGAATTTTGACTTGCATTCCTATAAATATTATTGAGATTTGTTCTGGACTTAAATTATTTAGAAACAGTTTCATCTTTTAAAAGTTTTAAGATTCTTTAGGCAAGACTAGAGCAGTGTTTTGTCTAGGGCTAATTGTCCCCACTACTGAGATAAAACCTTCCTGGCTGGTGGGAAGGTACTATTCCAGGCCTTGTGGAGCACCAGACACTTTTATCTCTAAACTCTTTCCTTCCTGGCTGTGGGTATTTCCTCACACTTTTGTGCTGGTCAGTGCTCTGCTGAATACTGTAGGAGGACCCTCGTCTCCTTGCACAAACTCTACTCTGGCTACATCTCTTCCCTCTGGGCCTTCACCTTGTAGACTCCAGCCTCAGTTCCAGGTACCTGCTCTGCAGCCTGGAAACTGGATGCAGAAGCCAGAACAGTTGGGACCTATTTGTTTCCCATCTCCCAGAGATCACTGTCTTTCATAGCCCAGAGTGTACTGCTTTGAAAACTGTTGTTTCTTATATTTTGTGTGTGTTTTGTTTGCGGGAGAGGCGGTTCAATTAGAAGTATTTGTTTAGTTTCTTTATTATGTCTTTACCAGAAGCAGTCCTAACAGTGCCTAAACTCTCATAGATTTTTAATTTAATAAAATTAAATCTTATAACTAGGGCTTATTATTCCTCTTTTCCTAGAGATTTGACTATCTGGTATCACTTGCTCATCATCATTCTTAGCAGAATGTCTTTGCTGTACCTTTACCCAGCAATATGTTTCATAATGGTCACCATAGATATTATCATAAACAGTGTTTCCAGATGCCCTGGGTGTCCACATGCATGTCTTGAGACCTTGTGGCTTAGGGATTCTTACCCCCGAATGGTATTATACATTCCAGGGGACATCTCAGGAGGGCCTGTGTGGCAATCAGTTGATCAGCTTATAGAGGAGCATGTACTCAGGCAGGCAGGCAGGCAGGTTCCTGGTGACAAGAAGTACCAGGAGTCAAAGTGCATATCTGCAGTGAGGTGCTCAGATCTTATGGAAGTAAATGAGATAGAAATAGTAAGTGATATCACTTGTGAAATTATTGACCACTCACTTTATCCCAATCTCTGATAAAGTTAACTAGACAGTATATTTGACCTGATGTTTCAAAATAAGGTCTTAAGTTTCTGCTAACGTGGTATGGTATAAACTTTGCCAAAGACTCTTATGTGAAAGTAACAATTCTCACCAAAGTTTGAAAGTTTTTTTTTTTTTAAGGAAGTTTTCAGGTTAATTTGATGGAAAACTTCATGTTTTGATATTAATCGGTTTCCTCAAAGAGGGATTTAGTATCTCTCTATCAAGGTCTCTTATCTGCCTGTCAAGGTATCCTCTACCCCATATAGACACTTTAGAAGGCCTGCCTAGAAAGAAAAAACAATTACAGTGTGTCTGGTGCAGCCTGCCTATTATTTGTTTGTTACTTTGTTCTTGTTTGTCAAAAAAGGAGATTCAAAATATGTTGATAAAGTTAACAAAGATACTCCTACCCATAGTCATTTTCTTCTTGAAATGGGAGGAGAATATTTTGAATGCATAGATCTTTTTGGTCTGTTTTTAAAGATCTGAGTTTAGACTTGTAATCACTACTTGCTGAAGAAGGTATATTTGTGTGTCTTATGTCTGTTTTAGTCCTACTTGTCAGCTTAATGAGACAACAAAAAACTAAAGATTGCAGTTTTTAAAAGTTTTTAGAGGAAGGCTAATTATAATTTCAGACTAGTTTTGATGTACAGAAACAGAGGTTCTGAGAAAAGCCATGTTATTTATCTTGAGCCATGGAGTAATATCTCTATGAAATCCTCCTACCTGATAATAATTTAGTGAAGGAGAATGAAATAGAGTTAGGTATTGAATGAATTAACAAGATGGCTAAAACTGATTAGAAAAAGTGAAAAAGCCCAGAAAATGGTAGACAAATAGACATATTATTTGATGAATCAATTTGAGAAAGGTTAAATGAGAGTGAATTCGACACGTAAGTTATTCAAAAACAGGAGACTATTCAAACTAAAATGTATTATGCCTTATAGAAAGGATTTCTAATTCAACAGCTTTCATAACTCAGTAAAATTAGTCATTTGTATTAAGTGATTTACTTTTAATATTTGGAACTTGGAATCTATTATGCAGTCAGTGTTGGTAAATACAGCCAAAAGACTGTAACTGGTTTTCTTTAAAGCTCTCACCCTAGAAAACTTTTCTCATATTTATTGTCACTCAGTTTGAGTCCTGATTTAATTTTTACATTGTTTACTCATTTCTTAGAGGTAGGAACCTGCAAGGGTAGAGCCCTGTTAGCATCTTCTCTCTCCCTTTGTGGTGAGCAGGTCACCATTTATATCGGCCTTCCTTTGAGTAGGGTCCATCTTTCCAACTGTTTATTGTTTAACAAGGGACTATTGTTGATGGAAGAAATTGTTCAATCCCAAACTACTAATATTTCTAAGAACACTGTGCTGGCCTTCTAACTGTGAAATAAAGACCGTGAATTCTGCCTTGTGCCCCAGCCAGTATATCTTTATAATAGTCAACCAGGGATGTGGTTTTTCCAAGGGCTGGAGTGGGGGTATTGTTTTTCATTTTCCCCCTTTCTTTACATAAATAACTCTTAGTACTTGCCTGTTTTTTTACTTCATGATTTCTCACTGTGATGAGTTTCACTCTTTTATCTCTCCAGTCTCAACTTTAGCCCTATAAAAATCTTTACATAAAACATATTCTTCCAGAATTGGTACACCCTAATTTCATAAATGCAGGATAGTTCTTTTTACCACAGCTCACTTTAATTTTATGTTTTGGTATTTCGCACTTAAGGGGAATCATTTTGTTTTAGCAGTGATGAATGCACTTGGAGGTGAGGGTTTGATTCTACAAATAGACAGGCTGTTTATGTGGATGTGCTTACTGTTTTCCTTTAATACACTTAATACGGATAACCATTTGAAGAACTTAGGTGTGGTGGCCCAGCAGACCTACTGATTAGAGAGCAGACTCAGACAAGCATAGTTTTCCCACTTGACTAAGTTGATACAAGAAAAACATCTCTATTCTAATACAACTAAAACCCAAGTGCTGCTGCTTCCCCACTTCCAATTAGGATTAGTTAAATTCCTTTTCTCTGTGATGACTCTTAAATATATGAACAGCAGTAGCACCCTAATATGAAGCATACAATACAGGTCAAATTCAGGTCATTATACATCTAGAGAAGGTATTTCTGAATCTCAAAATATGACTAAATCTCTAAAACTTGTTTTGGGAAAGGGAACTCCTGTGTTCTACTGCTCCTGTAACAGTACAGAAAAGTTTGCCAGGGTCCCTGCCAGTGTGGGTAGAGAGCAGGGCTGCCCTCTGTCTTCTAAGGTAATGAGGTATCTGTAACATGAAGATACCAGCAGTGACTCAGCAAAAAACATGGAGAAATAACAGCACCAACAGCAAGCCTGGGTTACCCTGGGATTTGGCTACTGGTTTTAAGAGGTCTCTAAATTACCAGTTTTAAAAACAATCTCAGTGTGCTTCACATTAAATAGTATGTGCCAAATAGACATAAACGAGAAAGAGTTGGTTATGAAATTCAACAATGACAACGTGTCACAACTAGGAAAAGATTGTTTTGAGGGCATTGCCTCCTGATTCAGAGATTAGAGCATTCAGAAAATGGTTCTCATAAGATGTTCTATGAAGGACATGTACCACTAAGCTGATCCTGATTTTTACCAAAAAAAATCCATTTTATACATGGGTAATATTAAAACTTATTTTGTAGTAATTATGTTTTTGGAATTCTCTTAATAATTAACTACTGAAGCAACAGCCTTAGTTGTGAGCTTAGCCTGGGTTTTTTGGTTTGTTTCTTTCTTTCTTGGTGTTACATCTTGTTATTGATGGTTAAATCCAAACATGGGGGAATTAATATATATTGAAGTAGTATTTCTCTTAAATTTATATTATTTTTATTTTAAAAGTAAAATGTGTTAATGAGTTTTATAAGATTATGAAAGGCTTCTATTAGTGCTGAATTAACAAACTTGGAAAAAGACTTAGAATATATTTAATTATAAACTTTTAACCAAAAGTCACAGTGTTTATGTAAGGTTTAAGTAAGAGTATAGTTGCAAGTATGTAGAAATTTATTCTTAGAGAATTTAAATGGCTTTTCCAAGATAATATAACTAGAGGCTAATATAAACTTGTTCTGATAATCTTTTCTATGGCTCACACACCTCTTTAAATCTGTCTTCCCTTCCCCCACCCATAAACAGATTAAATCTAGACTAAGTAGGCAGAGAAATTGATGGAAAAATTAAGGCTAACTTGCTGCAAGTGCTTCTGTAGGATTGCTCTATTATTGGTAATATGCCATAAGCCAGCTTTAACCAGAGGAGGGTTATCCTGGGTTTTTAAGAGAAAAAAGGATACTAGATCTTTCACTAAATTATAAAGACATGACTACAAAGTGATGGAATTGAATGAAGGCTTTGAGAAAAGAATTGAAGGATGTAAAAACAAAATGTAGATAGGAACCCTTTATTTCTCTAGTAAGAATATGTAGAGGAAAGGTTGTATTTTTGTGTTATTGTTATAATAAACAATAGAAAACAGCTTATAATTTTTAAATTATTGTCATTCAATGTTCATTTTTGACCCTTGTAAATGTGCTTGTTTTATATGTTAGTAATTACTGTATTTATTTAATTTAGGATACATGTAGCAGTTCTCATATTAAATATTGAGATTATTAATACTTATAATTATTGCTACAATGTAAAAATTTAAGATACCTTTTCCCCTTGGGAATATTATGTTGAATTTCGACTCTAAAGTATTTTTATTCTGTATTTTCCATATTTTTTAAATAGTTCAAAACTAGTCAATAGAAAAACTACATTTCAGTTTATAGTATTTCATATTTGGATTGAATGTGATGTTGGTTTTATACATGAGATTAAAAAAACTATTAGAACTGGTAAGAATATACATTTTTTTGATGTGTATAAAAATATTTTAAAAACAGTTCTGCCTCAAAAACTTGTTTTTTCGTTAATTTAAAACAAATTTAAGTAAGTTGTACTTTTTTCCTTCAGCTCATTATGGACAGAATCATTGCACGGCCCATAAAAGTGAAAGGAACTGGAATTTCTGTTTTTCTCCCAGCTGTTTGGAACGTAGTCACTGAGGGTCTGGAGCAGTGATTTCTTACCCTAGTTTCAGATTATAATCATCAGAATAAACTCATACATATTCCTATGGCCTGCACCTTGGACTAATGAATCCAGAAACAGGGCTGTAGAGGTCAAACTTGTTTTGAAGTCCCTGGGTAACTGTGGCATGCAGCCAGGTTTAGAGACTGTTGTAGTAGGAAAAAGAGTGAGATACTTAAACATGGTGCAGGCACACCACCTGGGGCTAGGTATCATGGGGCTATCATAGGTGAGCCATTGAATCTGAGTTTCATGTTAACTATCACTAAGTACCATTTTTACCAAACTATTAACTAGATTCCAGTGTTCAAACAATAATTGCCCTAAACTTACATGTAATAGTTTATTTGTAGATTTCTTAAGTAGGGGGAGAGAGGTGTTTCACATAAATGATTATAGTTGCATGTAATTATGCAAGTGCTTTGGTTATGATTATACCTATATATACAAATAGTTATTTTAATGTTATTTGTAGTGAATAATTCATTATTCCTTTTGTTTTTAGGCTGTTGAAAATCTCTGTTCTCACAAAGTTTCCCCGACACTATATAAGCAGCTACGCCAGGTTTGTGAAGATCATGTCCAAGCACAAATTCTTCAGTTTAGAGAATATCCTTTTATTGTCTCATAAAGCTTTTATTTATTATCTAAATATTTTGAAACTGAACATTAATAAGATAAAGAGCCAGTGATTATACTTAATATTAAAATAATAGCTTTTTAAATTTCCTTTTATTTACAGAACCAAAACCTTACATTTGTTTCATACAACCTAATAAAATAGATTTTCTTTAAGTGGAATTTTACTGTTTATATCTAATTGCTAATCAGATTAAAGCAAAATGGTGACCTTTCATTGGGTCTGGTTGGAGTATTTAGGAAAAGGTCTGAAGAATGTCTTAACGTTTGAATATTCCTATTTATTGTTGTAAAAACCCATCTGTATTATTTTTCTACAGTGTATTACAAATAAGCACAAACTTGGCTTCTACCCATTTCTCAGCCCACAGTTGCATAGGTCAATAATAGTAGCTTAGCTCAGTGGGTTCTCTGCAGAGGGTCTCCCAGGTCAAAATTGCCAGACTTGCCTGAGGCCAGGCTCATCTTCTAGGCTTATTTAGGTGTTGGTAAAATTCAGCTTCCTTAAATCAGTTATAGGACTGACGTCGCTCTCAGGACCCAGAGACCACCCTTGATTTCTTGACACAAAATCCCTCTTCTGACAACATGGTTATTTGCTTCTTCTGGGCCAAGAGGAAAATCCATCTCTCTGATCTGCCAAGACAGTCTTACATGATATAACCCATCATATTCACAGCCCCCTCATAATCAAAGGGAGGAAGTTATAGGCAGAGGAATCTTAGAATTTTGCCATCTATATAACTAGATGTTGATCAGGCGAACTCTAAGCTCTTAGCATCCTAGACAATCCTTTATAACCTGGCCTCCATCTAGGACCCCTCCTATTATAGCCACCCACATGTCTCATTGGGTAAGAATTAGAAAGTGGGCTTGTAATTGCAGACAGTCTACTTGTGACTACAATTTTCTGGGCCACTGTTTCTTCATTTGTGAAATTAGGTAGTTGGAGCATGCTCATTTCTAAATTTTCTTCTAACTGGAGGAATTTTCTTTCTCTTACCCTCACTCACCTTGAGAAACTGAAGCATTCAAAGCTTATTAAAACCTTTCTCAACAGCCACCACAGATCTTTTGCCTGACATCGAGGATCCTGATTATCCATGATGTTGAAGCTCACCAAGGTCCACAGTGAGATGTGTCCGCTTAGGACAGTATTTGTAGTTCTCTCCATAAATGGGTCAATGAAGTCAATTCTGGTTCTGTTGTATTGACATCTGTAAATACAGCTCTATAGTATTTTCTGGCAAAGGTCTGTCTGAAAGATTGTGAGGTCATTCAGGATAATGGTTACCACGCTTTTGAAGCCTTTTGGAACCTGGCCAGTGTGTACCATGTCTGAGGCATCCTCTGAAGACACATTCATATGCCCCATGTACCTCTGTCACAGGTCAGGAGTCATGATGTGTGGGTTCAAGAACCCATATCCAGGATGTTGGTGTTTGAAAAGTGGCCTGACTCCCAGGCTTGGAAGTCATCAGATTCCCAAGTCTTCTCTCCAAGACAGGCACTAGTAAGGGTGAACTGGTGAACCAGGCATCAACAGTGTAGAAAGAAGTATGTACTATGTACCTAGGCTTGATTCATGAGTTCTTCCAAAATAGCAAACTGTCCTCAGAATCTAAACTTGTAAATAACTATAGACAAAACTCACTTTTTCCTTCCTCTGATTTCAGTTTTACAGCTGTGCAGCTTTGATTAGCTATGCTGGTTAGAAATGCTGGTTAGTCTGGGGCATCAGTAGTCAATCACACAAAAAAACTGTGCATTCCTCAAAACAGAAGGATGCATAAGGAAACAAGTCTTTGCTGTTAAGGAGTTCATGAAGCTGCACCATTATTTCTAAGCCTATCTTCATAATCTATGCTGATGCCAGCAGGCTTTGAGCTTCTACACAGAGGCCCTCTGCTCATACTCACATGACTGATGTGAAGTTAGGATACATGGAGCACTTGCTGGCAATAGGCTAGCTTTGCATATTTGCACAGCACTCCAAGTTATAGGTACCCTCAGTCAAAAGGTCTAAAACGACATAGCAGGTGAGTGGCCCTGGGTTAGTGCTAGGATTCAGATATATGTGACATAGTTTATGCTGCCATGGGCTGTGTAGACTAATGAGGGAGGCAGTAATTAAGTAGTCCAAAATAGAAACTTTAATAAATATTAGAAAATGTTATTTTTAGCTGTTATAACAAAAGGACCTAATGTGGGTGAAGGGTGTCAAGCGGTGAGTGACCACTACTGGTCTGTTACGGTATCATCATCTCCTGCTCTCCCCGCTGCTGCATGGGCAGCTCTTTTTTGCTGGAATTTGAAAACTCTGCCTTGCTTAGTTGCAGCATCTGAGCCACCTGATGGTGTCAGATTGACTGGTGTGGGTTTAACACTGTGCAGCTTTGCAGACTATGTGGCTGCTCATGGAGACCTACCAGGGTGTCCATCACAAGGCAAGTACCTCATGTCCAGCACTGGGTGCCAGAGCTGCCAGGTTTCTACCATGGTCACACCTGTCTAAATATGATTGTGACTGATTCTTAGTCTTTTTCAGACTGTCCCATATAAATTTCAGATACAGTGGGCTGTTAACATTTTCAGCAATTGTCTAAGAGTTCTTCCAGAATAATTTGTAAATCATTGAACTATTAGATCTTTGCTTTTTTTAATTTATTAGCAATGCCTCAATAGAAAATAAGATGTTTGGCCGGGACCACTGTTGTGGTCAACTACCCTAAGTAGTATGGCAAGGATACAGATGTGCCTATGAGTCCCTCCACTGCACTGCTGCTGCTTTTCCCTTCTCAAAGTGCTGACTGGTATCCTGCCTTCCACTGACTACATCTCCCTGTGTCAGACCTCCCTGCCAACTGAAGACTTCCCAACACCTATCTGATTTTACACATCACACACTATCTGGTGTGTTTTTTCACCTCTACATGCTAATCATTTTATATATAACCACAACAGCTCAGAGGGGTGTGTTCTGCTCACATGGAGGGACTGAGGCCTAGGTAAGTTTATTTGTCCAGTGTCATAGAGCTGGTAGAGGAAGACTGAAGCCTAGGAAATCTGTGTCTTTTCACTTCAGCAAGCTATTTTGTTCATCTGTACAAAGGGAATAATGTCTGTGTTGTGTGGTAGGGAAGATTAAACGAGCACAGATACGAAAAGCGCTTTGTAAACCATAAAGTAGTATGTAAATGTTTATGACTATTTAAGTTTAGAAAAACCTGTGAAGGCACTTGGCCGTGCTTTGCTCTAGGAGCCTATATTCAGTTTTTTCCCCCCTGTAAACAGCATTTTGAGTGTTTCTTTAAAAACATTCTAAGAGTCAATTTGAATGTTTTCCTAATTTGGTGAGTGAATGAGACTTGATGTCAGTTTTCATTGAGACTAGAAGTTAAAGTTGAACCTTAGCTATTCCCCTGCAGCCACCAGTCTACCAGTGCTGTTGTTAGTAATCGGCCTTACCACCAGGACAGTGTCTCCAGGAGCTCAGATACAGGGTTAGGTCAAGATCTACCCTTTTTGGTGTAGGGTCTTTGGTTCAGGAACTCAGGACTATGGATCCTATGGCCCGGCTGTTAGTTTCAGCTGGCAAGGCTCTGAAAGTAACCTGGTAGTGAAGTGCTACAAGAAAGAGGGGAAGCTGGAAAGGGGGCAGTAAGAGATGAAAGATGGGCATGCAGGCAGGGATAATTACACCTAGGTAATGAGATGTGGAGATAAAAACCACATTGATAGTTTTTGAACTTGTAGTCGTGCAGTATTCTGATTACTAACTGATATGTAGTATTCTATGATAAAGAGCTAAAATTAAGGGTTAAGATTACAATAAATTGGCCAACATTTCTAAAGTTTTCCTTAGCAGGTCTGCACAGACTCACTAGATAGTGTTTTATTTTTGAAGAAGATTAACACATGCTGGCAAGATCATTGCAGACAAATGGTAAGCATATTGACTCTTTATTAATGCTGCTTTTATGTATGGTGCACTATCCCCGAATCTTAATCAGTACTGCTTTTTTATGTCTGATCTCACTTCCTCTTTCTCTTTGGTATTATTCATTCTCTGATTTAGTTAGGGGATTTGAGTAGCTGGGAGTATATATGCTCGTGTAATCTAGCTGCCTTTTTTTTTTTTTTTTTTTAATCAAAGCCAGACCTCATATATCTTTCCTCACCCACCTAGGGATGGTGTGGAACAGATTGTGAGCTGAGATAGGGAAATTGTATTTGGGATTCTGCTTTGAATCAAATGCTCCCATTTAGCTCCCACGTAGTTTGGCTGCGGAGTAGATAAAAGCTATCAGGGTGAACTCTGCTCTTCCATGAGCTCTGCTCTTCTATAATGGGTCTGGCTGCTAACTTGGCCTTCAAACCAACCTTTCAGATGATAACTGACAGTATCCATAATTCCTGAATGGGTTTCTAAGTTTTTTCTTAATTCTAGTTTATGACTAATGATCAAGCCTGAATTCCAAAACTTTCCTGTTGCTAGATAACCAAAGTCTTACATTTTGAAATGTATTCTAGTTTGATTTTATGTAAATGTTTTTAGTGTGACCTGGCTATTTATGTAAGTAAGAAAAAAGATAGTATTAGTAGCTTTCCTAAATAAGTTGAATTCTTTTGTTTCTTAAATGAAGTAAGAGATACGACTATCTCTGTTCTGGGCCAGGCACCTGGTAGATGGTAGAAATAGATGAATGTCTGTTGGGAAAGTTTTGTTTATGAGTGTAAGAAAATCTCCACATCAGAGTCTGGTTAGTTCCATGGTAGGAGAATTACTGGTTACAGCATGCATGTTAGCATGGTGAAAGAATGTGACTGATTATCCTGCATCCTTCTCGCTCTGCTTGCAAAGTAGTATGCAATACATATACCTGGCCAACAGCCTCATTTTAATGTAGCAAGAGCTAATGGTTTAAAAAGCTTAAAGCATCTAGATTTACTACATCAGTCAGGTAATGACCAGATTTCAAAGGAATCCTTTCTTGAGGTCTCCAACCACCAACTGTGGACCAATACTAGTCCTTGGTGTGTTAGGAACTAGGCTACACAGCATGAGGTAAGCAGCAGGCGAGCAAGCAAAGCTTCATCTGTATTTGTGGCCTCTCCCCAGCACTAGCATCACCACCTCAACTCTACCTTCAATCATCAGGCTTTAGATTTTTACAGGAACACTGGTCCCTGATGCCAAAAAGAATGGAGATCCCTGCTTTAAGCTAAGTACTTTTAAATCCCTACAGTTATAGATTTTCTGGATAAAAGAGATCAAGGACAAACACCAAGAGGAACTGTAATTACATTTAGAGGGAAAAAATAAATCATGACAGTCTGTCTTGGTGGGGAACATCTTTTCATTAGGAAACAATTACTGTTAGATTTGAGAAACCCAGCACAGTTATAGTTTGAAAGGCCTAATCTTGAATATTTTCTTAGTAAGACACATAAATAAATTTTTTCCTAATTTCCAGATCATGATCAGAAGCATTTTCCTGTTTTTGGATCGTACTTATGTACTTCAGAATTCCATGCTTCCTTCTATCTGGTGAGTCTCCTATTCCAGACAGCTGTATCTGCTGCTATAACTAAAACCACACGTTTGACTCGTGTCTTCCACTGGTTAATTATATGAAGTGTATGTGGTCATTTGTCTGTCTGTTATGCCAGCCAAAAGCACTAATGCACACGTCCAGGTCTCAGAGGATTTTAATCCTGGAGTGTCTCCATCACCTGTGAAGGTGACAGGGTGGAGCTGTGGCAGGCTGAGTTAGGAGCAAGTTCTGGCACATTCTCCAGCCTGCAGTGAGTGTCAACAGTGAAGGCAGAAGGCAAGCACAGAAGTGCTATGTGAAGCCATGTTTCTGTAACTGGGCTCTGGACTTCAGTACCGTCTGGAGCCAGTGGCATACTGCTCACCTCTGCTGTGAGGGAAAGTCTGAGAGACTCATTTAGTCTCTCTGGCAGCTAGAGTTTGAGCCTGGAATGGCTTCTTTCAGCGGTGTGGCGAACTCTGAGGAAGACTGTGACTGCTGGTGAGGTCATGACCCTGAAGTCCTGAAGCAGCTCACATGCTCCCCCATTCTGCTGACCATCCAAGGGCACAGGGGCCTAATTCAGGATACTGAGGTCTTTCATTTCCATCTTCTTGTCACACATCATCTTTTAGGGACAGTATAAATTAGGAACTCCTCCCCCATGTTACTCTGGGTCCCTAGACACTGACTTCCAATAGCCTTTGCTGATGCCCTTCACCTCTCTGCCCCACTGCCCTAAGTCTTCCTACTGCTGCCTCTAAAGAGCCCTGCCTGACTTGAACAAAAGCCTAGCTTTAATCTCATCCTTGGCTTCTTATTTTGTTGATACAGAAGTTTATTCTCTCATTTAGAAGTGATGTACTCTCTCATTACCTTTAAACCTGAGTTCTTTAAAAAGTTGCTTTCTTTTCCAACTTTTTGTCCATCTTTTCACACTAACGTAAAGCAATGTGATTTCTCCTTTCACCACATAGAAACTACTCTTGCTTACGATAATTGGTGATTTCTTGGTTACCAGATTTCAGTAACTTTTTTGTCTTTTTTATATAACTTAACATCTGTGCAGCTTTGGACAAACTCTCCTTATTGAAATTCTCCCCTTCCATAATACCACTTTCCCTCTTTGTCCTTTGTACCTCTCTGATCCTCTGACTTCTGCACATCTCATACTAGAGACCCATGGATGTTCGCAATAAGGCAGGCACTGCACAGAAAAGATAGCTTTTATTCAGAGAAATGATAAGGTAAAACTGATAACAGCAAATCGTAAAGCTCCTACTCTGAGCAAATCATAAAGCTCCTGCTCTGTGCAAAGCCCTGGTCTAAGAGCTTTGGCACCTACTAATTTACTTAATCTTTAGAACAGTTCTATAAGGGATAACTGTTATTGTTCCCATTTTATAATTGGAGAAATCAAGGCACAGAGAGTTCAAATAACTTGTCATACCTGTGTTGTTGGGCTACCTAGCCTGAACTCTTAACTTGTAAATGTGGTTTATAATGTAGCCATGTCATACAACCTATCTAAACATTGCTTATAACCTAAAGTAAACTGTACCACACTTAGTCCACTGCAACAGGCAAAAAAAACTGAGCATAATTGTGCAGTATGAAAAGAATCATGGCGAAGGTATATGAGAAACACATAGGGAAGGACAAAGAAGGAGAAGTAAGCTTTGACCCAAGCTTTGCAGAATGAGCAGGAGTGGTTAGATAGTTAGAAAGAAGCTGTAGAGAAAAGGAAGCCCTTTCTGGAAATGGGATAGCAGCATGCCCAGAATTGGCTGTTTTGGGGATAATCAGAGAGATGAAGCTAAGATACCGTGATGGCTGTTGTTAGAGAATTGTTGAAGCCTTTAAACTGGGATTTAGATTTTAGGAAGATGATTCTAAAGGAAAATTATCACTTTCTACACAATGGAAAATTAACACTTCCGTATGTGAAGTATTTCACAGGCATAAAACAATACATGTGATCCCCATTGAGTGTTATAAAAAGACATGTACAGAGAAGTTAAACTCCTTGCCTTAAAGTCACAGCAAGCGTGTGGTAGAGCCAGGATTCAAGCCCAGGTGGCTGGCTTGAGCCTACATGCTGACCACTCAACTTTACTGCTCTGACTTTGAGTACACTGAAGACTGCGACCCACCCACTCCTTCTCCAGGGAACAGGAACAAGCCATTGTGATTGTGGGGCACGGTACGGGAAAAGGTTCTCCAACACAGAGAGGGCTTCCTCGAACCTATGCTCACCAGCATGTACAGTGCTGACCATGACTGCCACTCACTGTTAATACCACTTAACACCACAGCCACCACTCTCATACCATCACTGCTCACTACTACTCTCTGCTACCACCACCACCGCTGCCACCAGTCACTGCTTACCACCTCCATCATCACCACTACCACTGCTCACTGTTCAGCCACTACTACCACCACTCACCACCACCTACCACCATTACTACTAACCATTGCTACTGCTCACCTCCACTAATCACCACTACCACCACCACTGCCCCTGAGCTGCCCATTCACAAGACCCAGCTTGGCCTAGGCATCAGAGTTTTGTCCCCTATCTCAGTATTTGGCACCTAGGGAGCCTGGAGTGGTGTTTTGGGAAAGCACAGAGGCTGTTCTTACATGTTTTTTGTGGATAGTAACAGCTGAATTTCTATTCATGTGCTTTTCAGTGACACACCTGACCTAGTAACACCTCAGCACTCCTCTTGTGACAGTTGCCTGACCTACTCCAGGAAAATATTCTTGATAAGGAAGGAAATAGTAGACTGACCAAAACTGAAAATTAAAAAAAAAAAAAATTCTTGATACCTGGATTTAGAGAATTAGCAAATGAATAAATTTGGGATGATACAATGTAGCTGGAGCTTCCCCTAAAACTTTTAAAAAGTGAAACTAAAATATAGTTTTGTTTTTTACTGTTTGTACAGGGATATGGGATTAGAACTATTTAGGAACCATATTATTAGTGATAAAATGGTTCAGAGTAAAACTATTGATGGAATTCTGCTATTGATTGAACGAGAGAGAAGTGGTGAAGCGGTTGACCGAAGCTTGTTGCGGAGTCTGCTGAGTATGCTCTCTGATCTTCAGGTAGATAACTCATTGTTCTAAATGTACCAATAACTTTTAGTAGCTTATGAGATCCCTGCCTAACTACTTACACAAAAATAAATGGATGTATCAAAGATTTAAGTGCAAAAAATGAAATCATAGAAGTATTTGTTGAAAATATGGAAGTTTTTTAACCTTTGGAAGGGAAATGACTCAGGCTAACACCACACCAGGGTCCACAGAAGAAAATAACCCTCACAACATGGACCCAGCATTCCTGAGAAAAAGGGCAAGGGCATGGCGGCACTCACAGAAAAGAGCAGTAAAGTGGGCTGGGCTGCTTTGGTTAGCTGAGTAGAGATCAGCTGACAAGATGTCAGCTTAACCTCCAGGGTCAGCCACACTGGAGTTGGCTGAGCCAGTCTGCTGAGGCCTCAGCAGTGGAATGGCAGGCATAGGCAGCTTATTAGTGCAAGTCAGTATAGCGATGCTTCCTCAAAAATTGGGCTACACCAGCACTTCAAGAAGTTTTTTTACTGTAATCGATGAGTAACTCTGTTCATTTCTTAGGTGTATAAAGATTCGTTTGAACTGAAATTTTTGGAAGAAACTAATTGTTTATATGCTGCAGAAGGCCAAAGGTTAATGCAAGAAAGAGAGGTGAGAATTGCCTTATTTCATTTTTATACATATGCATCTAAGTGTAATTGCTACATGTTTGTCTTTTCACACATGCAAACATTTTATTGAAAATCTTTTGAAGGCTACAATTAAGCTGAAATCCCTAGTAATGAGCTTCATTTTAATTATAGTAAGGATATAATTTCTTTCCCTTAGAAACTTTTTTTGCCCTCCCCACAAATAAGAAAGCCAGTAAGATAGCTTCTGAAATACATAAAGGAACTCAAGTTGATGCAAGAGGATAAAAGGTAAATCTTAAATATAAAAGGTAAATCTAAAACATGAAAATTTTTTACCTGTGTGAGGCATTGAAAAAATTACCCAGAAAAAGCTATGTGAAAAAAATAGTAATATGAACCTAAAAAACCTGACAACCAGTTTTATACAATCCTGAAGGAAGCCCCATGACCTATCACCTATCCTACTGTGTCGGATACACCCAACCATTGGTTCTTTCATTCTAGTTTTAAAGAGTTTCATTTCATTCTGGTACCAGGCCTGGCTGTTGCCATTAGATCAGAACCTTGAATACCTGTGTTATGGGGCCTTGGCTCTTCTGTCAGGTGACAGCAGGGACATCTTTTTCCCCTGGAAATATGAAGTCCATTTTGAGATCTTTTGCGACACTGTTTGGTGACCTCAAATGAATAGCTAGCCTATTGACTAGCTTTTGTTGAATCCGTTGTGTGTGGGCCAGGGGGTACCATTAGGCTCTGTAACCTCTGACTCAGGTGCTGTTGCTTACCTGTCCACAGGGCCTCAGTGATGGAGGGACCTGTGAAATCAACCCCGGGACATCATTGTGAACAGGGCACAGCAATGCAGTGCTGCCTTGGCCCTAATTCTAGGTGTTAATTTTGATCTCCAGGATTGAGTTTAAGAAAACTTTCTTCTGTGTATCTCTTCACCCTGCATACACTTCCCACCTTACTCCCCTACCCCCATTAATCTGTGTTAATATATTGTTTGTTAAAAGACAAGAAAATAATATTTTATTGTCTTAAGTAAAATCAAGAATCTTTTTTGTTACTGACATGTTTAAATGTTTTATTTGGAAGGTTCCGGAATATCTTAACCATGTAAGTAAACGTTTAGAGGAAGAAGGAGACCGAGTAATCACGTATTTAGACCACAGCACACAGTAAGTACTGTTTGTTTATTTAGTTTTTGCAATTTGATCATAAGTGAAACCTTTTTCTAGCTGGTTATTGAAATAAATGGTATCATTGTAGACTCACTTATTACTATCTGGGACTATTTTTGCTCTTATTAACACATTTTGCTTATATTATTTGTGAATATTCACTTAAAAGATACACTTCCTCAGTGCTCTATCATGAGTTATTGTCCAAAAAGAGTAATTTATGCTGAGTACTTGGCATTTTGGGGTTTTGAGACAGGGGACTTTTTTTTTTATGTTAATGGTATATAATTGAATATTAGGCAATTTTGATTGTAAATTTTTTGTTAGACATCTAATATAGCTGTAATTTTTATTTATGATACCCAGTCACATTATTTGCTCTCATGTTATATATTTTTCTCTAAACCTAAAGTTGGGTGAATAGCTAGGGAGAAATAAAAGGGAAAATTTTCTGATTGTGTGAGCACAATTTTTATTCAAGTGAAGGGAGATAAGAATAGAAATGTTTCCATAGATAAGAGATAGAAAAGAAATGGGAACTAGATAAATAGAAAGTAAATGGATGTTTTTAAGAGAGACTAAAGTGATAAAATGTGCAAAACTTATTGACTCATTGGTAGAGAAGGGGGTAGTAGGTAGGATGAAAGAAAGGGACAGGATTCTGACAATTTGAGAATACAGACAATAAGGGGGTCTTGAGAGAAAAGACAAAATAACCTTTAAATATGTTGACTTTGAGATGTTGGTGGGAAATCTTGGATCTGCAGAAAGGTGTCAGTGTAGCTGAAGCCAGGACAAGGTTGCTCAGGGTTATGTGGGGATGCTTATGTCCAGCTGGGAAGTTGGAGGGGCCACAAAGGCTGGAAGCAGGCAGCTAGGAGGTACCATGCAACTAGAGCAGGGAGAGAGCAGGGTTTTAAAAGCCAAGGAGGTAATGACAGGCATGTCATATCTTCCCAGTAAGTCAAGTCAGGGTAGGAAAAGTCTTCATTGAGTGTCTGCTAAATTTTTTTCTATTAATGATATTTTCCATATATCATTATTTCACTTATATGTATGTAGTTCAAAAACAGGACAAGCTAGACTGTGTATTAATTACAGATATATATAGTTATATAAATCATATAGGAAAGCAAGGAAATTGCAAACACAGGCTTCAGGATGGAGGTGAGGCCTGGTACACGGGTGCTGCAGGGATACATACATACTCCTATAATCTTGTATATATGCTGTATTTTAAAACCCTTCCCCCAATATTTAAAAATAAATTGCATAGAAGTATGTGTAGATCATTTAAGCAAAGGAGTCATGGGTAAAGGTGGTTCACCTCCAGGCTCAGTATGGATGTGTTAGGAGCATTGCAAGGAGCACTGACTGAGGTGGCTTCTACATTATTGGGTGATTCAGATATCACAGAACAAAAAATAATTTTCAAAGAAAGAAGATGGAGACAGAGTAGAAGCAGGTCACACCAGTCTTAGGGCTGGGCTCTGAGTGCCCCTTCCAGTCTCAAAGCTCACATGTCCCACCTACCTTCAGTCAGAACACAGTAGATGGCAGTACAGATGAAAAGTGTACTTGAGAGAAGCAGTGTATTACTGTCTGTGCTATACTTTGTGACTTACCCCATTACTGAGCCGCATGAGACCTCGTGCTGAAAATATAGCCAGGTCATTCTGCAGGCTCTGCCCCAGGAACAGATTTTAGTTCCCCCAGGACTTTAACCTCTCAGTATTGGATCCGTTCTCCTGTTAGTTGAAATCACTAGATGCTGTGGCAGGAATTCTTAATACAAATCAGTAAATTGTCGCTGTAATTTATGAACTCAGTCTTGAAGGGACTCAGCTACCACAGTTAATTCCCCAGGACTGCTCCTGTGCTCTGGTTACCTCTGAAAATTACCTGCCCCTTTGCTCATGACCTGTCATAGTACCTCAGCTATGGTAGGCACTCCATGAACTGTTGGAATGAAAAAACGTGATTGAGTTTCTCACCTTGCAGAACCGAAGGCTAGAACATAAATTGTCAAGAAGCAATGAATCTGTAAACACACAAAAAGCTGCTCAATATTGTTAGTCATCCTGGAGATACAAGTCAAAACCACAACACAGCACCACTTAACACACACCAGCATGACTGTAATAAATAAGGCAAGCAGTAAAAAGCATTAGTGAGAATGTGGAGAAATTAGAACCCTCGTGCATTGCTGGTGGTAATGTCAAATGGGGCAGCCATGATGGAAGACAATTTGGTCGTTTCTCAAAACGTTAAACATTGAGTTACCACATGTTTCTCCAACATACCAGTTTTATTCCTAAATGTATAGAAAACCAAAAACATGTCCATACAAAATTTCTATACAAATGTCCATAGCAGTATTATTTATAATAGTCAAAAAGTGGAAACAACCCAGCTGATGAATGGATAAAAATACAATAGAAAAATGCAATGAAAAAGGATGGAGTACTGATACATGATACAACATGAATGAACCTTAAAGACGCTATGCTAAGTGAAAAAAGCCAGGCACAGAAGTCATATGTTATACAATCCCATTTATAGGAAAGATTCAGAATAGGCAAATCCGTGGAAATTACTGGTCGCTTCAGACTAGGAGGCAGAAAGGGTGGATAGTGGGAATTGGAGTGCTGATGGGTTTGAAATTTATTTTGGAATGTTGAAAATGTCTACGGCCATGCCACCCTGAACAAGCCCGATCCAGTCTGATCTCGGAAGCTATGCAGGGTTGGGCTTGATTAGTACTTGGATGGGAGACCACCAAGGAAGACGAGGTGCTGTAGGTGTAAAAAATAAGGGATTGTAAGCTGACAAGGTCCTTACAAGCTGTGAGGTCAACAAAGGGTTGCCTTGCCTAAAAAAATAATAATAAATAAAAAATAGAATGATAAAACTGTTCTACAATTAGATGATAGTGGTGGTTATACAATTCTGTAAATATACTAAAATACATTCAGTTTACACTTTAAGTGGGTGAATTTTATGGTATGTAAATTATATTTCAATAAAGCTGTTAAGAGGAAAACCAGCAGCAGTAACTGGCTCTTCTTGCTGTCCCTGTGTGACATTTTCATCTCTGCCCTCCACCTCTAACCTATCTCACTGCCCCCTTTCCTGGAGGCCGACTGAAAAAGGTGCTGACTCTCTGAACTCTACTCTCAGTTTTGCCATCCACTAGCCATTTCACCTGGACAGGTCATACCATCTCTGAACTCTGTCTCTCATCTATGAGACGGAGACTAGAATGTCTTCTATGCCTTTCTCTAGGGTTGCTTTGAGGTTCAATTAAGATGGTACTTTGAAAAGTTCCTATATCAAATGAAGGTTTGGGAAGAGCAAAAATTAATAATCCTCAGAATAAAGCAGATGCTCTGATCTTTAAAAAAAAAAAAAAATGGATAGTGAACCCAGGAAGAGTACTTGTTTGTGTTCTTGTGATGATGGCAGTCACACCAGACTGAATTTCCAGACTTTTAAATATTCTTCTGTGTTACACGTAACTTGTACATCATGAAGACATATTTATGATAAGTTGGATTTTGATAAGTGATTAGAGGAGAAAGCAGGCAGAAAAAAGTAAAAACAGAGGGACATAGCTGTAGCAGTAGAAGGGAGTGTTTTATAGGACCTGGAGAAGGAATTAGGGTGGAAGATGAGGGCAGAAATTTGGCAGTAATTCAAGAAGTAATGTGCATGTGGAGGGCAAAACTTAAATTCGAAAAATGACTAGAGCTTAAGTGCCAAATGCTAGCAAAACATGGTGGGGTGGGGCGAGACTTTTATCATAAGGTATGGCACACTTGCCTCTCTGGTGGTGTCTGCTTTGTCTGTTTATGTTATTCAGTAAATTGTTTTTAGAAATACTTCAGAGTATAACTGTCAGTGATGACCATTGATGTTTGAGGGAAATGCTTGTTCTGTAACCCTTTGGTGTCTGATTGGCTCCATACTATATGTGTGTAAACAGTAAACTCTCCATCTTTTACAGCTTAACCAAAGTCTCTTCTTTAAGTTTATTTCTGACATGTTCTCATTTTTTTTATTAAGGAAACCACTGATTGCTTGTGTGGAGAAACAACTATTAGGAGAACATTTAACGGCAATTCTGCAGAAAGGTAGATTTTTCTAACTCTTGTGTTAAACTGAATGATAGTCCTTAATTCATTAAGAAAATAAGTGAAACATTATAAATAACAACTTAAGGACATTTATTATAATATGACAGTCACTAAAAATTATTAAAAATAATGGACATTTAGCCTTTGAGAAAATAAGTTAAGAAATATTGAAAGGCATGTGGTAGAACTAGAGTTTATACTGAAATCACATTAAATACTATTCAGGCTGAAAGGTTCTAAGAGACCCTCTGGACTATACAGATAGTTTGCAGCTGGGTACTTAGGTAATACTCATCCTTTATTGGATCATTGATCATGTACATTGACATGTGAGTGATGCTCAGAATGCTTCCACAGATGTAGATGTGCATCATTGGACAGGCTGTTAGATTTTCATGGGCTTCCTCCCCATGTGCTTCTAGCAGCTGTCAGATGAACTGCCAAATAGGTGATCTGCTTAAGCCAGAGTACATTTTTCTATCCTGATTTTCCTGGGAAAAAAGGTGGAACACATTATATGCTAATCGTATAGTTTTACCTCTCATTTTACATTTCCCTACTTGTGATGCTAAAGCTTTTTTAAAGAGTGATTCAAACTTTGGTGTTTTGCAACAACAGTGTGACTATTTCTTATATAGCCTATAATTTTGTAGTTAATGATGATATATTCACTCAATTTTCTATCCTTTTCTTACTTCTACCTTTAAAGTGTGCCCAATTCTCTTGAAATTGTAATGAGCATAGTTTAACCTTTTATAAAGCTGGTACTTAATGTTACTTTTTACAACTCTTAAGTATTTAATGTTACCATTTGAAAGTCATTTTGGAACTATAGGATCTGTTTCAAGGTATTTCAAACCTTAAAGATTAATTTTGGGAAGGCCCTAAATTGTACCCACATATATTCTGGTTTGAATTCAGATACCTAAAAATGAGACTTTCAAGTGGAACCAGAGTAATGCCAAAAGGGGAGAGAATTAGCATCACTGAGCATCCACTATACTTTGATAAATATATTCTAGTCCATGAACAACCATGTGAAATCATTACCCCCATTTTACAAGTAAGAAAACAGAGGCAAGGAACAGTTTGACATTGATGCCTCTAGTCACAGCTCATAAGTTGAGAGCCAGAGTGAAAATCTAGATGTCTTTCTTCTACTCACACCACACTGAAACCTACACAGCTGGTATATTTGCACATGAATGAGGTCATAATTTAAGGTCTGCCTAAATGTACCTAAAACAGGTGCATTCAGAATTCATAGTATGTGTTTTTTTTTAAGAATGCATCATTTTTTAAGATAAAAGGACTTCAGGTAAATAGTAAAAATTTGCATAATTTGTTTCAAGAAAATGGTGAATTTACATATATGTAGGAACATTTGAAAAATAGAGAGCTGTAAATTTTGAATTTTTAAAGAAGATATTAGGGTTTCAGTAAGATCATTGTGCCTATTTACAGAAGAATCTGCGACTTTATGAAGTCTTAGCTTAGCTGAGTCTTCATTGTTGTTATAAAGCAGATATTTAGAAAATCTTCTGTGAAAAGCTCATCAGATTGTGGTTTTATAAAATCTTTGTAGGTATGTAATACCTACAACTGGAAAAACTTGTAAAATGCCACATGGGAAGTACTTCAGAATATCTGATAAATAATAAATTATTTTCTCTCACCATTTATTATAGATATTGATAAAATGAATCAACCTAAAGGTTAGATTTCATAGCTTATCCTTTGATCAATATACTTTTGAACCAGTAGATTAAATCAGAACTAATTTGCAATCACGAACCTCCCAGGTCAAAGAGTTGGTATGAGCATTTTCAGACTATTGTTATTTAATGAATTAAGAGAGTTTTTGTGAAGAAATAAAGAACACATCTCCCATCATTGTCAGAAAAATGAAATTTGCCTAATAAGCTCTATCTCAAATACTGCACTTGACCAACTTGCCTGTACAACAATAATCAATGTTCCTTAAATTTCTAAGTTACATATTAATTTTTTGTGTGTGTGGTACACACTATATTCTAGTTTAGTTTTTATTCATGCTGTGAATTGCTAACATTTACTGTGTAATCTCAGGGCTTGATCATTTACTTGATGAGAACAGAGTGCCCGACCTCACTCAGATGTACCAGCTGTTCAGCCGAGTAAAGGGTGGGCAGCAGATCCTGCTGCAGCACTGGAGTGACTATATCAAGGTGTGTGGGGTTTGTCTTGACAGTGATACTAACTATGCTTTGTACAAGGGCTGGGTACTGCATATCCTGGTAGAGTGAACTGGACTGTTCGGTGGTACTTTTGGTTTTCCATCACAGGTAATCATGTAGATAGTAGCTTTCCATTTCCTTCCAGATCACCTGTGAAAACTTTTTTTTAAGATAGCACCAACAGTGATTAACATAATCTAGGTATAGACATGACTTAAAAGACTGCTATTTGGCTATTTGTCATCAACATAAGTACGTAAGTTTCGTGAATCTGCTTTTTAAATATTATCTCATGCCTTTGCACAATGAGAACTGTTATACATTCTGATATATCGGGTTGGTGTGTATGCAGCTTTATTTCCTAGCCATTGAGGATTTATGTGTTTGTAGCACATGTGTGGGTGTTTGTGTGTGTTATGGTTATAAAAAAGCAACAGGGGGGATATTGGTGCTGGTGGAATGATTGGTACACAAACATGCACAGGTAGTAAAGTCTAGAGAACTTAATCCACACACAGATGAGTTATAGGTAAAACTGGAGTGATCTGGATAAGATGGGTAGATACCAATACTGGTCGTGATGCTGCTTTGTAGTTTTGCCAGATGCTATTAGGAGGAAATAGGCAAAGTATACAAGGAATCTCTTTACTCCTTCTATTGCATGTGCATCTATAATTATCATAAAAATTTCAATTAAATAAAAAACGTAAAGCTTTCATGCTCTTTTATAGAATAGTCAGCTGAAGTTGCATATCAGTCTATATGTGGAAAGGTTATACACTCACGCATAGCACCACCCCCAAGATTCTATACAGCAATATTGAGTTAAAAATTATAACTGACTTAAGCTGGATCAGCAGTAAAGCTTTACATTAAGGAAAGGCTAATGGATATTTAGGGTTTAGCTGATGAGTAGTCCTCAGAGAATAGGAACAGATGCTGAACACAAAAAGTACACCTTTGCAATTTTCAGTTTGGGTAGTAAAAATCATTCCTGAGTATCAATTAATGATAAAATAGGAGATTACATTCAGCAAAGTGTGTTATCAAAATAAAGCTGATCCTTCCAATATATGTACGTTATTTTTAAATGCAGTCAGAATAAAGTGTACAGAATGAAAAGTAAGTTCCTCCTATCCCTGGTGGTCATACAGGGATAGGAGGTACTTTTCCAGATGGTATTATGCCAATTCCATTTGTACCTTTTCACTAGTAATCTGCTTCCACATGCACATATGATATGTAAGTATAAGTGTATACATATGACCAGTTTTTCAAAAAATTATATTACATCAAGTATTCATCATCTCTTCAGCTGATAGTTTCTGTCCTCAGGCAGCTAACTTTTGTCACATATAGACTTAGCAATGTTTAATATAACATTTTGAATTTAAAATGTAAGCTAAAAAAATTGCTATATTTAGACACGAAGGAGAAAGAAAACTATTTAGGAATTCCAAATAGGTATATTGGGGTTAACAGGAATTAATTTCTTTTTGAGGAAGTAAAAGTTCCTAAAAAGCAATGAAAATTTCCCAGTAATTTATAAATTCTTCCAGAAGCATAATTGTAATGCTAAAGCATTAATTGTGTACAGTAATCCCCCACCACATATCTGCAGTTTCACTTTCTCTAGTTTCAGTTACTTGTAGTCAACTGCATTCCAAAAACATTAAATGAAAAATTCCAGAAATAAGCAATTCTTAAGTTTTAAATTGCAAGCCATTTTGAATAGCATGGTGAAATCTCGCGCTGTCATGCTTTGTCATACTTGGGATGTGAACAATCCCTTTGACCAGCATATTCAAGCTGTATACACTACCCACCCATTAGTCACTTAGTAGCATGTCATGGATCACAGCACTTGTGTTCAGAAAACCTTTATTTTACTTAATAATGGCCCAAAGCACAAGAATAATGCTGACAATCAGATATTCCAAAGAGAAGCCAGTAAAGAGTGAGTGAGTGAGTGAGTGAGTGTGTGTGTGTGTGTGTGTATGTATTATGTATAAGAAAAAAACAGTATATATAGGGTTCGGTACTCTACATCAGGGGTCCCCAACCCCCTGGCTGCAGACCAGGGACCAGTCTGTGGCCTGTTAGAAACCAGGCTGCTCAGCAGGAGGTGAAGGGAGGAGGAGTGGGCAAAGCTTCATCTGTATTTACAGCCACTCCCCAGCACTAGCATCACTGCCTCAGCTCCACCTCAGATCATCAGGCATTAGATTCTCATGGGAGCACTGATTCCTGTGCCAAAAAGTCTGGGGACTGCTACTCTACATGGTATCAGGCATCTACATAGATTTTAGAACATATCCCTCAAGGGTAATGGAGGACTACAGTAGTCATTTAATATTTAGAATGCAGAGTAAGTTTGTAAAACTTAAGCTATCATGATTGTTCTATAGTAGGAAAAAATGTGTGGTATTGTAAACCTGTTGATAACTTGATATGTGTTTGTGTTTGTAGACTTTTGGGACAACAATTGTTATCAATCCTGAAAAAGATAAAGATATGGTACAGGACCTGCTGGATTTTAAGGACAGAGTGGACCACGTGATAGAAGTGTGCTTTCAGAGGAATGAGAAGTTCATCAACTTGATGAAGGAATCCTTTGAAACATTTATCAACAAGAGGCCAAATAAACCCGCAGAACTGATCGGTAGAAAAACATATTTATATACATTTTTTAATGTGGGAAAATAAGGTACAAGTCAAGCTAATTTCTTCTCACAGTATTCAAGCTCTTCATGGGGAGGATAGGGGAAAGGTTTGTATTATACCTTATTAGGCAACACATTTTCAAAAAAGCATTTATACATGTTTGATTACTGATTAAGTTTCCTTAATATAGGTTTTTTATTTCTAAGATGAAATAATTTTAAAATTACCACTTTATACAATTATTTCATCATAAGATCAACAACATTTCAGAATTTATAGAATTTCACTTGTCAATAAAAGTTCCTTAAAATTTACAGGTGGCAAATGTGTAACTGATACAAAATTAGACTTGTGTTGATTATTGTTGAAGATGTATGATGGGAACATGCAGTTCATCATATAATTGTCTACTTTTCTATATGTTCAGAATATTTCATAAAAAATTATAAAGAAAAATAATAAAAGCAACAACAGAAAAAACTCACAAGGCACTTGTGCCACTTTACGAATTGTTTCTCTAAAGGTGAATGTTTAATTCTTGAGAGTTTGGACTTCTTAGAAGTCTTGGGTTCTCCCTTAAGCCAGGTCATAGTCAGTTTGCATTGCCTCAGAAACAAGATGTCAGAGTAGAATTGCTCTAATCCTTGCATTCAGGAATAAGACATTATCACCATGGATAAAACCACTAGAAGCCCCCAGAATAATCCTTTCTCTTTAAGGAAGTCTGTCCACATTTCTTATACCACACTTTGAAGATGGGATATTTCAGTTTCTGGAGCAATAATGTGTCATGAAACTCAAGCATATAATTAAAGTATTTATTCTCATATGGCTTGAAAGTATGTATCTTAGAAAATCAGATATTTGCCTTCTTCATATAATGTGATTTTTGAAAGGCTCTGAAGTTTTACTGTTCAATTTTTGCTTATAGAAATTAAAGGTGTTCTATTTTGAAAATATTACATAACAAATGTTTATTTTTCAAATAATTTAACTCTTAATCTCACAGCAAAGCATGTTGATTCAAAATTGAGAGCTGGTAATAAAGAAGCAACAGATGAAGAGCTGGAGAGGATCCTCGACAAAATCATGATAATATTCAGGTTTATACATGGTGAGAAATACTTTAACATTGGTCACATAGAAAATGATACGAAATCAAAATCACCATATTTGGGCCCTATCTTTTCTTGAGAAAATGGACTGAAACAATTTTCACTTTCATAAATAGGTAAAGATGTCTTCGAAGCATTTTATAAAAAAGATTTGGCAAAAAGACTCCTTGTTGGAAAAAGCGCCTCAGTTGATGCTGAAAAATCTATGTTGTCAAAACTAAAGCATGGTAAGCATATGGAATTTGGGGTTCTGTCCTCCCTCTGTGCTGGTGGTTCTGTCCTCCCTCTGTGCTGGTAATTTATTGCACTAACATGTTGCTCTTGGTGTTTTTCACCCACCATTCACTTGTGTCTCAGAGTGTGGCGCTGCTTTCACCAGCAAACTAGAAGGCATGTTCAAGGACATGGAGCTCTCCAAAGATATCATGGTTCATTTTAAGCAGGCAAGTTGTGTTTTTTCAAGTAAAACAGCTTTGTAAAAAGGTATCCCACTTTAAATTATTCAAAATGATTATGTAAATTAGGTAAATATATAAATTATGCAAAATCTTCAACCATAAAACTTTCATTATTAATGTCTGACATATTCAAATAACTTAAATTCAAAATGAAAAAAAAATCCTGAAAAATGTATAACAAAAATTTGATTTAAACAAGTCTAATGATATATTAATGACATAAGCAAAGAGAAAGGAAAAATACTTCAGGTGACTTTGAAATACATTACATAGCTTCAGTGGAGTATGTTCTTGGGACTAAAATAAATGCTAAAACAGGATGAACTGTATTTTGAAAATTTCACCATTTTTTTTAAAAATTACTTATTTTTTATAATATTTTTAAATAATTATTTTACCTTGATTTTCTTTGTTTTTAGTATATGCAGAATCAGAGTGACCCAGGCTCTATAGATCTAACAGTAAATATACTTACAATGGGATACTGGCCAACATACACACCTATGGAAGTACATTTAACTCCAGAAGTAAGTGTTTTAAAGACTTACTATTAATATAGTAGTGCTGCCATACACAGACATGTTATCTTTCAAGAATTATTTAATGAAAGGTTTTTTTAAAATTACAGTCAAAAATCAAAGTGATCGCTTTTGTTCCTGTCTACAGTGTCTTCTGACTCACACATGTCCACTGGCTGACTATCAAAAAGACATCAACACAAGTGCTTGTTTTAATAGTTATTGATTGTCAAGTTGTGGGTGCTTATCTGATTATTATTTTCTTCCATTATAGACAATGCTAAAGTCTTGTGAATGATACTACTGAGCAGTTTTATTTCATCCATGACTTTGAGTACTCTGGGGATTTGCATATCTGAGGGAGAATCCTGGGCTCAGGAACTTAAAACATGTAGGGGAAACAGACAGGATAAGCACCATTAAATATAATACCAGGTGATGTGGAAAAGGACTGGTTCCACGGTGGGATTTGTGAATTATGAGCGGGCATGAGGGCCTTCCAGCTGAGGGGCCTTCTAGAAAGAGCAAAGAAAGGCTCGAAGTCATGGAAACTGGGAATCTGGGTCAGAAACAGTCCTTCTTGAAGTTTTTCCATTTCTAAGAGAGTATCTTCATTTTCTTTTGTTTTTGAACTCACTGGTCAGGTACCTTTGGAGTTTTCCTCTCTTTTTTTTCTCCACCTGTATCCTAAATGTGAACATTCTCCAGAATCCCCCTTCAGCTCCCTTCTCATTTCACACCCTCTCTGTGAACTCAACTCACGCTGTTCTCAGCTTCAAGACTGTGTGTCCACTTGCCCAGTTGAATGTATAGAGATGTTCCAGACTCAGCATCCAAGGTTGTTCCCATCACCAGTCTCCCTCCCTCCTTGAATCTCTCTATCCTGTGAGGAATGGTGACAGCACCTTAACTAGTCTTTCTACTAAATGTGAAGGCTCTATGTGTTCCAGCTCACCCACATGTATGTCTTACTCCCTCTATTCTAAACTGGTTTTGAGTCCCAAACCCACACAGTTTTTCATTCTCTCAGGCCTACCTGTGTAACCTTCTAAAGGAAACCACCTTCTCCAGAAAACCTTCACACCCCATCAGTTCTCGGTACTTGAAGCTTGTTAATAATTATCTTCCCAGTCATCTTCACCAGAAAACCCTCCCTCACTTCCTCACTCAACTTTACCTTTACTGGCTACAGACTTCAACCTGGGCATGCCTCACCTGTGGCACTCCAAGTTGATTCACTCCTTATTTTGAAATAGTTCAGATTTATAGGAAATTAGTAAGAATAGTTCAAAGAATTTCTGGTACCCTTCACTCATTTTTTTAAGCATTGCCACATGTGCATTATACTGTTTCTCTCCATATATATGCCATTTTTTTTCCTGGTCCATTTGAGAGTAGATTGTCTTTTACCTGTAATACTTTAGTGGGTATTTCCCAAAAACATAACTAGAGCATATTGTCAGATTCAAATAGTTAACATTGATCTAATACTTAACAATATCCAATATTCAGCCATATGCCAATTTTGTCAGTGCCTAGAATTTGATATTTTTGGAGTTGGGAAATGGGTACGTGGGGAAATTACAACTGTTGAGGTGAGTTTGAAGAGGAGTTTGCCAAGTAGACATGGGGCATTTTTAACAGAGGGCACTACTTTAGCAGAAGCAGAGGCACTAAAAGGGCGCATCAGGCCCAGGAACAGCACGTGTTATTTACTCACTCAGCACCTACTAGTACAGAGTGTATGGAAATGAAAATCCCAGACTTGGTTCTGCCATCTTTGAGCTCTCTGTCTAGAGGAGAGTTCCACAAATTGCCATAAATGTTGTCAGAACTAAGAGTGGTCAGAGAAGGCTTCTCTGAGGAAGCAGTTTTGAAAAATGAGTAGGGAGGTGGGTTCCCAGGTCTGATAGAAGAAACATGTGTGAAAGCCTAAGAGAATGAGACAGTGTGCTCAGTACAATGGAGGAAGGGACCATGGAGAGCCAGGGAAGGGAGGTGTAGGACAGGCTAGTACAGTCAAGAAATTCCAGAAGAAAGTGGCTTGGAAGAATTTTACTATTACGAAAGATCTTAGATGTACCCAAGGACACTTAAAAGGGAATGACCAGAGCGCAAAATGGGAGGTGTATAGGATTTGGGGGATGCCAGCATGTATGGAATGACATGGACTCCAGACAGAAATAGGGAATTCTAAGCGATGTGTGTCACAGTTGGCAGGAGGGCAGGAGGAGGCAGCTATGTGGGAAGCTGTTGGATTTAGGAACAAACACAGACCATTGGTGATCTGGGTGTAGAGCGAAGGACATGCAAATGAAACTGAAGAAATTATGAGCAAAAGTAAGTTAGAGGAACAGATGTAGAGCATAAGAATACATATACTGAAACTCTTGTCAGAGAAATGTCATTTCTAAACGAGAACAGATGCAAGAGTAGGAAAGCAGGGAGACACCTAGAGAAGGAACAGTTCAGGAACTTAAAAGTAAGGTAACAGCAATAAAAAAGTGGCAGAAAGTTTGGAAAGTGTAAGAAATCCTCCAAGAAAATAAGGGTGAAAATAATAACTAGCTTATGTTGTGCTTCCTGTACAAGCAACATCCTGAGTGTTTTATATTATCCCTCGCTGCGATGTGATGTAGGGACCTTGCCATTACCATGGTTCAGAGTTCATGGATGAGGCAGTGCAAGTCCCTTAGAACAGTCAAGAGTCAGTGAGAACTTGAGCTAAGACCAAGAAGGACCTCAGTGTCTCTACTGATCTGAGGACGGCCTCCATGGTCTTCATTACATATGCCACTGGCCAAGGGGAGCCCAGGTGTGGGATGTGGAAACTGCAGAATACAACCTGTTTGTACGTTAAACACCAGTCTAAGCATAAACACATTGTGTGAGAGGAAACCTCAGTGTCCTAAGAGAGGTAGGCATTTTCACAGGTAATAGAATCCAGAAAAATATCTGTAAAAACAGAACTGATCTCTTTACTCATCTGTGAAGAATTATAAAAACATTGTAAATTTAACACTATGTGGTTCTCTAGATTAATGGTATTTAGCATATTTAAATTTGTTGTTTTTCTGTGCTTGACAGATGATCAAACTTCAGGAAGTATTTAAGACATTTTATCTTGGAAAGCACAGTGGTCGAAAACTTCAGTGGCAAACTACATTGGGACATGCTGTTTTAAAAGCAGAGTTTAAGGAAGTAAGTTCTTTGTTTCATTTTTATTTTTGTAAGTATGTTAATAAATTTTTTAAAATTTGAACTTTGGTAACAAAAAAAGAAAAAGTTAACTCAGTATAACTCAGCACAGGCTTTTCTAAGTCAAAAAAATTAAAACAGTTGAAGGATTAATATTCCAGTCAATAAGAAATCAATAAGAATAGAAAAGCATTTACCTAATTGAAAAAGAGCAAAGGATGTGGAGAGGCAACTCATAAAAGCAAGACTAAACAATCAAAATCCATGAAAATGTGTTCCACTTCTCTGCCAGAGTTGCGAATTAAAATATAATAAAATACCACTTTTTGATTATGCAGTTGATAAAAGCTAAAACTAAAAGAAACAGCAACTCTTGCCCACTGCTGGAGAGGGAGTACATGAGCTTTATAAAGGGCAGTTTAGCAGAGCATGTCTCAAAACTTCTCAAATTGCATGCTTTGTGGCAGTAGTTCCAGTTCTGGGAATTCGTCTTAAGACATTTTCACAGAATAATAAATTAGAATATTTGTTGCAGTGCTGTTATTAAAAGGGATAATTTAAGAGGGGAAATGTATACAATGTATTGATTAAATGAAGAAGGATATCACAAAACAGTCCCTTAATAGTCACATTTAGCTTTAATTTTGTAAATAAAATTCAATTATGTACACTAAGCAAAAAAATTACAAAACTTCTATTTTGCTCTCCTGTTACAATATATTATCTATACTCTGTCATAAATTATACAATTGACCTTTGAACAACACAGGTTTGAATTGTACAGGTCCAACTTATATGCAGATTTTTTCTCAAAAAAAAAGTAAAGTGGATCTGCACTGTTCAACCCATATTGTTTAAAGGTCAACTATATTTTCAGTTTGACTGTAGTTATACACAATTTTCAATTGAATGGGGGTTGGTGCCTCTAACCTCATATTGTTTAAGGGTCAACTCTGTACTTATTTATAAATTATATATGTCACACGTACATATTTCGCTGTGTGTTATTGTACAGGGTTATATACATAAAACTACACATACTAGTCTTTAAGGTATTATGAGAGTTAAGATATTATAATCCTCTTACTGTCAGCTTTACAACTGAACCTCTGCAGAATGATCACAGCAGTTCTCATGGCTAGGCCTGAGGATGAAGCACTCACATGGGGTGCTTTGTCATCCACCCAGAATTAATTGCATGTGGCGAGTCTCTGCAGTGGGGACTTTTTGAATAGAGATGGGGAATTATATGAGCTAGATTTGCATTTATCATGTACATCACAGGAAAGCTGGTCTGACAGTTTATGATTATGCTTATTCTCGTTACTCATTGTTTAACAACGATGTTGGACTGCATCTTTTGCCAGTTTCTCTGTCCATGCAAGTTTTGTCACAGCTTTTTCATGCTTTGTTCACCCACTCCAGTGGCATTCCCACCATGAAGAAGACCTCAGCAGGCTAAAAATGGGACATAAGGGTGCTGCTGTTAGATATCTCTCAGCAACGTCTGACTTCAGATAACCCCCTTCTTTTTCAACACAGTTAACTAAAGAACTTTTTTACAACTTTAAAAAATATTTCAAGAGGATTTTTAAGGCAATACCAAGTTCCTTTATTCTTGTATCAATCAGTAACATAATTTCTTCTTATTTGGTGGTTAATTAGTAATTTGTTACCCACCCCCAAAGTTTGAGAGCTAAAAGAAGCCTCCTGAATTTTTTCAGTTGTGCAAACACAGCTTCACACATAATATGTCTATTTTCTTTTCTAAGGGAAAGAAGGAGTTCCAGGTGTCCCTCTTCCAGACTCTGGTGCTTCTCATGTTCAACGAAGGGGACGGATTCAGCTTTGAAGATATAAAAATGGCCACTGGGATAGGTATGAAAACCCTCTACAAGAATGTGTGGTTTCTGAGCATCCTTGTTTTTATAACATTTATTCATTCAAGAGAAGATGTAGACTTGAGCATGTGGTTTCTTTCATTATTGTTAAGCGTCTTGTTCATTTTAATGCTAACCTGTACCTGCATTTTCTCCTCATTCAGAGGACAGCGAATTACGAAGAACATTACAGTCCCTGGCCTGTGGCAAAGCACGAGTCCTGATTAAAAGTCCCAAAGGAAAGGAGGTAGAAGATGGAGACAAATTCATTTTTAACGGAGAATTCAAGCACAAGTTGTTTCGAATAAAGATCAATCAAATTCAGATGAAGGAAACAGTATGTATAAACTTTCTCTTTTTACTTACAGGGTATTGGTCAAGTTTTTATAGTAATTTCTTGACTATAAGAATTCCAAAGCATATTTCTGAAGTATCTAATTTGAATATATAGTTTTTATAAGAGTACTTATTTTAATGTAGCATTCATTAACTTAATATTTACAGTAGGAATGAAAATCAGAAAGAAATGCATTTAAGAATTACTCCTGTTCACAGTAATGGTGTGGTAAATCAGATCTTCCCAGATTCAGAGAGAACATGTTGTTTTCAAAACCCAGTGACTTGTCTTTTTATTTTTGCACAGCACATTTCAGCCATTCTGTCACCTTGACCTTAGCCAGGTTCCAGGGGTAGAAGAGGTGAGGGTTGTGTCATGGGCCTACTAACATTATATCTGTGACCTGTGTACAGATGGAGCATCTAGATTCTCAAGTTTTATGTCCAGAGCAGGTTCTGGACCATGACCCTCAGTCCTTCCCTAATGCAGAAGCCTTTGCACCCCTGGGATGTTGTCAAACATACAGGCCAAGCGGGCAGGTGCACCCCTGGCAACCATATATATTACAGGGTGTCCAGCTCTTTTCCTTGTACATGTAAACAAGTGAGGAGAGGCCTTTGAAGGAGTAAGGTCAATCCAAACAACACAAGGACAGCTTTAATTGATCTGAGTGGTATCACAATACTTTCCCCACCTCCAGCAGTAGACAGTGATAGCATTACCAGTTAGAAAATATGTTCCGATTACACAAAAAGAAATACAAAAGACCAGTAAGTATATAAAAGATACATTAGTAATTTTTATAAAGTTCAAATTAAAAAAATATTCCATTTTTTATCTATCAATTTGAGAAATGTTTAAAAGTTTGATTATATCCAAGGTTGACAATATATGGAAAACAAGCATTCTTTTCTATGTTTTGTTTTTCGTGTTTTATTTTTTAAGATGTTTGGCTTGGTACACCTTTTTTAGTGGGCAGTTTGACATATCTGTTAAAGATTTAAATGGACATATCCTTTGGTCCATGTATTTTACTATTAGGACTTTATAAGAGAGTGATTAAAGGCTATAAAATTTTGGAGTTATAATTCTAAAGTGGAACTATCTGTCATCTTTTCCCCCCAAAGAAAACCACTTATTGCCATATTTGAAGCTTTTTCTGTGATATACATTTTTTTAAATGGATTACTCTATATATGCCTTTTACATGTACCATTTTGTAACATGTTCTTATTCTTTATCATGGGCCTCTGTTCATGTCAGGACTTCGTTTTTAGTGGGTGCAGAGTTATCCGTTACATGACTCATGTGAATCCGCAAGAGCCTGGCAGTGCCCTGTTGAAAGGCATTTAAGTTGTTTCCATTACTATCTAGTGGAAATAAGGTGGTTTCTTCAGCATAAAATCCTTATCCTGGAATTATTGGGTCAAGAATGTATACTTTTGTTAGTCTTACCATTCTTTTCCAAATTGAAGTGACTGATTTTACCAGATTCCAGTCTCCAGTTTCACGAGAGTGCCTGCCCTCCCTGCACCTGCCCGTTGCCCAGTACGTTTTCACAAGTGTAAAAATAGTTCATTGCCATTTTAGTTTAAATTTCTTTCTTTTGAGCATTTTTATGCCATTTAGTAGATTATGCAAATTATGTAATCTTCTTCTCTCCAAATCTTCATCTTTTAAAATAGGCTTAATGCCACCTCAGGTTGTAAGACTTCGACGAATGTTTATAAAACTCTTGGCAAAGTACCTGTAAGCACTCTCTAAAAGTTGATGCTCTTTTTACAGTTAATCATTTGTATTTTTTTCTTTTTAATTGCTTGTTCAAGTGACTGGTATATTTGTTGGAATATTATTTCTTTGATTAATAGACGGTCTTTATATATTTAGGAGATTGACCCTTTGTCATTTGTAACATAATTTTGAGAGGGTTTTTTCACACATCAAGTGTTTAAGTTCTTTAGTCTTGTAGTCTTTTTTGACTTGGGGAGTCACACCTAAGAAAGACCTTCCATTAACCCAGAATTTAAAAAAAATTTCAACTGTATTTTTCTGTTAGTTTTTACATTTAAATCTTTCTTTGGGCAATGTAGAAATTGTTTTCATATCAGAAAACAATCTAACCACCCTTCTTACTCCAGAACTGAATTGTCAATACCATTTTCTGAGAACTTATTAGAATAATCACCTTTATTATATATCATATGCATGTTATAGGTCCATTTCTTTATTCTTTCTACAAATTCTATTGATCTGTTTCATAGCCAGTACCTAAAATCTTTTCATTAATGTACCTATTCCTATAATGTAGTCTCCCAATGAACTTGAAAATAATTTTATCATGTCTTTGCCCCCTCCAAAAAAGAACTGATTTTTTTCTTTTATTCAGAGTACATTAAATTAATTTGCAGTTTTCATCTTTATCACACTAAATATTCTGATTTATATATTAATGGGTATATTTGAATATTATAAATCTCTTGTCTTCCTTGGAGTTTTCTAGTTTTCTTCTGTAAGTCTTACATATTTCTTATTAGTTGTTCAACAAATACTTATTAAGCACATCATGTGGGCCAAGTCTTCTATGAAGCACTGAGAATTCAGCTGTAACAACAAAGAATAAGTCTGTTTCATGGAGCTTTCAGTCTTATCCAGTAGACAGGTACCAGACGAACACACATTGATGAACTTGTTACAACTGAAGTAAAAAGTTATGATGGAGTAGTACAAGAAACTCCAGTCTAGTACTGTGAGGCAGGGAATGCTATCTCACCAGAAGGGAAGCTGAGCCAGAAAAGGCCTGAGAAGGCAGGCCACAGCCAGATCATAGAGAGCCTGGTCAGACCTATGAAAGATTAGGGAAGGTACTACCAAAAGTATAAGCAAGAACAGCCACCCTAGAAAGGGGATCTTTTCTCTTTACATGTATAACTAGTTATTGCCAGTATGTATATATATTAGCTCTATTTATCTTTCTTTTTATTTTGTATCCAGCCACTTTACAAACTCACACTGGCTCTGATGGTTTTTCAGTATATTTTCTTGGATTTTGTTTTTGCATCTCATCTCCTTTTCGTTGTACCTCTTTAGTTCTCTTATTAAATAGCTAGAACCTCTAAAACAGTATTTTTAAGAAATAGCAGTGCTACTAGGCTTTCTCCTCTCTTCCTCATTAATTTTCTATCTCTAGTACAGGGAATGTTAACCTTTTTTGGGTCATGGTTCCCTTTGAAAATATGATGAAAGCGTTGACTTCCCTTCTGGAAACATACTTAACTTACATACATGTGTAAACCTGCCTCTCCCCCAATCCCCTTTGATCTGCAGACTCCATTAGGTTGCTTTTTAACATAAAGTTGTTACCAGTATTTGCTATTTGCTTCTAATGACAGCTCTTCATCATGTTCAGATTCTTTTTTTTTTATTACTCCTTCTATGTTAAAGTTTGTTTTAAATAAAGAATAGATTTTCAGTTTTATCATGCCTTTACAGTATCTATCAAGATGATCATATAATCTAACTTTGAAATTATTGTGATGATCTCAGTTACATTAGTAGGTTTCCTAATGTTGAGCAAAGTGTATATACATCAAATAAAACCTGATGGCTATTATGCTCTGTTTTGTGTTCTTTACTGTGCTACTGGATTTAATCCAGGATTATATAGGATTTGCATGGGGTTTTTACAGCTTTTTTATAAGGGAAATATAACTTTTTAGATTCTTTTTCAAGTTTTGGTACTGACGTTGCACTGTTCATAGGAAGCTAGGTTTTATTAGAACAAGTGAAAATGCATAACAGAAAAAGATTCATCCAGTTGGCCTTTTTTTGCATCAAAAGTTTCTTATCAAACTCAACAATATGAAGAAATTAATACTAAAATATATCTTTACATTTCACTTTTTTTTTCTGAGCAGGTTGAAGAACAAGTCAGCACCACTGAGAGAGTGTTTCAGGACAGACAGTATCAGATTGACGCTGCTATTGTCAGAATAATGAAGATGAGAAAAACTCTTGGTCATAATCTTCTAGTTTCTGAATTATATAATCAGCTGAAATTTCCAGTAAAGGTAAATGTATTTTAGCTTAATTAAACCTGTAGTATTGTGCAAAACCATTGACAAAGTATGTTCAATTCCCACTACCTTCAGAATCATATTATTTATTCTTCATTATAAGTGATCATAAATACACTAAATGTAGAAAACTGGCAAATGATGATAGGGACTTTACTAAATGTTCGTCATCACCATTGTTAGAATGATAATTACCTAAAATTACCACTTGTTAGGGATGTTGTACTTACATTTTCAAGAAAGGAAGAGGAGGTTACTATATCAAAATCTGGACACATTTATTCTTAGTAGTTAATAGTTCAGTTATATTCAGGATTTTAAGGAAATCATACTAACAACTAATTTACTGAGCATTTTATAAGCCACAAAGCATTTTCTACTTCAGTAATATTTCCTTGCTGTTAAATAGAAAGTGTACCCTAAAACATTTCAGTCTATATGTATTTCCAGGACTGAGAGTCACTGTCCTAATTATATGTAGAGTGTAGGATAAATGAGGGAAGCATCATGAAAAGCTCTTAAACATATCTATCCACCTAGAAAGTAGGGGACTCTAATGGTACTTGGCCTTTCAGTGACTGAACCCGCTGGATGTACTTTTAGTGTGGAAGTACCCTGATTGGGTGTTGCTCAGTTCAATAAAAGAGCAACTAACCCTCCCTCCTCACCAAGGTGGTCAGTTGAGGTAGACCAATAAGTCGACACTGAAATGGGAGTGGCATCCTACCTCAGCAAGTATTGGACTCCTGTATTCTCGAGAGGCAACACGTGCTCCATAGTGCTCTGCACAGTCTTGAAATAGTTTCATACACCATTCTTTGCTACCATAGCCAGAGTGAGTTTGATTTTCCCCTTTGCAGATGAGAGACCTAGCAATTAAACAAGAGACCAACTAGAAAGTAAGGTATGCATACAGCCATAGCACCTAGTTCTGCTCTGATAGGTAATTAGGTTTCAGCCACATATTGTAAAATGTATTATCTATCACTGAATAGAAAGTCATGCTGTTTGAAAGATAGAATATACCCTTATACAGGGAAAAGCTTGCTCATAAATGTCAGCAATAGGCATGCTTCCTAACAGCACAGCTGGGCAAGCATGTTATGGTGTGGACATGTCAATTCAGTCATCCACTTTTAGCAAAGGAATATTCAAGATTTGTGGTTTTACTATATAAATATAGTATATATAGTTAATATGTAATAAATAAAATATAGTTTTATTACTTAGGGGAAAATGTCCTTCGCAGATGAAAATGCCCTGAGACATTATCAGATTTCCCTTTGAAACAAACAAAAATGTGTTACCTAATGATCTGCCATACTTATGTATTTATTAACGATAAATAACGTATTTACATTTTACAAGTTTGACATTTTCCACAGGAAGCCCTGCTTTGACAGTAAATTCACATGGAAACACTTTGATCAGGAGATAATGTTAACATTGTCTTTGAAGTAGGGAGTTTTAGTCTATTTATTTTATAATTAATTTATAAATACATATATTTATATAATTATATATGTAATATATATACATAATTATAATCACATATTTCATGCATGATGTTATATTCTCCTGTGTTTGTAATTTTAATACCACTATAATTGTGGGGATTTGTTTTTCTTTTTTAGCCTGGAGATTTGAAAAAGAGAATTGAATCTCTTATAGACAGAGACTATATGGAGAGAGACAAAGACAATCCAAATCAGTACCACTACGTGGCCTGATGTATCACCCAGCTGTTTTCCATGAGACACTGGAATGTATCTTCAGAGCAGTGAAACACTTTTGTGCTGTTTCCTGGGCTTTCTGGGATTGAGCCAGCACAGATACTTTGGCTTAAAAGGAAAGGAGATGATTCTTGGATAACCCTCCACAAGGCTTAAGGATTTGCGAATGGCATATGTATCTTTCCCCCCTCCAGTTCTTCCTCTTGTTCTTTTAGGCATTTAAATTGTTTCCATTGCTCTGTGCAAAATGACTTTGGGATTGGACAAGAAGATATTGGTTAAATGAGGTTCCTTTGTAAGGTGTTGTTCTTGTGGCAAAAAAAAAAAAAAAAAAAAAAAACCTGAAAGTTTGGTTTGTTTTGTGTGTGTGATCATGAATGCACAATTAAAAAGACCCTCTATGCTGCATTCTTTAGCTACAAAGATTACTTAGTTATTCCTGGAGATAAGCTATCTTAGTTGATGAACACTTAGATTAAAAACAAGAACCCTTAATTGGTGAACATTAGGAAGAAACAGTCAGTGTTAAAAACTGGCTAATCGATTATGCAACCTAAATACTGGCATCTGTTTCATTTTATTTTCAAAAAGTTTTAAACTTTGATGACTGGTTTTTCGATAATGAGATTTCTCAGTGAGATCTCTGATGTGCCAAGAGGACATCAGGTCTAATGTGTTTGATGCAGTGAACCAACCCATCAGCGTCTTTTATTTCCACTGAATTATTTGTGAATTTTCTGTTTAAGTTTGGGGGGATAGTGTGTTTCTGTTTACCATTCTAAGATTGAGTCTAGCAGTCCCTGTTTTTTGCATTGGGGTAACTGCTGTTTGATTTTTTTTTAATTGCAGTATTTGTATGATTGCTATAATAAAGTTTGGTTTTGTTTTTACAGTCATGTGCAGGGACAGTTGTTGTTCTCTGTGCTGTAACCACTGTAAAATGTTTTATAGGAGACTTAAAGTCTTGATATTGTGAAGCAGAGGTTATTTTGTTGGAAGATTAAAAGGATTTCATTGGCACCTGGTTTCATGTTGTGTATGTATGGGTGAGGATGAACAGCAGATGATGATGTTAGTATGGTAACTATAACAAAGATATTTTTATGATAACATTTAAAAGTACTTTCTATTTTACATAATAGCATGTTTCATTTTAATTAAAAACTACCAAAGGAATTTTGATCATGGTATAAGTGTTTAAAGCAATATTTTCTGGAATATACCAAGTTTATATAATTTGATTTTGTGCTAAATTATTAAAAGATTCTGCCTTTTTGAAACATGCGTGTTTAAAATATGACATGTTTCCATATGAAAGTCCTCACTCTTTAAGTATCATTTTTTATTCGTAAATTTTCATTTGTGAATTCTATAATATGTAATCTAAAAAGCCAAATAGATTTCTACTAATATTTTAAGTTCATTGTCTCTAGAGATTAATATTGTAATTTAATGTAGACTTACTCTGAATAAAATTAGTTTAATTGGCCTTAAAATTACATTGCTAAAACTTTGTGGTATGTGAACTACACATTCCTCATAATTCTTAAGCAGCTTAGAATTCATGACTAGTATAACAGAGAACCAGAGCAGAGCAAATACCCGTCACCCTCTCCAAGAATGATTCTGTCCTTGTCTTTCACAAACTACTATCCCAGCTGATCATCGACAGACTGGTCTGACTTCATGGTGATTAAGAGCAATGTGTACTGTACTTCCTATTGTGCTTGTTTATATCCATTCTCTTACTTACAAGTATCATTTAATGTTTGTTACAGTTAAAGATGAATGTGGTAAAAACATAGTATAGAGGAAATTACTGAAAAGGAAAAGGCACTTAAGAAGAAAAAAGCTATAAAATTGGAAAGGAGGTGAAATTATTTACAGATAAATTATTACCAAACAATCTAAGAGAAGCAACTGAAAAGCTATGACTGAAAAAAAATTCAGTAAGTTTTTAATTGAACACAAAATGGAAAAGTCATTATAATGGAATGTCATTTTTCAATATCAACAAAAAAATGATGGAATACCTGGTAATAAGAAAATATATGAAAAGCATTTTTAAATGACTTACGAAATTGAAGAAAACCTGAATAACTGAAAGGTGTGGGCTTTTACATTTATCTATGCAGTATCTTAAGATGTCAAATGTCCCTTTAAAACTCAAATAGACAAGGTGATTCTAAAGTTTAAATAGAAAAGCAAATAGGCACGAATGGCCAGAAATTGATTTAAAACCTGTCACAACACAATAATTGAAACAGCATGCTGCTGGCACATAAGATCTCGAATCAAATAGAGTCCATAAACCAAATACACAGGAATGTGTAGCATAAAGGGTCATGTTGTCAGAGAAAGGGAAACTTCAGCAAATGTTGGTAAATTTTGGATTACCACCTTGAAAAGAGCAAGGTTAGATTATACTCTTTAAAGTTCCAAGTGGTCAAAGAAGTGTTTTAAAAAATGAAAGCATTAATATAAGAAAATGTAAGGTACTTTTTAAAAAAATTCTCAGAATGGAAAAAGTTAAGATCCATTTTTTTAAAATAAGAATGACAAATGATATTCTTAAAGGTCTACATGGGGAAAAGTTTAAAAGCCTGGTAAATTTTTGGATAAAAATGAGACCATATTGATATATTTTAGTTAGCATGAATGAGACCAACAACCCATGAGATAAGTGTGGCTGTGTTCTTGATGAGTTTTTAAGAGGATGGGAGCAGACTAAATATAGTGAGTGCAGACTGAGATTTCAAAAAAAGATAAATGAAACAGCTGGAGAAAGAGTAGAATCCAAGCATTCTGAGACAAGCTATTTCAGCAATTTTGTAAGTGTTAAGGTGGCATCCTCATTATTTAGAGAGGCAGACGGACCCAGGAGGGTACAACAGAAGAGAGCCTCCCACCCCAGGCCTGACATCTGGATGCAGCAGTGGATAGGAGTGGGGACAGGTGAAAGCCAAGCCAAGTATATCCTTGGAAGGGTAAGTGAACTGAGTGTGATGGAGGGCCAGTTATGACAGCCAACCCTGGAAATCAGCCCCTATGAGGGTAAGTGGGAGGTAAACAGTTCTGTGCTCTTCATGGGGCTGAAGAATTGTGAGTGGAGGCAGCTCTTATCAGTAGTTATGGAATATAAGGAAATAGGGAGGGGCCTGAAGTGAGATCAAAGCTAAGAAGACAGGGACCAAGTGGATCAAGAGTGTAACTAGGAGCAGCACAGAGAACTGCCAGTGAGTGATAGGCAGTGACCAAGTGCCTGAAGTGTACTGCAATGTGGAAGGTCATGGACTTTTGGTATGTCCTTCTTTGAAAAGGGGGAAATTGGGGCCCATATTTCCCCCCATGGTTTTTTAAACCTCTTCTTTCAACTTCCAACAACTCATCAGATTACTTTTGTGTTTATTTAATAATTAAAATTTGCATGTTTTATCTAAAAGTTGAAAACTCATAAATGGCATTTAGGACATAATTCACCCTAGAACTAAGGAGTGTGCCTAGCTCAACAAGAGTGAAATGTATTTCTGTACCACTGTAGTTCAAATAATACTGTAAGTATCAGAAACAAAGGTATCTTTCCATACTCCATCAAATGCTCAAAACTCGTGTCACGTTTTAACTTGCTTTATATTTGATCTGTGGCATTTCTGTCCAGCTTTTTGTTTTCTCTGGAGTTTTAAATTGCTGTTGTTGACTAATGAAAAATGTGCCTTTGTCTGATCACTGAGGTGACAATTTTCTTATTACACTATTTGCACAAATCCAGTGTTTTAAAGACATTTTCCTCTGAACTCTGATACTGTTTTCAGTTAGGTTCATCTGCTTTCTAGATCTACTGCATAGCTGTGGCCCTGGAATTTTCTTCGTTTCCATTCTTGTTTAGGTCAACTCCTCAGATCCCTAGTCTTTATTTTCTTGATTTGTTTTACTAAATAATATTCTAAAATGATTTTATCAGAGAATGCATGGGAGGCTGATTCCTTGCTCTTCTGATTTACTCTGCATTTATGCTTAATAATTTGGCTACATATAAAATTCTAGGTTCAAAATCATTTCCTCAGAACTTTGAAGGCATTGCTCCATAGTCTTTTAATATTCATCTTAGTCTGATGTCATTTTGTAACCCTTTTAACAAAACTTTTTAAATCTATTCCCAAGTTTTTCTATTTCACAAGAATCTGTCTAGATGTGAGCCCATTTTTATTTGTCCTGCCAGGACTCAGTGAATCTTGTTCCTCAGAAGACTCGTGACTTCCTTCGGTTCTGGGAAATGTTCCTCACTTACTTCCTCCATTGCATCTTCCCTTCCAATTATTTTGCTTTCACTTTCTTTAAGAGGTATTTTTGTTAACCAAGTAGGTCAGATGATCTTATAATGAAAACCAGTAGTCCCCGCCCACAGGACACTGTTCCATTTTTGTTTCTAGTTAGTATTGTTGGCAGTGGCTTCTATATTAGATTATCGTTTCTTGTTTTCTGATAACTCAATTTTTATAGACTTTTTAATGTCTACTTTTGATATTCAAGAATATCTTCTTGAGACTCATTCAAATTTTTAAAGTTTTTTTCCTCTTCTCTCATGTCTAAGGCAGCGGAGGTAAACTTCTGTAAAGGGCCAGATAGTGAATGGTTTAGGCCCTGCAAGCCACACAGTCATTGTTAGATATTTTTTATGATTTTTTTTTCAAACAACACTTTAAATATGTAAAACAATTCTTAGTTTTTCCACTATACAACGGCGACAGGCTGCAGATTTTCAGACCCACTCTAGAGTCAGTAGTGATTTCATCCTTCAGCCCTTAACTCCCAGCACAGGCCTGTTCAGACATCCCTTTGGTACACATGTACACTTTCCTCATTTCTGCATTTTGTGAATGTCAATTCATCCTTGAAAAGTCCAAACATCATCTCCAGAAGGTATGTTTGCCCTCCATCTCAATTGGTCTAGAGACCTTCCTTACATCTAGATTTCTCAATTGGGTCACAGCTCTTGCCATACTGTATTATAATTTGGGGCTCTACTCATTAGTCTTAAGTAGAATTTTTAGAGCACATTTTTATCCCTGAATCTGCAGTGTCTGAAACACAGTAGACAATAAACACTGATGAATGAATGAAGAGGAGATGATAGAAGAAACGAATAAGGATTAGAGATAAGAATAAAGACATGGGTAGAACAGAATCAAGGAAGAGTGGAATTTTAAGGAAGAAATAGTAAAGTATAATAAAAATTGAGAAATGTCCAATCTCTGTGGCAACAAGGGGCCACTGCTGTTTGAGTGTGGGGTAGGAACAGGTTTGATGGGATGCAGCTAGTGGTAGCTTGAATCGGGGGCAGAGACAGAATTTCTTTTGGATGAGAAAACTTGAGCAAGTTTATTGACAGAAAAAGGAGCTAACAGAGAGGGGAGAAGAATTTGACAATAGGGAAGAAGAGAAATAACTGATGGGTCAAGTTTCAACAAAGATGGGATAAAGTGGATTCAAAGTCGGGTGTGTGTGTGTGTGTGTGTGTGTGTGTGTGTGCGCACGCGCATTTGTGTATAAGCAAGTGTTCTTGCTAAGACAGGAAGTCATGTAAAGGTAGTACAGATATAGATAAATATAAAGGAAAAAATAAAAAGCTGAGGATATTTTTAAGGGTTTCTGTTATCAGTCATGTAGGAATCAAGGTCAACTGCTAAGTAAATTGAGACAACATTGCATATTAAAATGGACACTGTGTTCTGAGTTGGCTTCTCAGTGACAGAACTAGCAACACTTTCAAGATGAGTCAGCAGAGAGACAAGATTAAGGGCTGAAGCTTGAGACCAGATGACCCAGGGATGAAAGCCTCGCTCTGCCACTCTCTTGGTGCTTTTAAGAAAATAAATTCTCTAAACTTGGTTTTCTTATCTTTTAAAAGGGGATAATAATGCTAGTTAGCTCATGAGGTTGTTCTGAATTAATACTAAGGTATTTCTAACACATACCACATGCCACTAAAGGTGGATGGATGTTAATGCATATTACAAATATATGTGCAGCTGTTGGTTAAGAAAAAAATTTTTGTTATAGATCTGAAGTCTGCTCAAATGAGGGCAGAAAAGTATGGGACAAGAGACTAAAGAACAGAAAACTATCCACACCTTCCAAATGAAATGCAGAGATTTTCAGACTGGATAGAAAATTAGGACCAAAGTATACATTACCTGTAAGAAAGGCATTTTAAATATAAAGATTCAAGTCAATTACAGTAGAAGATGATCAAAGATCTATGAAAACTAATCATAAGAAATCTGGGGTGGTATATTAATATCAAGCAGATTTCAGGACAAGGAATATTTCTAGTAATAAGGAGGATGTTTCATAAATACAAAAGAAGTATTTGTCAGATTTAACACTAAATGTAGAGGCTTCTATTAACAGAGTTTCAAAAACATGAAGCAAAAACTGACAGTTAAAAAGAGAAGTTGGACAAGCAGACAAATCCATAATTGTGGCTGAAGATTTCGACACTTCTTTTTAGTACTTGATAGACAAAATCAGGATGGATATGAAACAGTATCAACTATCAACCTAACCTCGTTGATAATTACTGAATACTAAAACCAACAACAAAAAAACATTATTTTCCAGTGCACAAAAACATTCACCAATGTAGACATATGGGAGTCGTAAAACAAGTCTCAATATATTTAAAAGGACTGAAAGTATAACAATGTCCTCTGACCACAATGAAATTAAATTAGAAATCTAATGAATATAACTTTAAAAACTAAATGCTTAAAAATTAAGTAATATAGATAATATAAATAACAAACTTTTAAATAAGTAACCCATGCATGAGTTGAAGAAAAATCACAAGGAAAATTATAAAATATTTTGAACTAAATAGGAAAACAAAATACTAAAAATCTGTAAGATAGAGTTAAATAAGTGCTTAGAAAAAAATTTATAGCTTCAAATTCTTACATTAAAAGAGATGAAAGATTTAAATAAAATGATCTAAGCATCACCTTAAAAAGTTAGAAAAATAAGAATTATTTAAATCTAAAATAAATAGATGGAAAATATGATAAAGATAAAAGTAGAAATCAAAGAACTAGGAAATGGACAAATAGAGAAATCAATGAAACCAAAAGCTGTTTCTTTGAGAAGACCAACAAAATTGATAAACCTTTTAGCTAGATTAAAAAGAAAACAAAAATCAGTATGGGGAATGAAAGACAACAGATCCTACAGAAAATGTTATGAATAAGTTTATGCTAATAAATCCTAACTTAAATGACATGGTCAAATTCCATGAAATCTGCAAATTATCAAAGTGGACACAAGAAGAAATAGATAATAAAAATAGCTCTATATCTGTTAAGGACATTGACTTTGTAGTTTCAAATCTTTCCACAAAGAAAACTCCAAGCAGCTATACTAGTGAGTTCTATTAAACTTTTAAGGAAGAAATAAAAGCAACCTTAGAATTAGAGGAGAGAAACCTTCAAAACTAATTTCATGAGTCCAGAATTACTCTGATTTAAAAAAAAAAAAACAGACAAAAATACTGCAAGAAAATTACAGACCAGTATCCCTTAACCAAATATTAGCAATTTAAATACAACAATATATAAAATCAGTAATATACCAAAACCAAGTGAAGTTTTCTCCAGGTATGCAAGCTTGGTTTAACATTGAAAATCTGAAAAAGAAAGAAAAAAAAATACATATAATCATCTCAATAAAAGCAGCAGCATTTGGTGAAATTCAACACTTAATATTGATTTTAAAAACCACTCAGCAAACCAGGCATAGAAAGGACCTTCCTTAATCTGAGAACAGACGTTTACAAAAGATTGAAGCTAACATTATGCTTAATGGTAACAGACTGAAAGCTTTCCCTCTAAGGGTTGGGACAGATGAGGATGTTATGTTCTGCCTTTATTCAATATTGTAATAAGAGGTTTTAGCCACTGCAATAATACCGGACGAAATAAAAGGCATACAGGTAGGAAAGGAAGCAAAACAGTCTTTATTCACACATGACATGATCATATAGGCAGAACATGTCAAGAAATCTACAAAAATATTACTAGACAGAGTAAGTCAATTCAGCAGAGTCACAAGATGTGATGTCACTAAACAAAGATCAATTGTATTTCTACATTTTAGCAACAAAAAATTGTAAAATAAAATTTTAAAGTACAATCCATTCATAATAGTATCCAGAAATGTGTGAAATACTGAGATAAATTACAAGCTATGTACAAAGCATGCACACTGAAAACTATGAAGCATTGCTATGAAAAAATTTAAAGATGGATAAAATAAATGGAGAATTATGTCCTTGGATGATTCAATATCGTTAAGATGTCAGTTTCCTCCAAATTGATATGTACATTCAATCCAATGCCCACCAAAATTCCAGCAGGCTTTTGCCTATATAGAAAAATTATAAACTGATTCTTTAGAGAGTACCAAAATATATATACTTACATACAGCCAAGTTATTTTCAACAAACATGCTAAGGGATTTTAATGGGTTAAAAAAAAAGTCTTTTTATCAAATAGTTATCCATATGGGAGAAAAATAACATTGACTCCTATCACACAGGATCCACAAAAATTACATATACCTTGATCAAAGGGCTAATTGTAGAAGCTAAAACCATACAACTTCTTGAAAACATAAGAAAAAATTTTTATGATGTTGAGATATGCAAAGATTTTTTAGGATACAAAAAGTATGAAGCATATTAATTGAATTTTCATTAAATTTAGAGCTTCTTTTTGAAAAATACTAAGAAATAAAAAGGTAAACTACATAATGAGAGAAAATATTTACAATACACCAAATGTACTTGTATCCAGAATATATTTAAAAAACACTTAGACTTCCATAATAAGAAAACAAAAAACTCATTTTTAAAAACAGGACAAAGTTTGAACAGACATTTAACTGAAAAAGTTATGTCAATGGTTATTAAGCACATAAAAAAATCTTCAATCTCATTAGTTATCAGGACACTGCAAATTAAGATCATAATGAAATACCATTACAGATATCATAATTTTTGAAATGGAGAAGACTGATAAATACCAAGTGTTGACAAAGATGTGGAGCTAATGTTGGTGGGAATATACACTGGTACAAACATCCTGGAAAAGTATTTGACAGTTTCTTTTTAGAGATAAACATACATCATTCCATGCTAAATATTTACCTAAGAAAAATAAAAGCATGTGTCCATAAAATGATTTCATTTTGCATGTTCATAGCAGCTTTATTTGGAATAAACACAATATTAAAAACAATCCAAATGTCCTTCAACAAGTTAATGGGTAAACAGATATAGTAGATACATACACTGAAATAAGCTGGTATTAGCAATGAAAAAGAATGAACTAGTGGTAGGGTATCACAGTGTGGATAAATCTCAAAAAATTACACTAAAAGAATTCAGATATTAAAAAAAGATACATACGTGATTCCATCTATACAAAATTCTGTAACATGTAATACATGTTATACAAAATTCTGTAATCTGTAATGACAGAAAGTAGATTAGTGGCTGCCTGGATTTAGGAATAGGGTTAACCACAGAGAGACCATGGGAAACTTTTGGATCAAAGAAAATGTTTCTGTCTTGAATGGGATGGTTTCATGGGTGTACACTCATTTGCCAAAACTCATAAAACTGTACACCTAACATGGTATATTTATTTCATATAAATAAACCTTAATAAAATTGATTTGAAAAGGTAAATGTCACAAGAAAAAAAAATGGAGCACTTTTAGTAGGCTCTACCTGGAAACACTAAAAGGCAAGGAAAACCCTGGTTTCTTAATCGAGGCTTTTTTTAGTTGGAATCATGGTGATTTTGATCTTTCTTAATGTTTCTTTCATGGTCCTAAACGTTTATATCATTATTAAGAACTGACAAAAGCAGATTAACTAATGATTAATACTATCGTGTAACCATCATAACAAATATTAATATCATCTATGTCTGATTTTAAGCACTTGTCTGACAGTTCTGTCACACACTTTTTATTACAGTCTTCTCAGCCACAATTTGAACACGGTTTTGATACACCCGCCTTTGCTAACGTCTGTGTTATGCTGGCAGCATAGAACTATTGTGTAATCTACCCCTTACCCTCTGAGTTACAATCATGAGTTACAAATGAAGTGGCTTTATATTGATTTCAGTTCCCATTCTGTGTTGTCCACAATTAGGAAAGGTCTCTGGTTAACCACACATCATTTCTTAAATAAGCATAGGCTCTAGTTAACACCACCTCAGACCCTAGCGTTCACAGTGACCAGGTGTGTAATTGAAAACATGAGCATAATTGAAATTATACAATTTTTCATATTGCAAAAGACTTGGAACTAGTCATTGAATCTGCTTTCTAAGAAGGTAAAAGTTTTGGTTCTATTTTGAGGAGGTTCCTTTTTCATACTATAAAAGGAAGACTACCATGGTTTAAGTATTTCAAGGAATCAGGAAGTTATTGGAGATGTGTACAAGCCATGTGTATAAAAGATGTTCTCAGTGGCATTATTTTAAACAGCAAAAAAGTATAAGCAATCTAAATGTCCTAAAGGAGAGGATTAATTTTTAAATTATTGTATGCTGGGAGTCTTTGGATTTTTTATTCATTTTTCAATTATAGTGGGCATAAAATATTAATTTCAGGTGTACAGCATAGTGATTAGACATTTATATACTTTATGAAATGAAATCCATTATATATCTGACACCATAGTTATTACAATATTATTAAAAGCATACTGTTTCCTATTTTTCTGATATGTTATTCATTAATACTAGCCTCATACTTACCAGCCATGATTTACTTGCCTTTTTTATCAGCTTGGCCACTGGGAGCACTCTTAGTTTGGCTTGTGTCCCTATGACAAGCCCATCTTGTTTTCTAAGCCTGTCCTTACTTTCTGGCTCCACAAGATGTTCTAAGCTCACCTTGGATTTTCCCTGCCCAGCCCTGGAATCAACAGTTGTCCAAGGAGTCTTACTTCCTTTATTGGTGAGCAGTATTTTTAGAACCCATGATCTGGATCACTTTTGCTACTTGACCTTCTCAGTGACAAGTGTGTATCTAACCCAGGTATACACATTTCTATTTCCATAACTATCTAGATTTCAAACACAAACATAGTTCCAGTATCACAGGATTCATTCTCACCTTTCCCTTTTCCTTAACTTGTAACTTCTTCTGCAGTGAGAAATCTGCAAATTATCATTGTCTGCAAAACATCTATTTATCTATTTATCAAAATATCTATGTTCAATGCTGGTAAACATAGTTTCTGAACTGCTAACCTCATAACCCCATGAGAACAACTTACCAACTAGAAGACAGTATCCCTTACAGCTGTCTTTGGCCTCAGAGTACCCAACTGAAACACAGAGTGACTTAGGACAGTTCCCTTATTTCCAGTAGCTTTCAGTATGGTCATGTGATCCATTCCTATACAGTTATCTTTGTCACAAACTGCATTCTATCTGGTGTTGGAGGACAGTTCTATGGATATTCTGGATCATCAGAGAGATGAACAAGTGGGTCCTAGAGTAAATTAAGCCTGAAATATTGCTGAAGGCAAAAATGACAAAACTGAAGCTGCCCTATTTCAGGCACATCATGAGAAGGCAAAGTTCTTTGGAAAAGACAATGGTGCTAGGAAAATAGAAAGCATGAGGAAATGAGAAATACCAAGTATGAGATGAATTTACTCCATAAAAGACGCCATAGGCATGAATCTATAGGAGCTGAGCAAGGCTGCTGAGGCCAAGACAGTGAGGACCTCACTCATTCATAGGGTCACCATGAATCGACGCCAACTCAAGGGCACATAATGACAACAAATAAAAATCCCAAAAAAACCTTAAAACCCTAAACCAAATGCCAGCAAATCTACTCTTTAGTATGAGTAGATTTCTGCTCAAACAACATTACAAAACCCATCTTGATTCTCTCTCAGAGCTCATTTGCTCCCATTTTCCTTGCAATCCTATTCGGCTTCAGGACTTTTCCCAGTCATTATACATTAAAAACTGGAGGGAAAGGAGAAGCTGGACAGGAAGAAATGACAAAAAGGAAAAAGAAAAAAATCTACAAAAGGTCAGTAAATATAAGACCTAAGAAAAAAAGCCAAAATATTCAGTAGAGTGACAGGTAACAATCAAGTCTGAAGAGGCTCAAGGCACATTTCCTACGGAAGCAGGATTTGAAGCATCTCAGTGAAGCAGAGAAGCAACAGGGCAGGTTCAGGAAGGAGAGAGGCAAGGATGGAAGCAGATGAGGTAAAAAGTGAGCGTGGCCAGAGCACGGAACAGCAGCAGGAGAAAATAGAACCAAAGAGCCTCTAGGCAAACCAAGGAAAGTGATCTTACCTTCACGCAATAAGGAGAAAGTGAGAGGGGTACTTTAGCTCTAGAAGCAGAGGGACTGCGATTTCCTTTTCTCTGTAATGTATGAATTATATAGAACGGAAGAGTGCTTCTGAACTTTTCTGATAGATGCCACACCCGACCATTTCCAGACATCTTTTAAAAGGGTGTCACAGCTGGGAATCACTATTACTTCTGAACCCCCTCCAACCAAGATTTTGTCTAGCTTTAAATTCTGTACTTTGTGTTGTCTAAAAAGAGGTTTTTGTTTTCGAACATGAATTGTAATATTCAATGTGTGTTCAAATATCTCACCTTCTTAAACCTCACTTCCATCCTCCTTGAGAACAATGGGTTAGAAGAGCCCCAAAGTTAAAAACACCAGGATTTCGAGTATTACTTAATTACACACACACACACACACACACACACACACACACACACACACACGGTGTTTTCGTGTTGGGGTCTTTGTGGAACTCCTCACTCCTCTCGGGTGGAACCAGTTATCTCACGACCATCGAAGATACCCCATAACACACACTGTATTACTAGGGAAAGAGGGTTTCCACCGCGCCCGGCCCCTCTGCCTGCGGACCTCTGGGAGAATGCCGCACTTAACCGAGTTCAAAGTCCTTTCCTTCGACAGCAGACATGGTGCCTACTAAGAACACTTCCCACACGCCGGAAGAACAAACCCCTTCTCGCCCAATCCCTGGCCTCACGGCCCCTCCTCCTCCCTCTCCTCACCTGCTATTTCCACCGCACTACCTCCACCCGCCCGCCCCAGCCACCTTCGGCTGCGGATAACCAGGGTAGGAATCCCAGAGCCCAGCCCGAGTCATGTGGCACCGCGGTCACGTGCTGAGCGGGGTCACGCGCAGGCAGGACACCACACCAGCGGGAGCGCGGCCGCCTACACCCGCTCACTCTCGCGAGATCTGTGGGGTCACGTGACGGCGCGGGCGCGGGCGCGGCGCAGTTTCACGTGACAGGCGCAGCCGGTCGTAGGGTCTCTTTTCTTCCGCGGGCGACGCAGCGTCTGGGCCTCTCGTCCGCGGGACACGGTCTCTAACGCCGGCCCTCAGTCTGTTCCCCAGCGCCCGTCCGGCCGCGGCCCAACCGCTCGACCCCGCCCGGCTCCCGCTCCGGCGGCCCTCGTGCCCATGGCCGCACCCGGCGGCGCCCGGCGGCAGCCGCTGCTCCTGTTGCTACTCGGTAAGGGGCAGGGCCGGAGTGAGGGGCCAAGGGGAAGAAGGCACTATAAGGGATCTCAGGGCTGCGCTGTGAGGCCCGGGAGAATGGGGGGATGCGGGAATGTGTGCTGGGGCGGGGAGAGGGCTTCGAGGTGGGAGGGGGAGCTGCGGGCTGGGCCTAGAGTCCTGGGAGGTTGGCGGGCTCGCAAGTAGTCCCCACACCGGCTGAGTTCCGCTCGTGGGGTCTAACATGGAGCCCGCTGGCCGCTGCTTGGGGGTGTCGGGTTCAGTTGCCCAGAGATAGACTAGGGAGGTTTGAGGTCTCACCCGAGGCCTTGGTTCTACCCTTGGGTCACTAAACTTGTTTTCTGGGATGTTAAGTTGAAAATGACTTGGGTGGCTTGGTGACTTCTGGAATGCTGTGCTTTGTTCCTTTAACTTACGGGCAAGTTTAGCCACGAAAGTCCAGGTGAGGCTTTGCGGCCCAAGACCCCTTAGGTGCTCCCGGTGGGTGACCCACATGGAGTTCCTTCCAAAACGGATCTTAACTAGAAGAGAATAGGGCGGCGTGATGATCCCGGCCTTTTAGAATTCGACCTTGGTGCTTTAACCTTCGCCTGGTTTTCGACATGGCTTGCAGTGCTTATGTGTATGTGTATGGATTTAACTTTGTGTTGGAATGACTTAAAATTATCTTTATGAGTTTAGGAGAGCCCATAATGAACAAAATAAGAGGTAGGAGTAGGCTTTTCAGTAACAGTGAATCCTCCTAAAGACCTTCTGCCATTGCCTGTGCATGCTGGTTCCTATGAGTCAAAATGAGGGACTCCGTTGACATGTTGGGGAGCATCTGACTCTCCATCAGTTTGTAGAATTCATAGAAGCAGTCAGTGGGTGCTCAGTATTTTTTTAATTGAAGAATTTTGTTTTCATTTATCTGTTCCAATAAGAAAGAGGAATATGTGCTGTCTCTTAAACGGGAATCACTACATGGTTTGATTTTAAGTGTTTAGAGGCCCTCTATGGCAGCCTTTCCCACCCCTCTCCCAAATAATGGAAGATTCATCTAAGTGCTAGGATCTGAAATATACAGAAGACAGCTGGTGGGAGTTCAGGTGAATTACATAAACACATTCCTGCACATCTTACCATGAATTCTTTAAATATTTCTAATTCCCATACTATAAAATTCTGTTATTGCAACAGTGAATTTTGGTTTCATGTTTTTGTTGTGTGTATTGTGTAAAATTAGTTATTTGAGCTACATGAATAGCCACGAGAGATTACTTTATTCTAGCAGTAAACCCAAAGCCTTGCTATTCACTGGCATGTGTAATTAGTTGCAAGAGGAGTTGCTGGAACAAGTTTTGTCATGTCAGAATGGCTGCATTGTTCTTTATTAGAAGAGCTCTTCTAATAAAGAACTTTCATATTTTGTTTTATGTTTTAAAAACACCTTAAAAATGAAAAGAAATTTTCATAATTTCCTACATTGTAACAGCTTGGAGTATTATTTGTGGAATTAGCTTTTTAATGCCTGTTGCATCATATCTTTTAAGTTTTATATTCAGTAAACAATCCAACTTTTAGAAAAGGACTGTTTACTTGGATTTAGGTCTATTTAAATCATGTTTAATTTAATGCACAGTTTCACCAAAAAGCATCTTCAAAAAATACTACAAACATCTAAATTAGTAATTCTTCTGCATTAATGATTATAAATTACTTAAATCCTCTTTTGTGTTTGAATACTTGGTAGAAAGCATAAACATGAACTGAAACTTTTTGCTAGGTAAGATTAAGTATGATTACATCATGTGACTCTAAACCAGTGATGTCAACTAGATGGCTTCCTTTCCTTTCCAAATGAAGAATTGTCATGTAGGAAGTTGGAAAAGTTTTATGCTAATTAATGTTACCCTTGATTGGAGAGTTTGTCATTTACCCAGATTGGCAACCAAATTCTTCAGTAGATTTGAGGTTAAAATGTTTTGAGTCCATAATTTTGAATTTATATTGTTAGACCTATCCCAGGCAGTATTAGTCCTTTCCTCTCTGTGTCAACAGAACTTGACTACGTATGTGTGCTTTTACTAGAGCATCAATTCAGCTGAATTGTTATTATTTTTACACATATATCTCCTTTCCCCATATTACGGCCCACCTTGTGTCTCACAAGTAGTAAGTGCTCTCTACATACACATGGAGATGTCCAGCTTTACAGCAGTGGTCCTTAACCAAACATGCATATGTCAGCTTTTTAGAAATGTACCTACTTGTTCCCTGCCAACATAGGTTGTCTGAGATGGAACTTTGGTCTTTTTTCCTTCCTTTAAATATTAATAGATGATTATCACTGGTTAAGAAGAAGAAAGTACTTGATTTTAAAAAATTGAGACAAACTAGGAAGTAATTTCTTTAAAAAAGTCAATGAAGAAATTTATTGACTTCTTCCTTCAGGTGGCAATCTCATTTCAAAGGCAAGTGTTTCGTAATTCAAAGCATATTTGGTTGCTCACTAAGTGCTAGAGAGAGAAAGCATGGTTCAGAAGTAGTACTCACTCTGCAGTCAGTCCATAGCTAACATGTAGCATGTGTAGGCACATGCTGAGTCAGCAGACCACATTCTAGATCTGGTTTTGCACCACTCACAGACTTTGTGACCGTGAGCAAGTTAGTTAACGTCTCTGTGCGTGTCTCCATATTAGTAAAGGAGGATCATAATTGTGCCTACCAGTTAAGATTGTCATGATAATTTAATTAACTGCAAAGTGCTTTGAGCAGTACCTGGCACATAGCAAATGCACTACAAGTCTTTTTAAATAAAATACTTTTTGACATTTTGTGTCAGATACTGAGGATTCAGTGATGAACATGATAGATGAGTCAGTATAGCACTGAATGTTTAACAGTTAACATTAAAATTGATGCTAATGCCCATACTGGATGCTCTGCATTGCGTTGGCTCTGGTGCCTAAACACAGAGTCTGGCTATTGCTACTGTTCCAAGGTCACACAGCTAATATGTGGTGGTGGGGGGTCTATCATGGAACCAGATCTCTTACTACTTCCTACAGCTGCACTTGTTTTAGAAAATGGAATTTCTACATGTAGTATCTTGAAGGAATAAGCCAAAGTTTTTCCTTTATATATCTCCTGGAGAAATGACCAGGTTCGCATCTGACTGTTAGAGATTTTCCAGCAGACCAGAGAGCTGATTTTTGAGAAGGACACCCCTCAAATAATGCAAACATTTTCATTTAAAAATAACAAACAAAAACTTCTGACTATTAGCATACATACATTTCTCTCAGAATTTTATGTTCTAATGATCTTGCAGACATTTTCCTCTTGACCAGAATTGGCTTCTATTGAGTTTCTTGTTTTAATAATAAAAAATTGGGGGGCCTCTCCAGAATGAATGTGGGCATCTAGTGTTGCTAAAACTTATTTTTAGTAATACTATTTTGTTTTTCTTTGAAAGATCAGACCCTCAACATATTTACTAAAATGAAAAAATTGTGTGATATAAAGTTACTTAATGTGAAATGTTTCCTAATGAAATATTTTGAGTCAGTAGAAAAGGTTTTCTTTGTTGTTGTTGTTGTTGTTGTTTAACAATTTAGGGATCTGTTTAATAGAAGGGCAGCTCGGTGAGAACTGACCTGTGCATGCTCCCATGGGAGGCAGTGACCTGCTGTGCCCATGGCACATGTGATTGCATGTGACCAACTCTTCAGCAGCCAGGCCAGGGCCAGGTGAGAGCCTTGAAGGCCTGAGGGAGCCCATGTGGCCCATGTAAACAGTAAGCTGGGTCAGTATCCCGTTTCTCTGGCTTCAGAGCCCATGCTTTAACACACACTTTGTTTCTGCCTGCCAGTCCTCATTTTGCCTCTGGTATGCTTACCTATCCTGCTCAGAAGGCATGTGTTTTTAAAACCTTTGCTATGTCAAAAACAGGTATGGAATAATTTTCTCTAGGTGGTGGTGGTGGTTTTCAATTTTTTTTTAATTTTATTTTTATTGTGCTGATATTGGTTAACGAAATTCAGTTAAGCTTCAGGTGTACAATTCAACAGTAAGGCATATATATATTGCATTGTGTTGACCACCCGTATCTAAGTTTTTTAAGTGGAATATTCACTCATTGGAAATACTATCAGTGTAATCTTGACCAAATAATCCAGGGGTGGGTTAAAAGTTTACAAAGTAAAACAGACCAAAAAATTGCACGAGTTTCCTTGTTTGCCGTAGTTTGCTTCATTTTCATATAGCAGCTTCCCTTTACAAATACAGATTTTGGTATTTCCTTTACCAAATGCTTATAGGAAGATATGTGACGTTTCTGGCCATGCTCTTTGCTTTAGGCTTGAATTGTTGGCTCTGAAGATATGCTTTCATTGGAGACATTTACTTTGCCAGGGACAAGGGGGTTTAGAATGAAAGGTTAATTGAGTGTTCTCTGAGTATGCCTGGGTCATATTTACACTTAGAGTGATCATAACCAGGTGTGGAAATGCTCAGTGAAAGGATGTGCAGGAGCTTGTAGCAGCAGAGACAAGGGAGGGTGCATCAGTTCTGAATGTTAAAGTATATGGCAGTGGCTGACAGCTGTTTGGTTTTAGAACTAGTGAAAATACCTATTTCCCCATCTATGAAAGAATATACTAAATAAAATGTACAGCTTGTAAGGTTACCTGCTTAGCTCTACCATAGTGATTGGATTACATTTGCTACTAAACTGTTTGATCAGGCAACAAGATATGATGAAGCCAGAGATGGCACTGGCCTTGAGAACTTTCTCAAGCTAGGACCCGCAAGAACTTAATTCTGTTTCTTCCCTCCCTTGGATATGGCAGCTCTACTTAGACAGGTTGACTGATGTTCTAGCTCACAGCCAAGTTAGTACAGGTTCAGTTTAATCACTGTTTTTTGAGGATCTTTCTGAAATTGGGCAAAAAGCTTAGATCTTTGAGTCCATAGCTTTTCTGCCACACCACCAGTCCATGAGAGGTAAAAACATCTAATTTTAAATAATAATTTAGGTCCATGGTGAGAGATCCAGGACCCTACCAAATTTCCCAGAGATGCTCTGAGGAACGAGTGTGAAGTAACCTATATGCCTAGGGAGTGACTCAAATTGGCCGTGTGATTTCTCAATAAATATTCTGAAGTAAAGCATTAAAGAGCTATTGACTAGGTGGCAAACTGATCAGGTGAGTTTAGAAAGATAACATTTTTCAAAATAGTATCCAGGAGGGACAGAAGACTCAGCTGAACGCAGCTTAGATAAGTCAGTATGTCTAGTCTTAAAAAAGTGCAGTGAAATCTCCTAATAAAATCTATTATTGCTACACTTGTAGACAACAGAAATACCCAGTAGTATTTTCAAAGGTGTTTGGTAATTTTTGGTTTTCCTGGAGTTAGCAGGCCTCTTGCACGGTGCGTCAGCAGTGTTTACGGTGAAAGATGACAATGGGACAGCGTGTATAATGGCCAACTTCTCCGCTGCCTTCTCGACCAACTATAATACCAAGAATGGTTCTAAGGTAGGAAACACCAAGGTACTTCACACATTTTGTGTGTATGTGTTTGTGTGTGTGAAGATTACTTAAAATTTTCAAATAAATGTTTGAGAAATGCTCCCGCCTTTACACAATTCTCCCTGCATATTGGCTCATCAGTAGCCTGTGCTGTTTAATATACTAAAACTGAAGTCATAGTATACAAACCATTTGTGCTCTGCTTTCACTATTTTATTATGAGCATTTTCTAGTTTTCTTTGTGATTATCTTTTATAATTACAAAGTATACTTCATTATGTTAATCATCCTAATTTTTAAACCATCCCTCAACTGGTAAAGTTTTTTTTAATGTTTTATTCCCATTTACAGCTCTGGATATCACTTTTTTGATCTGTTCAATTTGCTTTACTATTATGCTCCAAGAATTTCATAAAACAGTTGCTTGATGTGCAGTGCTGTAAGCACTGTACTAGTTTGATTAAAATGTTCCTTAGTTGTTAAAACAACTTTGTACTTACACAGAATGAATAAGGCTTTTTGCATTTCCTAGATTTCTAACAAATTAGCAGCACTTACTTATATTTCTTCCTTTGTTGGTTACCTATTAATGGGCATTTCACTTGTTCTATTAAAAATTTATCCTTTTAAATATATCCCTAAACCATATACTCTTTTCAATTCTTTGTTGAAACCAACATTTTTCCTTACCTCCATAATGACAGCACCAGTATCTTTTTACCACCACTAATAGGGCAACAATTTATCCCAGAATTGCCGGGAAGATCAGCAGTTTCTTTAGAGTACTCTGGACTTTGTGCCAACTGCTGGTGCCTCATTAATTCATTTGTACTTGTCTGTATACAAATGTGGTCTCTGTCAAAATAGAAGAAAACTGGGAAGGTTTTGTTCCATAGAAATGTCTCAAATTCTAGACTCATCCAAGCATCTTTTAATTTCTACTTTGCCTCTTTTTTTTTGTTATTTTCAAAACAATAATTTTGTTATCTATTGTATTACACAAATGGGATCATACATATGCTGTTATGTGCCTTACTGCTTCACAAAACATGTTTTTGTCACCTCAAATAGTTCTGTCATTTTTAGGACAGCATTAGTGTATAGCTTAGTCCCATTTTTGATGGACATTAGGTTGTTTTCTAGTTGTTTGCTTTGTACGTAATAGTAAACTCAAACAATTTTGCATAAACACTTTATTTTCTTGGTTTAAAGAGAAATATTCTTTAAAAAAACATTTCTATAGCAAACAAGTAGTAATAGTTTTTTTTCGAATACAAATACACCATTCATCCTGAAGCCCAATATGAATTATTTCAGTTTTACCAAGATAACTTTAGTTTTAATTCTGTCGGAAGTTAAAATTATATTAATGAAAAATTATTTTTAATAAATAAGGAAGTCAACTTTTCCTTACACTTGAATTACTTTTCAGCCTGCTCCTGACTTTAATACTGACTTGCTTTGTGTTTTTGTTTATATTGAAAGTAACTACCTTAACAATGATATCGGAGATAGAACTGAGGTCCAATTTTATATCAGACTTACAGAAGATCTTTATTGTTTTTTTTTTTTTTCTGAATATCTTTAGTAACCTACATTCTAACTGGGTTCTGTTGTCATTGTGTTTTTTCTAGAATGTGAGCTTTGACCTTCCATCTAATGCAAAAGTATTAAATAGCAGTTCCTGTGGTAAAGAGAATGCTTCTGACCCCACTCTCATGATTGCTTTTGGAAGAAGACATACACTGACCCTCAATTTCACAAGAAATGCAACACGTTACAGTGTGCAGATGATGAGTTTTGTTTATGACTTGTCAGACACACAGATTTTCCCTAATGCAAGCTCCAAGGGTAAGAACAAAAATGGACTAATTATGAAGTAAAGAAAATAGTATTGGAGAAGTATCTAAAATTAGTTTTAACTAAATACTTCAAGTAGTTAAAAATTAATGTTTTGTTTTTTTAATACAGAGATCAAGACTGTGGAATCCATAACTGACATCATGGCAGACATAAATAAAAAATACAGATGTGTGAGCAGCAACCAGATCCACATGAATAATGTAACTGTCACATTCCGTGATGCCACTATCCAGGCATACCTTTCAAACAATAGTTTCAGCAAGGAAGGTAAGACACTGACTTTGGCCCTAATGCCATTAGTATAACCCCAGTGAATGCATAAGTCCCCTGCTGTCTGAGGAAATTATGAATGAACATCTCTACAGCTGGGGACAGAGCAGGCAGCTTCTATTTTAGGAGAACTCTTCATCAAACTTTTGTTTTCTGTTTAGAGATGACCTCTTTAGATTGAGGTGGATAAATATAATTTAAAAAGGGTAAAAGGGCAAAGCAATTGAAACCCTCTTCCCTTGTTAGAGCTAATGGGGACAATGTCAGAACTTCTGATTCAAGCCAGCTGTCTTTATGCAGAGATTTAGTCTTACCTTAGATCGGCTCAGGCAGGCCCAGAGGCATGTTGTGTTAGGACCAGGAGTGACTTTCTGGGGGAATCATGACCCCCAAAGGTGTACCTGCCAATTCAGCTCCACTGGTGGTCTCTGGTCTTAACAGGGCTCCAAGCCCCTTCCCAGCTCCATGGTCATGGGTAGGGTAGTCAGCCTCTCATTTCCTTCATTTGTAAAATAAGGATAATAACTTATCTTAAAAAGTTGTTAGGATTAAAAAGGAAATGTATGCAAAGTGCTTATCTCACTGCTTGGCACAGAGTAAGTAGTAAATAGAGCTGTCATTTTATTATGACTTAAGAAAACTCTCCAGATCTCACTCATCTCTAATTTTCCTGAGGGGCGATTGTCTTGGGGAAGTTGTCTCTGCCTTCTAAACCGTGTGTTTAAAGACAGTACACGCCTTTTTCTAATCTTTGGACCTGCCACTGGCGGGCCTTTGATTTGCAGTGTTCCCTAGCAGTCTTGCTTGAAGGCTGGGGTGACTATTGAAGAGTGGCTAAATTGCACAATCACTGGAGCTGTTCTTCACAGTGAACCCAGTCGGCCCTTTGTCCACCTTGTTAAAGTCCTCAGAGATGTAGATGCTACTAGCAGAGCCAGCAATCTTGGCTTATAGGCCTCCTCCAGCCTTCCTCTGGTTTCTGTATGACCAGTAAGCCAAGAATGGTTTTTATGTTTATATTTTTTAAGTTAAAAAAAAGACTAATGACACATTAAATTATTTGGTATTCAAGTTTCGGTGCCCATAACTAAAGTGTTAATTGGAACACAGCCATGATGATTGACTTACCTAATTCTGTGGCTGCTTTCATGTTCATAGTAGCAGAGCCGAGTTGGGACAGACACTGGACAGCCACAAAGTCTAAATAAAATGTTTACTATCTGGCCCCTTACAGAGAAAATTTGCTGACCCCTGACAGAGCTAGGACAAAAAGAAACAAAGTTAAACTGGGAGAAATACAACTAGTAGCAAGTGTGCAGTGCTTAAAGTTGGAGGCTTGAGCAGCAGGGAATTCTAAAGGAAATGGGCTCAACTTTTCCACCACACAAACGGGCCTGGAGCTAGGTGAGCACACTGTCTTCATCTGCAAGGGCTAATGGAATGCAAGGACTTCTTCCCTCAGGCTAGCATGAGCAGTGTTTGAAGGCAGCAGATCCAGATGTATGTACATGCTAACATGAACCGCCTTGGGCAGATGGAAGGTGGCTTTGTCAGGCACAGTGGCTAACCAAGTGGGGCTTAGAGCAACAAACTAAATAGTTCCAGTTATTTGTGTTCACAATTACAAATCTCCAACTAGCGGGGTTTCACATCTGGCAGAATACATCTGGGTTGCATCAACCTCACTCAGGTCACAAGAGCAAAAGGAAAAAGCAAAAACTCAGAAGGTCTTGGGAAATGATAGCCATCTGTGGCTTGCTGGCTCAGTACAGTAACCTCACTGTAACTGGTCCTGAATGTGGTCTTAGAATACAGCTCCTCACCTTTACAACGTGTCATCTTCTGCTTGGAAGGCTTCTGAACATAGATGACCTGGCCTCCCCTGTTGGGGGTCCTCACATGAAGTGGTGCTTTGAAGTGAGGTGCCAAGTCATGAGTGCACTAAAGCTTTGTAAAAAGAGCTACTGTTTCTAAGTCTAAAAAGAGATGTGACAATAGACTAATTTTGTGTTTAGGTTAATTAATTACTTTGTTTTTTAAATAGACGTTTTTTAGAGCAGTTTTAAGATTCACCACCACAAAGTCAAAAGTACAGAGATATCCCACATATCCCCTATCCCCACATATATACATCCTCCCCACTGTCAGTGTCCTACATTTTAATTACTTTGCTAATGAAAGACATACATAGGCGATTCCCAATGGAAAAGGTACAGATGTGAGGCTGTCCTCACACCTGAGCCCTAGTCAGTAGCCCTCCTCCCCTCCCCAGAAGCCTGCTCATGTCCCACATGAGGTAACCTGGGGCTTTGATTTTTCAGCTTGGGAGTCCTTGGGTATTTGGAGCTTGTGGGCACACTCACTGTGTTTCATCAAGTAGTTTATCAGAATTTTGGTCGCTGAGCTGACCTCTCATTGTGAGATGGGCCTAAAACACCCTACCCTCCTCACCTTGTTTTGTGATTGTCCCCTCTTATCAAAGCTTGGTTTAGTTTTGTTTAATCTGTCTGTGCTGATATATATGTATTTTAGAAAGGAAATCTTGCCTTTTTGTTGTTGTTGACACTAGAGCACACTCTCAGTAAATTCTACTGAGAAAGAGGGTTAAGAGTCATCCTGAAGTTACATAGAATATCCTGTAGAAGTTGAAATATCCTCTCATCGTAGGCTGGAAGGGCTGGGTGAAGTCTTGGGCATGCCTGTGTTCTCTTCACTGGAAAGGAAGACTTCCTCACGGGGCTTGTGGAACTCCTCTATCAAGTCTCATCCTCTACAGTAATCCCTTATCAGTCTAGTACTAAGAAACAGGAAGGTCAGCAAAAAACAAAAAACAAAAACAAAAACCATCCTGACCTGGCAGGGGCCTGAAATTTTCAAGGCTCTTTTGCTCAGTCTTATGCCTCTTGCCTTGAGAGCTACTGCTACCCCAACTCTCACACAACCGTGACTTCTTGCCTGACACACAGTTTTGTTGGTCCTTTAGTGGCCTGGATCCTAGATCCTACAGGCAGCTGCTCAGGGTATGGGTGCTGGGGAGGAGGAGTTAAGGCCTCCAGATCTCATGTACAAACTGGTACTCTCTGTAAGCAAGGGGCTATACTGTACGACAGAATATAGTAATTGCTGACATGGTCTGAGTCTTTTTTTAAATTGATTTTACAATTACTGTTAACATACAATATTATATTAGTTTCAGGTGTACAACATAGTGATTAGATATTTATATATCTTATGAAGTTGACCTGAATTGTTTTTAAAGCTCAGCTGTTAGCATGTTCTACAGTTACTCAGCTTGTCCTGAACCTAACTCAGAGTCTGATCCTTGAGACTAGACAGCCAGCATGTCATTACAGCACTTTTTGTCAATTCTTTTGGTGTCTTATTGGCTGTTTTTTGACAATGGTTGATATTAAAAGTTGCTTTGCAATTAAAAAGACCGGTATTTTCTCTAGAAGTAGGGGATTTTGGCTACATATACTACCCTGACAGCATAAATTTGATTTCTATTTAAAATATTTGATTTCTATTAAAAATATTTGATTTCTATTAAAATTGAGCCATTTCTTTTCTTTTTTTCTTTTTTTTTTTTTTTTGATCTACTTTTATGCCAAATTCACTCCTTTGGTTCATAGATACTTTTTTTTTTTACTTTTTTTTCTTGACAAAATTGAAAGCTTCAGGGAAAAGATCTCATATCAAATATGTTAAGTATATTTTTATATCCCCCTAGTCTGTTCTACTCGTGGATTTTTTCCTTTTTTTTTCTTTTTTGCTGGTGGGAATTTTATGGATTCTAATTGATGAATGAACACATTTGCAATGGGTAGATTTTGGTCATAAAAGCCTGTTTAAAGTTTTTATTTGATGAACTGCAGGTTCAGAATATTAGAGTAGGCTTCTGTGGCTTTACTTATCAGTAGTGCAATAGTGGCCTTGACCAGATAGCCCTCATTCATCTTGCCTTTATACATGCATTGTCCTATCTAAGAAACCTCACTTACTTACAGATTTTATTTTAAAAAGAAAGCACAAGCCAAGGTTGCACTGACATTGTGTCTGTTTTGTTGATGAAGATAAATTCTGAAAAAACAAGTATCTTCTTTCCTAAAGGTCTATAGAAGGTAGGATAGATGATATCATTCTGGAGTGGTCTGGGTATACCTCTCCCTGGAGGCTGGAGAAAACCCAGGTGAGTGAGTCTCACTCTGTGTCCATCAGAATTGGATTTCCAGCCCCAGGCACACAGTGGGTTAGTGAGTTTGGGCTGAGACCCATACAGGCATCTGGATTTAATGGCTCACCAGAGGATTTGGATTAATTCATCTTTTTATCTTTAAGATTTTGATACATGGGTACTTGTCAACTCTTCTGTGACTTAGAAGTTCAAAATAGAAATTCCTTTTAAATATAGTTAATTATAAATTTTACTTCTTTCTCATTTTGGCAGTATTTCTTTTTCATTTTTGAGGAACCAGAGTCTTGCTCCTAAGTTTTGCTTAAATTAAAGACATTGATGCCAAAACATCTCTTTCCATTTGACACTCTTTAATTGCAACAGGTTTATAAGGATATCAGCTGCTGCTGCCTGGGGATTATTTTGGGCCTTCGGGGCACATAAGCTTTTAAAAATCATGAGAAGAGCATCTGAAAGGATGCATAGCCCTATACCCTCCTCTCCCATTGTTTCCTTTGTGGAGAACACTGAGAGTGACCCAGCAGCAATCTCTGGGTTCCCTTGTCTTTGTAGAGGCCTTCACATGGGTGGCACTTAGCATACTTCAGTATATTTTATTCTGCAGGAGGGACTTTGCTGTTTGCAGAGGGTAACAGGCTGGCTAAGAGAGTGGACTTTGCATTTGTAATTTAGATAGAACAAAGAGGGTATTTTATTCATACAGATTTCTAAAGTTCTGAGTTTTTGACTAGTGGTTAGACCTAACTAAACTGTTATTCCTGTTTCTACCTTGGCATTTTGTGACCTGCCTTATGAAAACAATGGATGATTGTCACATCAGTGTACGTTACTTCCCCCCTGCCCATATGTTGTGGCCACCTAGAACAGAATTTGGAGACTGGCCTCTTTTTTGTTTTGATGTAGTTTTGCACGTTTAATTATGTTGTGTTCTGTAACAATTTATAAAGTAATGGTGAACCTATTTTTAAAAGTACAGCTATAAAAATCAGCCTGTAGCTTAGCTAGGGTAAGATGCAGACAGTGTTGGCCAGCACACCCTAGGTTGGGATATCTCTGGAAGTATTTGCCTTGCCTCCATTAGCCCAAGATTAAATCCATTTTTGAGGATTTTTTTACCCCCTATTTTTATCCTCTGTCTAGAAAGGCATTTTACTCTATTAGATATTGTGTGAAGGCATGCTGGATGAATTGAACTTTCCAGAAAGTATTAAATTTTCCCGTGTATTGCAGTTCTGTGGGGTGAAGTTTCCCATCTCCTCCCCTAAGTAGGTTGGATGTAGAGGTTAATCACCAACTGAAGAAGAGTTACAGTGAAGTTTCCTTGTAGCTTAGAGTAAGTGGAAACAGGTGGTGGGTAAAACTACGCAGAGCAAAGGTCTGATTGACTCCCTCTTCTGGATATTTGGGCCTACTTCCCAGTCATGGTAGATCAAATTCTGAGGAACAGAATCACATGCAGACTCCTCACATGTCCTCTAGGAGTGTGGTGTGGCCTTTCCCCACAGAACTCCCCCAATTCTAACTTCTCCCTATCATCCCTGAGCTCCTTTACTGTGGCCTATCTACTGCAGCCTCCCTCATTTTCTGTATTGCCTCCTGTTTGGGGGCTTTTGCTTTCACACTTACTGTGTCTTCTGTGTATAAGATTGCCTACTGGTGCCCTCATCGCCCTGCCCCAAATAAAAACACACTGCTTATGACTAGCCCTGTGCTCCTGAGTCTCAACTCTGATCTTGGCCTGCAGGGCCACCCAGTACCCGTCCCTCCAGGGATCTCCTCTGCTGCTCTCCTAGGCATCCTGTGCAGCTGGCACTAAGTTTGTTCAGAGCAGTGTTAGCATGTGCCATCTTTGGGCAAATTAAGCATGTTCTATGGGGTAGGACTTTTTGAAAAAGTCTGTTGGAGTCTACAGTGAGCTCAGAGAGACGGAGCTGGAGCTCGGAGTTACTTAGTTCCTTTTGATTCTAAGAAACTAGAACTTTGCCTGCCTTCCTATGAGCAGTGTGGTTCATCCCTCTTTGTCCCCCCAGAGACCCGCTGTGAGCAAGATCAAGCTTCCCCGACAGTGCTGCCAACACTTCCCCACCCCTCACCATCCCCTCCCCACCCTTCACCATCTCCAACACCTGAGAGCCCCTCGGTGTACAAGTATAACGTGAGTGGTGCCAATGGGACCTGTCTGCTGGCCAACATGGGGCTGCAGCTGAACATCACCTACAAGAAGAAGGATGGCACGGTAGGCTTGGTTTCAAGAAGCACTTTCTCTTTGTGCAGTGGAGTGCTGGTACACAAGTATGGGAATTCTGTATATGTATGCTACCTTTTAGAATGTAAATTGCGTGAACAAGTCACTGTGTCTGTGTCTATAGTAAGCTGATTGGCATATAGCCATACCCACCCCTTTACATACTGTGGCTGCTTTCCTCTGGAACAGCAGAATCAGGTCATGACAGAGACTGATGTGTGGTCCACAAGCATAAACGTGCAGCGTTTGGCATTCTACACTAGCAGTCTCCAGCCCTTTTGGCACCAGGGATCGATGTTCCTGTGAGAATCTAATGCCTGATGATCTGAGGTGATGCTAGCGCTGGGGAGCAGCTGCAAATACAGATGAAACTTCACTCACTCACCCACTACTTAACCTCCTTCTGTGTGGCCCAGTTCCTAATAGGCCACTGACTCATATGGTCCATGGCCCGGAGGGTTAGGGACCTCTTCTCTACAGGACAAGTTTGTTGACCTCTGTGAGAATGTTAAATTTTGTTTAAGCTTTAAACACTCAAACATTTAAGTAGTATTCTTATACTTTTCCTTTGAAATAGTATTTCTCCCTAATGGTGACAAAGTCTGTGGGGCCATGGCAGGTAACTTCTTTGTGATAAACATAAACTGTATGACCATTGGGAGACAGGGTGAAAGTGGCACTAGGATCTACGTCCTTCCCACAGGTATGTATCATTCTGAAAGTTGCAACCAGAAGTAGCAGGAATCCAGAAATCTGCACTAGTGTAAACTTCAAGTATTTTTCTTTTGATTAGGTTAAAATGAATATGGCCTTAAGATTACTGTTTTTAGGATGGCTTCCCCCCGCCCCCCCAAGAATAGAGGACCCAGGATGTGAGATGGAATGGTAACTTGTTTGCTTTTCTTATTTAGACTGTGACAGGAGTATTCAATATCAACCCAAATAAGACCCGTGTCAGTGGGAGCTGCACTGACCAGCTGGTGACCCTGGAGCTCCAGAGTGAACGCAGCACTTTCCTAGTCTTCCAGTTTGGAATGGTGAGAGGTCCATGTTTCTTTGTTATTTAAGGGGCTTCTGTGTCAGACCAGTCTGGCATCTCAGTATCCATCTTGCTGTGGTTTCTTTCTACCACATTATCTCGTGCCTTGGTGCCTCATGGCTGCAGCAGCTAAGCTGAGCACACTGAGTAAGCCAAAGTGAAAATGCACACAGGTCTCGAAAAACCCACAGATCTGTCTTTTCTCTGCCTTCCCTTTTTTGTCGGTATTTTTGGATCCTCAGCTCCCCCTTCCCCGTTTTTGTTTACAAATGAGCTTTCATATATTTATTCATCAGACATTAGGGAGTACCTGCTATGTGCCCAACAGCCACTGTTAATACCAGACTGCATCTAGTCTGTGGCTGCAGAAAGAGAAGGGGCGTTTCAGGGTAAACGCTCAGCTTGGCCTCCTGCCTCCGACACTGTCCTGGCTCCTTTACTCTGGAGCAGCATTTCTGCATTCTGTACCTTTTTTTTCTTTATACCTGCCTGGAAAAAATCATACGTAAAATTAACAATATGGGGAAAACAAATGCAACTCATGAATGTTTCTAATACTCTGTGCAAATAAACTTATTAACAATTGGGTTTCTTGTAATAAAGTTTAACTTCCTACAGCTCAGTAAATAATCAGGGAGCGTTTACTTTTGGAATATGGTTCCTTTGGTCTTTATTTTAGCAGAAAATCTGATACTGTGAAGATCTAGAAGGCAATCAAAATTTGTGTTCTTGAGATTTATAAGATGCCATTTTATAGACAAGAAACTTTGACTTTCATTCTAAAGCTAGAAACATGGAAGTTTGAATTTATTACCAAATGATACTTTACCAGTAAACATGTGAATCTAGTGAATGGTTAAGGATTATCTTCTTCTCTTTAAGAATGCAAGTTCTAGCCGATTTTTCCTGCAAGAAATTCAGTTGAATACAACTCTTCCTGATGCCAGAGGTAAGAACCCTGTCCCCCGTCCCCCCCTCCCCAATTCACGTGCCCATCCAGGTGCCCCAGAGCACTTACTGTCAACGTCCTTTCACAGATCCCACCTTCAGGGCTGCCAACAGCTCACTGAGAGCACTTCAGGCCACTATGGGGAATTCCTACAAGTGTAACGCTGAAGAGCACATTTGGGTCACAGAAGCCTTTTCTGTCAACGTATTCAAAGTCTGGGTCCAAGCTTTCCAGGTAGAAGGTGACAAGTTTGGATCTGGTGAGTAGCATCAAGGATAGCGTTTCAGACTCTTTGGGGATCATTAGGCTTTGGTTCTGTTTAGATATTTAACAGCCTCTGTGTTGCAAGGAGGGGCTTAGGATGGGGGCCCCTTTCCCAGTCTAAGAAATTTTTAGAACAAATTCTCCTTTCTCTGTTTCAAAATGCCCGGCTTTCAAAATGCCTGGCATATGTTAGATGTGAAAACATCACCATTTGAGCAAAGGCGGTCATTTTATGAAATATTGTGGCTTTTCTCCCTGTGAAAGTAGGGTATAAAAATGCTACCTGCCTGGTGAGTTCAAGTGTTCCAGAAGGGTTCAGAGGCGCTGGACTGCACTCTGACATGTCTATAATTTGCCATCCATGGGGAAAGTGATAGTTGATTGGAATTGGAGACCCCTCCCTGGTACAGAATGGTGGGCAGAGGTAGGAAGGAAGGAGAGGCCTCTTTGTAAAGTCTGTGTGGTGTGCTCCCATTTGTCTCCACAGTGGAAGAATGTCAGCTGGATGAGAACAACATGCTGATCCCCATTGCCGTGGGTGGCGCCCTGGCAGGGCTGGTTCTCATTGTCCTCATTGCCTACCTCATCGGCAGGAAGAGGAGCCACGCTGGCTACCAGACGATTTAGCACCACCTAGCACCACCATGCTGCCACAGACGAGCAGCAGCTGCAGGGCCTCTGTTCATTTCTTTGAGCTTAGATTGATGTTGAGGGAGGCACACTTTATTGCAAACTGATTTTCAAATCTGCTTTATCCAATGTGAAGTTCATCTTGCAACATTTACTATGCACAAAATGAGTAACTATTGAAATGACGGTGTTAATTTTGCTAACTGGGTTAAATATTTTGCTAACTGGTTAAATGTTAATATTTACCAAAGTAGAACTTTAAGGGTGAGATAAGAGTGCTTTTCTAAATGGGCACTGGCTCCACTATCATTTGGCTTTTTAAGGTTCTGGTGTTTGGTCTCTTCATTCTTGACTCAGATATAAGCCTTACAAAAGGGAGGTCCTCTGTTCTTAACACTTACAACTGATGAAGGCTAGCTAACTGTTAGACTTAAATACACTTAAGAAATTGGTAGGAAAAAAAATTAAAACAAGTGCTTCAAAAGCTGAAAATCTGGAATGCTTAAATTAAGCTTTAGAAACCAGGACAGGCTTGGCTCCCATGGGCTCCACAGCTCAACGCATGAGTGTCAAAGCTTGTGGGATGTCAAGTCCTTTGGTTTTTCCACGTTCTGCCACTCAAGAGCTGGTACTTTTTTAAATAGAATAAAGGGTGTTATTTTTATTTACTTTTTTTTGTAAAGTGATTTTCAGTCTTCTGTTTGAGGTTCAGGGTGATCCTGTATCTGCACTTGTGTACAATAATCAGTTTCACTCTCTGATTTAACAGCTTGCAGCTCGGGTGGGCTGTGCATTGAGGATCCCTTCGTGTAATGCATTGCTGTAACAATGCTAATAAAATGTCTCTTTCGTTGTTTGTCTGGACCTCGTGCTTTTATCAACTCTCGGTGAAATGAATGATGGAGAACAGTGTGTAAGCTGCAGTTGAGTGGGTGGTGGTAACTGTAGGTGGAGGATCTACCTCTGCCACCTGCTTTTAGGAGAGATGTAGCCAACCTGCTGGGTGGCAGTTTGAGAACATGAGTTTTAGCTTAAGGTTACAACAATGTGGCCATAGTGTTGTGGTCCCAACCATACCATGAGAAGAGAGTGTGGGAGGAGGGCAGCATGTAGGCTCCCTCATAGCGCTGTGGAACCCTATGGCTCTGGAGATAAGATCACCCCTTTGAAGGTGGACCCTTATCTTTCCTTCAGGATAGTGGCACCTGAAGGCCCTGATGACTGCTAGGTGCTTTCAGAGCAGGATCCCAAGCCTGAGTTTAATCTTTTTAAGCAAAGACCTGTGCCCTCTGAGGCTCTATGGACTTCAGAGTCTAAGGCCAAAGGCATCCTGCCTAAGTGGCCCTGGGACTGCAATACCCCCGACTGCTACCCACATTCCTGCATCCCAGAGTCTGCCATATGCACAGTGGAAGATTTGCTTTTGTAGAGCTGAGGTGGCCCTGTGGTTCTTTGTAACAATCCTTTCAAACTGGGGGGTCATGTGACAAATACCAAATGGAGCAAGCCTGCAGTTAATGGCAGTCTGAAAGCTCTTCAGGACACACGTGTTCAGCACCCTTGAGCAGCAGCATGACCGCAAGCACCATACGCTTCTGGGATTTTAGTCTCCCCAATCTGGACAGGACAGACAAGTTCATGCCTGATCCAGAACAGAGAAACCAGCAGTTTGCCTGTCGTACTGGGGTTGGGTTCTCACAAGTGTTTTAAGGATGTGTGGCATAAAAGTTGAGAGCATTAAGAAAAATGGCCAGTGTAGAAGCGGCACTTGCCAGGACTGGTGAAAGTCTTCAAGGACCCATGGCTCCCCAAAGGTTTGATGCCTGGGCAGGTGACAGGGACATGCCCTAGAGGTACAGCTGCTTAGATTTCAAGAAGTGGAACCCCTATCACTCTGGATTCCTGATTCTGGAGTTGAGTGGCTCAGGACCATACAGCAGAAGTTGAAGTGTCAGGACTAGGAAGTCCAAGGCCACTGGGCAGCTGTGCAAACCCTATACCAGTGACTCACACACTCAGCTGTACCTTGGGGGACTGACTCCTTAAGCTCTGGTTACCTACCCAGGCCACAGTTCTCTTGAATAACATCTAAGATGAATTAAGGACGTTAGCACACTGTTTTGGTCCTGCCTGGTCCAGCTTCATCAGTGAGTCTGCTATCACCTGGGTCCCTTAGCCGTGCTTTGGTGCTGCTGACAGATGACCACAATCCAGACATAGGATGGAGGATGGAGATATTTTTAAACAGGATATTTTGGAAAATTGGGTGTCCACAGGCAACACCTGTTGGGGTGCTGGGGATGGCTTGAGCAGGCCAGCTGCCCTAATGTGTCCCTGCATGTCTTTCATCTACCCTACCCCCATTGGACACCTGCCTGTCTCCCTCTGCCCCTACCTGTCCCCAACCCTTCCCCACCTGTCTCTGTGTATCCTTGCCTTCCCTGGCCTGTCCCATGCAGAACTCAACCTGTCCAGGCAGTGAGTGGGGGTTTCTCAGCCAGACAGCATCACCATCAGTGCAGGGAGGGAGGTTCATGGCTGCAAGCTCAGAGGAGAAGGCCTTGCTGGGTTTGTCTTCTCCCTCCAGGGGTCTAGGATGATGTGGCTGCATTGAGTTCTCGGTCCAAATCAGACTCTTGTCATTCCCTACATCATATATGCTTATTTCTGGTGTTTTCTTCATATAATGCAATAATTTTAAAAATTTTTTTAAAATTCTAAAGAGAAATCACTTGGTACATGCACAAACCTTACATAAAGGTAAATGCTCTGCCACAGAAAGGAATAACATATTTAACTGGCATTAATAACAGTAACTATTCACTGTTTGGTTTTTTCAATTGGCTGACAAGCTGATAATCACAGTCAGAGGTATTGACATATTTTATTAAATACAAATGCACATCTCTTACATTTTATATATTATTGTCTCAAGTAAAAATATATTTTTAGAAATTTATGACTTCACAGTTCAATCAGTTTCAGAATGACATGATTTTATATTGCTTTTTAAAAAAATTCACGACTAGGGTGTAGAGACATCAAGTATTTACAGCACTAAAAAGGAAAGCAGTAAAAATTGGTCAACTCTGGAAATGAAGTCTTGTGGTCAGTGGAGAGGGAAAAAAATGTGAGTCACCCCTGCGTCAGCAGCTTGGCCCTGCAGCTCTCTCGAAGCCTGGTGATAGTGGTCATGGACAAGCTTCCAGGCTCTGAGAATATTTTCTGGAAGAGAAATGGAAAGAGTTTAAAAACAAACCCAAAACATGTTTTTACCTTAGCTGTCCTGTTAAAGGCTAGGCTATGGCAGACCAACAAAAACTGGCCTCTTGCACAGCGAGGGAGGACAGCCCACAGTCCTAAGTAGTTCTTTATAAGTTCTGGATATTAACCCTTATCATATATTTGGTTTGCAAATATTTTTTCTCTTCACTCTTGTTTCTTGTTTCATTTGCTGTGCAGTTTTTGAGTTCAAAGTATTCCTATTTGTGCATTTTTGCTTTTGGTGTTTGTGTTTTCTTCTTTTTGTTTAGAACCTTTCATTGTATCCTGAAGCAGCTCTGAAACCTGTCAGGCCATTCATGAGCAAACTAAGTAAAGTGTAAGAAGCCAGATTTGAGAAGCAGCAGCAGAAGAGCCTCAGACTAATTTCTAGCAAAAGAGAAAACTGCTTCACAGTAAGAAAAAATTGTGCGTCAGGGAGAGAGCAAGCACCCAGGTGGCCGCAGCCATGGGAGAGAGCAAGCACACAGGAGGCTGTGTTGTGATTGGCATGAGAACAAAAACAAACATTTTAGACTAGGGTATGTGCCATCGCGGCTTTATGAATAATTTAATAAGCATTTGTGCAGTTATTGCTGAGGAATTCATGGCTATAAATTAGGCCAAGTGTGACTAGCATTAAAAAGTTTAAAAAATTTCATTTCACAAATTCTTCCATAGTTTCATAATACACGGCACCAAAGGTCAGGGAAGAATATCTATATAAATATCCACATTCTTGAAAAGTGGGAAGTAAATCAAGTCCTCTGAGATATGCAACTGTCCTCTGAGTGTTCAGCTGTCTTCTGCCCGTTCGTGTTCCACTGAATTCCAATATGAGATTGCTGTTTTTATTCTCCAGGAAATTCTAGAGATTCCTGTACAGGATTTCAAGAGGTTTGACGTATGAACTGCAAGTGTTGTGCTGTTTTTGTTTGTCTCTTTGTTTTTTAAATACAGAACTACATATACAATTTTGTAGAGATCACTGACAAAATAAGACTCACTATACCAGAGCTGCTTCTCCACCAACTTCCCTTGAATGGCTACATCTATTCTGTGCAATGATACACAATGTTTCTTTAAACAGTATTTTTATTTTGATGTGGGTAAACTGGTATAACCTACCCAGTGTCCTCATGATCCTCTGTGCTTCCCTTGAGCCAGCCATGCTCACAGAGCACCTTTAGGCCAGGTCCTGCTGTGGACAGCTCACCCACCTGCAACCGGCTCACAGGCAGACCAGTCAACTGCCTTGCTGCTTCTTGCACTTCATAAATAGTAGCACTTAGTGAGCACTTACTGTGTGCAAGGTACTCTGCTAAATACTGAAATAATAATGCTAGTTAGAGCTAAAAACCTTGAAAGCATTAGGGTGAGTCACAGAAGCCAGTCACAAAAAGTCACACATTGTTTGATTCTGTTTATATGAAATGGCAAATCCACAGAGACAGAAAGTAAACTGGTGGTTGCCAGGGGCTTGGGAAGGGATACGTGTTCTCTTTTGGGGCGATGAAATGTCTTGGAACTAAATAATGAAACTAGATAATGAAACTAGACCTCTGAACTTACACATGTTAAAAGAATGAATTTTATGGTCTAGGAATTATATCTCATTAAAAAAAAAAAAAAGGGCATAAACAACCCTGGGATGCAGGACTTATTATCATCTCCTCTCTATTATAAATGAGGAAACTGAGTCTAAAAGAAATCATGAAACCTGCCAGCAGCTATACAGAGAAAGGCAAGCTATGATTCTGCCTGAGCTCAGTGCCCAGCTCCTACGAACTCCTTCACATACAATCAGATTTGTATGACACCTGGAAGAGGCACAATCCTGCCATCTGCTGCTTGGATTTCCCCTTAACATTCTCAACAAGAAGCCACCAGGCTACTTGGAAGACTTCGAGGATGGAGTAGATACCCATTCCAGGGAGGCATTTAGTCATGGGTGATGGGCTCCAAGTTCCACCTGACAAGCCTCCAAATTAATCAGTTATTGGTTTCTGTTCAACATTTCTCGTCCGTCATCACCACCTCCTCTTTACTGAGGTTGCTGGCTGGTGAGCACAGCTTGGTATGAGCTGGCATGTCAGCGCTCATGAACGCTCGCCCTCCAGCCATTCGGAAGATGCATGTGACCCTGGTGACCACCACAGCAGCTAGACGGGAGGTTATCTCTGAGGCCAGGTAAAAGTGAAACCCTCTCCCTGCTGGGGCCCCAGGATGTAGGCCCTGGGTTTTCTCTCACTCCCCAGAGCTGCCCCGCTTCACTTCCAGAGTGGTGTGGAGAAAGCTCACGGCAGGAAATCTCTGGTTTGGTGCTCTAGATTCCAAGATGGTCCCAGCCACCAGAAGGCCACTCCTAGCTGTTCCCAGGCAAATCTGCCCCAGCAAAGTGCTTGCTCCCTTCCAGGGAGGTGTGGAGAAGTAGCTGCCCTTCCCGGGAATAGAAACAATGTGCCACATGAATGCATCCCCATGCCCTCTGCTACCTCCTTTGAATTTGTAATTACTTCAAGTGTAAACGTGAAAAGCAAAGGTAATTTACAAAACAGGAAACCTGAATGGCCAACAGAGTTATGAAAAGATGACCAAGTGTTCCTGTAAGCATAGAGACACTGGGCTGCACAGTAGGAGGTGAGTGGTGGGCAAGCAAGCGAAGCTTCATCTGTATTTGCTTCCGCTCCCCAGTGCTAGTAGCATCACCACCTCAGCTCTACCTCAGATCATCAGGCATTAGGTTCTCATAGCAGCACCGGTCCCTGGTGTCAAAAAGGCTGGGCACTGCTGGCGTACATAGCCTGTGACCCCACTAGGATGAGGAGAGACAGGAGACCTCCTGCAGACAGGGTCATCAGAAGAGCCCTCTGAGACCAAAAGCACAGGCAGCAGGCTCAGGAGGGGCTCCAGGACTCAGAAGACTCTGCCACCTCCTAGGCCCAGAGAAAGTAAAGTGTGGATTAGACATGTTTGTGTCCTTGAGCCCTCCATGCTTCTGCCCCGGTGAACCTGGACTGGCCCTACGGCAGGTCTCATTGGCACGGGACCCTGCCCACTGCGGGGCAAGCCACTCCATGGCTGATGGCACAGGAGGAAGGGCAGCAGCCACTAGATCCAGGTAGGTGGCCCCCATAATCTGCCAGCAGGCCCTGGATAGCAGGAGATGGGCCTAGAAGTGGCTGGAGCCCCTCCTTGGGGCTGCTTAAGGAGGGAGGGGTAAAGGGACCCAGCTAAAACAGAAGTACAAAGAAAACTCAGGACAGATGCTTTGCCAGACAGACAGATCGAGTGCAAAGCCAGGACACCCACTTCACAGGCTGAGCGACTAGAACAGCAGAGCAAAGCACAGGCTGAGCATACCCAAACATACCTCACCTGCATAAAAGTGTGACATTCTGTCACAAAACTCCCTTTGGTGATCTCCTTGAACTTTTCACAAATGTCTGCAACACTGGTGGCTTCCAAAATAAAAGCCTGATGTTGCTTAATTAGGGTCAGGGCCACCCGGAAGATAATCTTTGAGCCTTCATTGAACAAACAATCCCAGATTCGAAGCACCGTCTACAGAGAAACAGAGAAATGGTGCATCACTGATGGTGACTTGAGCCAGCCCTGGTCCTAGCAAGGCGGGGGACACACTCACCTCCACGGGCAGGATGTCCACAAACAGGCAGATGAACCAGCGTGACACGACCAGAGTCCAAAGAACACCATGCCCATCCATCAGGGCTGCCACCGCCGGCAGCTTGGTCCTCACCAGCTCCCCCAGGACTTCCTGGTCCATCTTCAGGCCCAGCATCGCAGGGCTGTAGTAATCTGTCACGGGGATGAGGAGAGAAACCCAGAAATGTGTATCACTCGGTCCACAAACTGCAGCCCCTGCCAGCCTCAACCCTCATTCTCCTCTCAGCCAGGGAAAGAAAAAAGGGCTATTAGTGGAGGATACTCTCCAGAACAGGAGGAGAGACCTAGAGCAAGATGTCAAGCTGTGTGGACGCAGGGGCTCCTGGAAGATATTCCCAAACAAAGCCTCCTAGAATCCCTGGGGACTCTGGATAGTGAGGCCCTACTGGGCATCAGTTACAATCTGCTGGCAGAAAGCAAGGATATTTGCACACCCATGTTCATAGCAGCATTATTCACAATAGCCAAAAAGTGGATGTAACCCAGTGTCCACTATGGATGAATGGATAAACAAAACGTGGTCTACAAATACAATGGAATATTATTTAGCCTTAAAAAGGAGGGAAACTCTGCCACTTGGTACAACATGGATGAACATCATGCTAAGTGAAATAAACCAGTCACAGTAGAAATTGTTTATGATTCCATTTATGTGAAGTGCCTAGAGCCATCAAAATCATAGGTAGAATGGTGGGTGCCAGGGGCTGGGGGAGAGGAATGGGGAACCGTTATTTAATAGGGACAGAGTTTCAGTTTGGAAAGATGAGAAAATTCTGGAGATGGACAGTGGTGATAGTTACACAATATGGATGCACTTGATGCCACTGAACTGTATGTATATTTAAGATGATAAACATGGCAAAATTTGATGTTATGTCTATTTTACCACAAGAAAAATAAAACTTTAAAAATGGGCCTTTCCCTGTCATATCAACTGAGGGAGAGAGCCTCTGCAGTCAGGGATCTACCCACAACAGGCTTCTTGGTTTAGGGGCAGGTGGAGCAGGCACAGGACCACCTGAGCTGCAGAGACAGCCCTGCCTGATAGCGAGCTCCTTCCCGGGAGCAAGACAAACCGCAGGGTGGAGGTGGTCATGGCCCGGCCAGCCAGCCGGCCGTGGAGGACAAGGGTGCAGGAACAAGCCAAATCAATGTCACCATGCCACGCCCACACACACAGAGTAAGGAAGGGGTGGGGCCTGAGGCAGGCAGCCCCTCTCCATCCCCCTGCACCCACCCGCCTCCCCAGAGCAAACAGCACAGGAGAACAACTGTGTCATATAACACAATATTGGAAAAATCTGGCCTACACCACAGATTTCTAATCCCATGGCTGGCTGGTAAAACGTGTGCCCTTAATGGGGCAAACTTGGAGCTTCGAAGACAGTGGCTGCCTCAGCCATGATGGCTTCTCCAGCAGCGTGACAACACCCCCTGTGCATCCTGGGGTCCTCTGAGCACAGGATGGACTCTCCCTTCTCTACCAGTGTTGTGTTTTTTTACTTATTTCTCTCTATTTTACAATAAATTTGAACGTTACACAATAGAGTGAAAAGTGAAAGTTGCCCCCCACACCACTGTCCCCAGGTAAACTAATCATCACTAAGCAGTTTGACTGGCCTGCCCCATTCTTTCAATATCACATAACAGATTTACTTACCTTGCAAACATGACCTTTTGCACACTCTTTGCACATACAGCCCCTTGCACACCCTCATATACATGGCCTCACATACCTTTTGTAAGGCGCCTTTGCAGGGATAGGCCATAACCCACTCCATCAGCTCCTGGCCGATGAACATTCAGACGTTGTCGACCCACATGCATGTGCTTATGTGTGCAGGGACATATGTACACATGCAGCTGCTCGGAGAAGGTTCTCATAGAACCCTACATGCTTTCTCCAACGTTAGGGCAGAAGACCCTTCATTATATTTGCCAGAAATGCTATAAGGAGTCAAGTGTCCTCACCACTCTGATTGCAGAAAGGCAGAGGCAACGTTAAAAATTGTTCTCATTCATTCCTAGAGAGATAACAGCTTAATTTGGAGAAATCTCTGCTCTGTTAGTGGCTTGGGGACCCTGGGCTGTCGGAACAGCATAACCTGCTAACGCAACCTCATGGCCACTCTGCTTCCCTCGTTACAGGGCTCTGCGGACCGCAAGTCCAGACAGACAAATCAACACTTCTAACAGCATGTATATCTTTTGAATGGATACTTTTCTTGCCAAAAAACTTTCTAGCCTGTCAATGTGATGTATTATAATAAATTATAATGCTTAATTTTTGCTATAAAAACGTAGTAAGTAACCTATATAATAAAATGGGAAACTGTGCATATATTCTGCATACTATGAAACACAGTATCTCATCCTGCTGTTCCTATACAGTTTGGTCACTCACTGTTGCAAAGGGACGAGATGAAATTTTTGGTTAACATTTTAAAATAGTTATTATAAATCTTGACATGCTATCATAGCCATGCTGCTAACTTCCAGAAAGTAAGCTAAAATAAATAATGGTTAATACTAAAGTACACTAAAAATAATTTAATAGAAGCCAATTTGGTTATAAAATACCAGGGATTAAAAAAAAAAAAACCTTCCTTTTCATGTATTTATTTTGTATCTAGCTCTTCAAACTTTGAACCCTTTGTTTTCTTTTTCCTTTTTAATTCAGCAATATTCTAGTCCATTTGGGGAGAAAGAAGCAAAGGACCTCTGTTCTCCTTTCAAGAGTGTCCTGAGTGCCTAACCCAATTATATGAGTGACATCTCAGAGGGAGCCAGGTTTAAGAGCAAGAGTGATAAGAGGATTTGCCAAGAAAGACATTTAAGCTGCAAGCACAGTGCGACCTTGTTCTTGGTTAGAGAGGCTTACAGCAGCTTCCAAAAATAGATGTCAAAGTCACACCCCATAACGACACAGGCCTGAGCAAGTCACCAGGGGAAGATCACTGAAACTCTCCCAACCTCAATATATTTTGCCCTTGATTGTTGAAAGCGTGACAAACCACAATTCCTTCTAGGCCCTACCTGCAGCATTCCCTAACTACCGTCTGAGCAGAAGAGCACACATCAGGGCCAGCATTAGACTGTGCACAGGAACAAAGAAACACTCTACACAGCCCCTGACCTGGCCTCCCTTTCCTTGGGCCCCAAGTTATGATTCTCCTGGAGACACTCACCTTTACAAACAACCTAATGGCTGTGTCAGCACATTGGAAGGCTGAATGGTGCTTTGCAGAGGTGTGTGTGTGTGTGTGTGGGTGGTGGAGGGGGCTGTGGGGCAGGTACAGGGGTACGGTCTCAGGTGTGGGTGTTGCTGTGTGGGTGGGAGTGCACAGATTTAGAAACCTGCCTGTGATTATTGCTACATAGGTAGTAAGTGGTAGAGCTGAATTCAAACCTGTGTAGTCTTAATTCTAAAACTGATGCTCTGCAGCCCAGGGATGAAGTGTCTGCCTGTGAAAAAGCAAGCGCATGTCTCACAGGAGTAGGGCATAGGCTATGGAATGCAACACACAACTGGGGAGACCCTACAGGTAGGTTAATCAAGAGGACACATGACCTACATGCTCTGGTGCACTTGAGATGAAGGGATTCCAGTGATCCTAGCCCTGTTCTACCTCTACTCCTCAGGTATTGAGCCTCATGCCACAGAATATGCCTTATCAGTCCTCATGTCGGCCGCACCCTCTAGTGTGAGCTGGGGTATTTCTGTGATGAGCTATTAACAACCTGTTTCCCTGTGTTTCAAGGGAAAACAGGTCCAACTAGCTTTTCAGGATGCCAATATATTATTAGTTCATTATTGCACTGACTGACTCTTCAATCTTCACTCAATGTAATTACCTAAGATGTCACTCCCCACTCCATTTTCAAAGTCAGATGGCATCATTAGCATCAGGAACTCAGAGCCTGGTCCTTACATGAATTTTCTGCAAATCTCAGGAGTCCTCTTCTAAACCACAAAGTGGCTGGTTCTGCTTTTCCTCTTGCACCTTCTCACTGGATGCCTTAGTCTGAGTGGTGACTAATCAGGGCAGCCACCATTAGTTCCCGAAGAGGCTGCCTGATGTCACAGGAGGTCTGCATGAGACTATGAATTCTGCACATGGATGTATGGATGCCACGTTTCATGTGTAGACATTGCTTGCTTATGTTCTGTTGACTGGGACCATAGAGGCATTTATGTGTAAAAAGTGAAATCCTTTAATTAAACTGAGAAACTCAGCTTTCATGCAACAACGTAATAATCCTGTAGGCAGCAGTGCCTGAGGAGGGCTCCATCAACAAGGCAGGAGGTGGTGAGGTAGTCACAAGACCACGAGTTGCCTGACTCTGAAGTTACTCTCTGTCCCCAGTTCCACCTTTGTGAGAAGACAATAAGAGAACGCTGTCTTCAATTCTAATACTGACTTTTATCCTGTTTCAAATGCTCTGAAATTGGGTGTCACTGGACCAGAAGAGGCAGCCATCAGGGGGCTGTGCTGAAGGCTTTGTATTGTTTAAATCTGCATCTCTATGCTTACAGGAACACTTGGTCATCTTTTCATAACTCTGTTGGCCATTCAGGTTTCCTGTTTTGTAAATTACCTATTTGCTTTTCACATAAGTCTTGAATCCATCTGGAATAGAAATAGTGGTCTAATTTTGTTTTCTTCCATCTAGACAATCAACTGCCACAGAATGATATTTTAAATAGTCTTTCTTTCCCCACTAATCAATTTATCTTACATATCAAGTTCCCACAGATTAAGAGATACATCAGTAGACTAACTGATTTCTGGCCACTCAATTCTGTTTATCCATCCATAACCTACTACCACACAATTTTCATTATTATGGCATTATAATAAATCTCCAGTAATCTTCTTTCAAGCCTCTTTTGCTTTACTTTGCTCTTGATTTTTCTGTATGATTAAGCCATCCTTGCATTCCTGGGATAAACTCTTTAGATAAAAAATAATAATACATAACCATCACTGGATTCCAGTTGCTAATGCTATTATTATTTAGATTAGGATTTGTATACCTATATTCATCAGTAAGATTAGCCTGCATGATGGCAACGTTACATTAGCTTCATAACATGAGTTGATGAGCAGTTTTTTACTTTCTGCAAGATTTATGAAAAAATAGGAATTACCTGTCCCTTCAAGTTTTGATGAGATTTTGCATGTCTATGAAGATATTTTGTATGTTTGTATATATGCCCATTTAGATGTTCCATTTGCTCTCAAGTCAGCTTTGTCAAACTGTTATCTCAGAATTATCCATTTGTCTCTTCAGTTTATTCCTATTCTCTTATGATTTTTAAAAATCTACAGATTTTCAAATTATAGCACCCTTTTCATTTCTAAATACCTTATCCATTTTTTATCAGTCTTGCCAGAGGTTTGTTTATTTTGTCAGTTTTTCCAATAACCAGCTTTTGTCTCAGTTCATCTTTTCTATCTTTGTTTTCTTTGTTTCCTGTGTCTTTAATTTTCACTCTTTAATTTGTGTGCTTATACACATATGTATATATAAATGTATAGAAAAAATTCTGGAAATATAAACAATAAATTGATAACATGATAATAAGTACCTCTGAGTAGGAGAGAAATGGAGAGTATTAGTAAAGGAAGACTACCACTTGTTTTTTTCTATAACCAGTACTGTATTTTTTGAACTTTCAAAATGAGAATATATTTGCATTTTTTGTATAAGTAAAAAAAGCAACTAAAAGCAGGATAACTGTGGTGCCGAAATGATCTAGTTTGTGCAACCAGAATTCAGTAAACATGACATAAAGCTGCCCCTTTGCCATTTGAAGAGCCCTGCAATGACAAGATCAATCCTTTTTTTCTCCCACAGCCCTAACACTTTTACTTTGATATTTTCTTTTGTTTTTGAATCAAGACCGGATGGCCCTGCAGTTTAGTTCAACTAAACTTAATAATGACAGAAAATGACCTTTCATGAACTTAAAACAAGTCTCTATAAGAATACTATCACCTTAGGGGCAACGTGGAGTCTTGCTTTTGTTTTTTTGTTTGTTTGTTTGTTTTTCTAAGTCAGCATTTTTCACCTCCTAATACTCTATCGTGAAAATGAAAGGAAACTTCAACTGAAATTGGAGTTGGGAAGGCCTGTAGAGACAGCACTCACACTGTACCACTTGAGGTACAACTACCCCAAGAAGAAAGACTTCAGTTACAGATCTCAACAGGAAGAGAGTCGATTACAGACTTTACTTCAATTACGATACTTTACTAATTTACTCATCAATCAGGAGGAAGATTTTCCTCTTGCTCAGCAACAAGCCCAGCCAATGGAGACTCTGCAGCTCAGGTAATGAGAAGCTGTCATCACCTGAACTCTTACTTTCCTCTAATGAACTTTCATTTTTGTCTTGCTGATGACTTCCTTGTCCTGCCCTTCTTTCTATTAAAGTTGCCGTCTTATATAACCCCTTAAACTCTCTCTCCACTTGCTAAATAAGTTGCTGCTTGATTCATGAATCATTTAATAAAGCCAATTAGATCTTTAAATTTACACAGTTAAGTTTTGTTTATTAAGTATAGAGGAGAGGCTTTTCCAAGACATGATAGATGCCTGTCACTCATGCTGGACCTGGGCCAGAATGGAGGTTGCTTTCTGCAAACTCCATTTGGAGGCTCTCTGATTGTAATCATTCTGACATAAATCATCACCTCTCCCTTGCCTCCTGCTATGTGCTGGTTCCTAGAACAGATTGTTGTCCTGACTTGGTTAAACATGTACTAGTACCCGTGACTACTCCCCCTTCTCCCCTATATAATTCTTTGGTACCTGCCAAGCAGTGCAGGGATCCATTTCATCTTGCAGCCACCCAAGACACATCTCATATGTAAGTTTCCCTTAATAAACTCTATCAATTACCAGACTGGAGCAGCCAGCCTCTTTCTTCAGTCTTTTCCTGCCTTCTACTTATTGAAGCAGATTTTCAGACTCGTGGCTTTTCCTTGGGTCTGCATGTATGAATATTAAAACTATATATTTTACATATTTATTATGGGTTGTGTTGTGGTTGCTGTTGCTCATTGTTTGACCTCTTACTACAATGGGGTTTCCAGAAGGGCGGGGCCTTTTATGTTTTGTTCACTGACATTTCCCAAACTCCCAGAACTGAACTGATCATGGATATAAATAGTCACTGTAATATAGTTGTAGGACATAACTGAAGCAAACAGTGAGTGTGTTACAAAGCTCTGTCAATATTTCACTTGGAATGTCTCTTGACACTCTCTTCCTCATGATTTCCCAACCGCTGCAGTTTAAGCCTTCGTGTTGAAACTGGGACTGCTGGAGTCCTCTCCCACTTTAGACTCTTTCTCACAGGCAGGACCTCCCCAGCGTGCCCTTCCTCAGGGGCAGCTCCGTCCAGTCTGGCCTCTGGCATGCCCACTCCTTAGTCCTTTTTAATGGCACTGAGTATGAGGAGTGCCCCATCTCCCTCTCTCTCTCGAGATTCTTTCTTTAATGGTGCCACTCAGGTTTCCTCTTCCATGAGGCACCTGCCAAGGGCTTAGAGTCATGTAGCTATATATCTGAACCCAGGCTGGGCTGCATACAGCTGTGGGATTTAGGCCTTACTTGTCCCATCTGTAGCATGGATTAATAATTGTGTCTATGTGATATAGTTGTCCTGAGGATTGAGTGAGAATGCTGGCACAGTTTAGGGTGGAATCTGAAACATGCTACATGCACACTGCTCTCATGTCTCAACACAAAGTTCCTGGAGATGTAAGCCAGCTCTCCAGGGAAGGCCCTGGGCACTGTCCTGGGGTGCTCTAGCCCAACTTAGAGAAGCATATGTTGGGGAGGGGAGGAACAGGAAGGAAATTCTGAGGCAGGCAAAGAAAATAAGACTGACCCAGGGCTCACTGCCATGAAGAGCCTGTAACCCCCCAATCCATCCATCATGAGGACTTTGCAACTACGCTTGCCTTTCAAGTGAAGCAGGATGCTCACTGGGACCAATCACCATTATCATGGCTGGGGAAGACAGAAGGTCGAATTTACCCCAAGTCCTCTCCCACCAAGAGGGATCTGGCCACTTCTCTTCCCAAAGTGGGCCTACTCTGTAGCTTATAGTCTATACTGTACATTATAAAAATCGATGGTTGTTTACTAACATATAAATTGTTAATTAATTTGTAATTAAGATAATTAGTATTTGTTAATAAACAGAAAAGTTGAAATGTATAAAAGGAATGATTTTCATCTTAACAGTAATAATAGTTGATAATTATTGTGTTCTTACAACCATTCACAAACTCAATAACAAATACATGCATGAAACCAAGTGAACCACTCAGGTTTTGTGATCAATAGACATACAATAAGGCCCAACAAGCCTAAACTCAAATGGTACAGACTGAGGAACAGATAAGTTAAGCACACGGTCTCAGCCAAGTTCAAACTCTAATATAGAAATGACTGACTGCTCCAGCTCGAGCCGATCACCTTAAATATTTTCCTTCTCCTTAACGCCACTGCAAAAGAGATTTTTAACCTCAAATTCCAAATGACTCAATTATGGTTTAATTAAATCTTGATTTGTCAGCTGAATCATATCAATAACACCAGAAATAAGACAGTGAAAAGCATACAGTAGGGATTTTCAACATACCAGGTAGTATTCTTCCAACGAGGGCATCTAATAGCCAAAAGGATTCTTCTTCATTTTTTGTGATGAGAATCAGATATCCTGCTATAAAATTCATTCCCTGAAATTAGAAAAATGAGAAACAGAAATTCGTTTCAAGTTTTAAACCACTGTTAGGGTCTGTAATTTGGGGGCTGCTACCTACTAACTCTCTGTTTCCCTTGCTCTTCCCTAAAACTTGCATAATTCTAGAATGACCTTTCAGTAGAACTTTAGAGAGACCAAGGATCTAGTAATGCATTTAGTCAAATCTATACAAAAAAGAAAAAAAAGAAAATGTTTAAAAAACTCCTCTGAATACTGCCTTGGAATACTAAAGTCAAAGGCTCTCTCTTCAGCTAATGGTAGCCTTATGATAAAATACAACTTACAAATAATTTCTAAAAAATTAACAGCATGAAACTCTGTATCAGAGGGTAAACTATACCAATAACCATATTTCATAAAATCCGTAAGGAACATGGTCTGACACATAGGAATGTGTAAAGAGACTTTCATGTTGAAGATTATTTTGGGAAATTCACAGCGTACATCTGTCAAAAGGCAGATGTTGCTAAAATACTTGAAGTATGTGACTCTCTCATCTGAGAGAAGGAGCTGGACACGGGGAAGAAGCAAGGTGGGTGACAGTAAACAGTGAATTAGTGTTATCTCTGCATGACTGAATTTCAGACCATTTCTGTCTTCTTTTTTTTGCTTGCTTGTATTTTCTACAAGTACGTGTTTCTCTAATTATAAGGGAAAGATCCAAATTTGTCAACCAACAATATAAAATGAACACAGGGAAAATGCCGTGTATAGAGGAAGGCAGAGATTGGGCATGTGTCTAAAAGCCGAGAGACTCCAAAGATTGCCAAAGACCACCAAAAGCTGAGGGAGAGACCTAGAACGGATCCTCCTGCACAGCCTCGGAAGAAACCAGCCCTGGTGATGTTTCAGTTCCTGCTTTTCATGCCCCTCAGCTTGTGGTACTTTGTCATGGATTTCCAGGAAACTAATACAATGTGTATGTGTCTGTGTGCGTACGCATACACACGCGTGCGCATTCATGTGTATATATGCATATATATTCCAAAAGCCAACAGAGTTTGGTGTCAGGCTAATATTGTGTGGTTTATTTTTTTTTAAGCTATTTTTAAAATTCACAAGAACAGTAACTAGAATAATCTTTGGACAGTTTCTCAGCCACCCTACCCCCCCATCTTCTAAAGGCCCAGTCCTTGTTTCAGGACAATAAGTTAATAACAGTAATAAAAGCTGAAAATGACAGAGATTCTGTATGAGAAGAACGGACTCATCCAGCTTTATCTTTTTGCAGGCACTACCCCCACATAACATAGCAATGTAAAAATACAATCTGATAAATTATTCAGGTGAATATGAGTAGTAGCTATGGTGCTTCTTTGCTGCTAGTCTTTTCAAAAGGATCTGTCTCACTCCTTCTGTTTCCCCCCTTTCCTCAGTGGAGCTCAGAGCCATGCCACATGCTATCCACATAGGACCACAGCTGGCAAAGCAATCCCTGCTGCACAAATGTTTATTCAAATCTTATTAAGGACTCAAATACACCCAGCTCCCTAGCCTTAATGATGAACTTCTGGAGCCCTCACCTCACTCACGACTGTTAGATATAAACTTCCAATCACTATGAGTTTCATTCACCATCCTCTCAGGAAACCTTTAGACTAGCCTCAGCCTCAAAGGCAGGGGAAGCCACTCCTTCGTGACAGCCATGGGCTCACACTTGCAGCCATGGTGACAAGTAGCATTCCAGGTAACAAGAAGCAGGTAGCTCTTGCCAATACCTAGCCGGTAACACTAGTCAGCTCTGGTCTTGCAGGCCTCCAGGGAGCTCAGAGACCAAAAAGGTCTGTCTCAAGGGAAGTGCATACACCCACAGGGGACACAACCACTGCTGCTGCTAACTCATGCTCTTCTTGCTTTCTCTGCTATGAATAAAAGTGTCTCTTTAACACACTCCAGACTGAGACCACTTTAGGAAGGAATGAGAAATGATTCTTCCCGGCCTCACATGCGCCTCATGAGGCAAATCCAAAATGAGATGACTGAGAGTGGCAGGTGATGAGGCATACCATTACCTTTAAGTTCAGGGAAGATCTGACTTCCAGAAATAACCTCAAAGAATACCCCCACCCCACACACACTCTCTCGCCCACAATTTGCACCAAGGCAATAAGGTGCTGGTTACTTTGTGTTCTAGAAATTACAGCCCTGTGTTCACCTAAGTGATTTCCTACCTGGTTTCTAGCTTTCCTGACCCTCTCTCACTGTGGTCTGATGCAAAATAAAATCTTTAGAGATTTTTCTGCTTTTCTAACTGGGAAATATTTAAAGTCACAGCTAGTGCAGGCGTTATGACTTAGGGAGTGTATGAACTAGACTGATAAAGAATACCTAACATACACATGGAGAACATCCCTGTTAAGTCTGTGGGGGTGCTGATAGGTTTCACTGGGGGTGTTGAGGGCTTACCTGGCAGTACCCCACACCTTGGTTGTGGTGCCCATAGGCCAACAGCACATTGTACAGGGTCTTCTGTAAACAGGGATCTGCGCTCTTCCGGAATTTTACGTTGTCTGGGAAGGTCCTGTTCATATCTGCGGGGAAATTCACGGCACAGAATTATTCAGAAGGTGTGAAGAGAAGATTAATCTGTGATGTGCCAAAATCCTCTTTGTGTCTACCCCTAAGGGAGGCCCCAAACGCCACCTGGTGAAGTGCTGGACTCTGTCTAGGGTTTAATGGTTTCAACTCTGGTTACACATCTGAATCACCCCAGAAGAGCCTGGCTTCCCTTCACTGGCAACGGGCACCTGCAGCTTTCACAGTCAAGGCCCTGGGCACAACTGCAGTCAGGAAGAAAGAGGAGAGAACCCCCTGAATCCTCTTTCCCCTTCTCCACCCCACCCCTGTCCTTCTCCACTCTCACCCCAGGAAATGCTGGTGGGCCCCAATAGCCAGATCTCTCAAAATCAGTGGCAGCAAAGTGGACTTTTCGGGGCTGAAGCCTGGGCTGCTACAGGGCCCCCAGTTTTTCCTCACTTTTCTCTGCCCCACAGGCCTGCCTACACCTCCATCCTCAGCTAGGAGAAGGCTTAACTCTAGGACCACAGGTGACAAGTGAACAGTTTGCACAAAACTTCGGAAAATTTTCCAAAGTCTGGAGATGGAAAACATAAGGAGTCAGAACACACTGAGACTCCCTTTCAGAGATAAACAGACAAAACTGAAGTAAGAATTAAATAAACTTGGCACTGCCGACCCACTTTGCAGGAGGGTTTTTTGGCCAGCTTCTTCCTGCTTGTCAGACATCCACTTCCTCAGCCCAACCCTGCTGGCATGGACCAGCCAGTCGACACCATGGCCCAGTGCAGGGGCACAAGTGCTGGACAAGGTCACCAAGAAAAAACTGTGCCTCGTACTGACCCGACACCTGACTTTTTAAAGCTGAGTTTTATATTTTAACTCTGTAGAACAAAGAGGATATATGTCAATGGGACACATACTCCCTTATAGATCTCAAGAGAGGGTACACATAACCATTAGCTTTCTCTGTCATGCTATATAACATAAGCATACAGAGTACCTCACCTTTGTGCCTAAGGAACTCTAACCTCTGTTTTAGTATGATGTCTACGTAGCTTCTGTAAAATGTCGCGACAGTAATTCTGTTTCCAACCTCTGGCCCCCTGGCCTTATCTTTGCTTATAAAAAAAATTAGCCATTAGCAGAACAATAAGCTTAATCCCCTAAATCACATGATTTTTTACTGTATGTTTTCTACAAAAAGGATTTTTCTCCCCTGGAATTCTAAGCATTTCACAAACTGGAATTGATCAGGAGGAAATGAGTGTTTTTTAAGAATTCATACTAGAATGATCAGCTGTGCTCATTCCCATGTAAGCTTTTATTATGAGAATTTTTCCATATGTTCTGAAATCTTTCTACAGGAAAAGTCCCTTCCTCCTATTACAGAGGTAGATGCAGACAGGGACGTTCAGTCTACGCTTACATGGCACAAAGTATCCATTTTACTGTTCTTATAAAATGATTTATCCAGATTCCTCAAAAATATAGACAGTATTAGCATGTGATCCAGCAATTCTGCTTCTGGGTACATGCCCCCAAAGAACTGGAATCAGGGTCTCAAAGAGATATTTGTCTACCCATGTTCACAGCAGCATTATTCACCACAGCTAAAAGGTAGAAAAAACTCTAGCATCCATCAATGGATGGAGAATTAAACAAAATGGTGCATATACATACAATAAAATGCTATTCTGTCTTAAAAGGGAGAGAAATTCTGACACATGCTACCACATGGATGAACCTGAAGACATGAAACTCAGTGCAATAAGCCCGTCACAAAAGAACAACTCCTGTATGACTGACTCATATGAGTCATCAAATTCATAAAGACAATAAAATAAAAAAATGGGAGCCAGTGGTTGGGGATAGGGAAGGAGAGAGGAGATTTAGTGTTTGGTGATAGAGTGGATGGTGATAGAGTTTCAGTTTGGGGAAGATAAAATGATAAAATTTATGTTATGTATTTTTACCACAATAAAAAAAATATCCAAAAACACTGGCACTAACAGAACTTCTAAATTCATTTTTCAAACAAACAGCAACATTCTATTATATTTAATATGCATGCCCTCACTGGGACCTAAGGTCTGGTCCTAACCCAAATCAGCATTTCTGGCCCTGCTGGGGGACACCCCCAGGCTGTGCCTGCAAAGCCAGCAACAGCTCCTGTTCTGAGACCTTTTGCCATGGTTTGCTATGCAATCAGGATGCAACCAGCAGGTTCAGTGGCCCCAGCTCTCCTCACTGGCTCCTGCCCTGGGGATATGAGACTCTAAGAACTGCGACCATCGCATTCCTTATGTTGGGGACACACTGCTCTCTCATGGTCACGAGTTAGTTCAACATCTCAGCACTTTACAGTAATTGGATTTTTAAAAATTACCTATTTGTGTTTAAATCTGTATTTCTCAAAAACTGTTAAAATCAGAAACGCAGAAGTACTTCCTAAAAATCTATTTAGTTTAGGTTAAACTTTTTTTGTGAGCATTTTGAACTTCTAAGGGCCAAGGAGCTTATGCAACTATTGAAAAAAATGGAGAAAAAAGAAATTAGAAGCCAAAAATATCAGCATTCCTAGACATTAGAGTTAGACACAAAGGAAAAAAAAAAAACTCTGGTGTGTGGCTTTACGATACGTGGGTAGCTGATTCTTTAAGTCCTCATGTGTTACTGTCAGGCACAAATCCCTTACAGTAGTGATCCTGCTATATTACGATTGCTTGCTCAGCAGCCTTCTCACTTTCCTTGAGAGATTCTTCATGGAAGAAATATGATCTTTCTATTACCATTTTCCTTACCTGCTAGATAGGCGCTCAAGTATTTGCTGAATGAATTAAAGATATTGTTCTCCCCTCATGAACGCTTAACATTTTGATTTTTCTTTGAGAAGAATATAATTTCAAATTGAAATCAGTTGGTTCATCTTTAGCAATGTTCGTTTCTTCATCAACATCACTTCAAAGGCAGGGTGCAAAGACAATTTGGGGGATAACATCTGCTCCTCCTCCTCCTGCCTGGGCTGCCGTCTACCCAAGGGATGGATACTGCACGTCACCTGTCCTGATGGCCTCCTCCAGGCTGTCGTTCCTCTCTCCCTGGAGAAGTCGGTGGTAATAGCCAGGGTTCCGGTCCATCTGAGCCTGGGCGCCACTCACCCCCATCCAGACGCGGGCCCGGTGCTCGAGCGGAACACCCTTCCGGATATAGCGCTTCACTGAAACCGAGAGAGGGGGCTGCTTCAGGACAGACAAGCATTTCCCGAGGTCAGAAAGCTGGTGCAGGGGCCCTTTGAGCAAACTGCACTAATTTCAATGTTTTGTTTCCACCAGTTTTCTCCCTAAGTCAAACATTAAAATGTGCCAAACTTCATGCATCTCCATTACAACTGTTAAGTACGCTCATTATAGAATCCTGCTTTCCATTCAAAACAGAGCACAATCAGACAAGAGGCTGCAATAGCCTCTGATACTTCTACTTCACTGTCCACACAAAGAGACATGCGCTAAAGATCCATCCTCTAGTCTTCCCTCACCACTGACGACACACACTGTGCCAGGTACAGTGGACATGAAGATGGATTAGCCACAGGCCTGGCCCCTAGCTCTTGCTCAGGGGTGACTTGGACCAGGAACAGTCACTGTGACCCAGGGTACAGAGAGCAGAGTTGGTGTCTGCATAGGGACTGCACAAAGAAGGAAATACCAGGAAAGCAGGAGGTACAAAAGCCACATCAAGTGAAGGGACATGGAGCAGTAAGAGACCCTCAGCTGGTCCTGGGAGCTACAGGCAGAGCCGTAAGGGCCAGAAGGACAGCTGTGGGCAGACAGACCCGGAGGCCCCAGTTGGCCAGGATCAGGTGCACGGTCCTTCCCTGAAGGTGAAGGTGAAACAGCACAGACGGAGGTTGCTTGAGTATTCTGGAAAGCCTTGTTCGGCTATGTAGAGGATAGACCAAGGGGGCAGAGACCAGTGAGAGGCAAGTACCTGAGCTGTGAGTTTGTGTGATGAGCCTGGCAGGGAGTGGATGGGCTTTAGCTGTAGAGGTCCTCGTCCTGTTTTGCAGCTAACCTCTATAAATTCAGAACTACTAGATTAGGGAGAAAAGAAGCCAAAAACCATGAGCAACCTCAATTCATCAATATTTAATAATTTCCCAGGAAGATGGGAAAGGTTTGTGAGACTGACATCCAAATTAATTACGGAAAGCCCAGGATGCTATGTTATAATTTTAATGACCTTAATCTAACCCCTAAAACAGTTCATTTTCAAAGCAAATATTCACAGCTTTGTTTTTCTTCAATAGTATATTATAAATATCATTATTTTAAAAGAAACCACACTTAAGGCAAAAATAAAAGCTCATGCAACTAGTGAAATTCCACAAACTGCATAAAAAGAAAAGAAATCTCAGGCAACTACTGCATTTAACAAAAAAAAGAAATTATAGAAATAATGTTCTAGGTTACAGACATGAAATCACTACTGATAAAAACTTATTAACTCACACTCAAAGGTGATCCACAACTGATATTTGTACATGGGCACCGAAAAAGGAAGCTCCAGGGGGCCAAGCCTCCTGCCTTTGCCCACTCCTGCAAGGGTATGTGGAGGCAGTAAATGCACACTAAATATTTGCAGAATGATGCAGGGATGACAAGGAAGATCTGAAGGAGGGAAAAAAAAAAAAAAGACTAAAACCATCCACCAAAAGCCAAAGAAAACGTGGCACTCTCTTTGCCAGTTTAGAAGCACATTGGAGGATCATGTCCTGGCAAAAACGTTTCTGTGTGATCCATTCATATTGTTACAGGAACATGAAAAGCATCAGCTTTATTTTTAAGCCTACCAAAGACACTAATAATTCAGTCTGACCTTCCCCACAACTTCGTAGGATTTATACTAAAGTCTGGCTGTAGGTTTCATGAACCTTCAGAGGACATCATCACCAGGAATGCCCTGAAGGAGCTGTTAACCATTCTCTGCTAACCAGCAAGGGAGAAGGGTCAGTCCTAATGCAGATGGGGACTATTCTAACTCAGAAGATAGCAAGAAAAAAAAAAAGACATGCAAAAATCAGTGGTACTTCTACACACTAACAACAAATAGCTGAAATCAAAAAATTGTAAATAGGATCATTTATAATAGAACCAAAAACAAAAGGAGAAATTCCTAGAGATAAACCTGACTAAATATCTGCAGGATCCAAGTGCTGAATGCTGCAAAAGTCAAAAAAAGACCTAACTAGTAGAGAGATATACCATGTATACCATATTCATGGATTAGAAGACTCCACATTGTCAAGATATCAGTTCTTCCCTAAGTGATCTATAAATTTGATGCAATTCCTATTACAGTTCCAGGAGAAATACGTAGTTCACCATGACAAGTTGATTCTAAAATTTATGTGGAAAGAAGGAATTCAAAAAACCAAAAAAAAAAAATTGAAATGAAACTGGAAGAGACATGCACTATCTGATTTTAAGGCTTACTACGGACTTACAGTAATCAAAATCAAAACAGTGTTGTGGTGATGAAAGGATATACACATAGACTAATGGAATATAAGAAAAAGTCCAGGAATAGACAAACACAAATAGAATCAATTGCTTTTTGAAAAAATTGCAAAGGAACTTCAATGCAGACAGGACAGTCTTTCCAACAAAAGTTGGCCAATAAAAATACTAATAATATAAAGTGCTGGCGGGAACAGGGCCCAGCAGGAACTCTCATTCATTGCTGGTGAGGATGCAAAGTTATGCAGCCATTTTGGAAAGACAGTTTGCAGTTCCCGTATGATCCATCACTCCCACTCCTAAGTGCTTCCTGAAGAGAAATGAAAGCTTAAGTTTTCACAAATACCTGTATGTGAATGTTTATAATGTTGGCTTTACACATCCAAATGTCCTTCTACTGATGAACAGATTAAAAAATTGTACAATGAAATATTCCTCAGCAATAAAGAATGAACTATTGAGACACCCGAGATCACCGATACATCTCAAAGGCATTTATGTTAAATGAATGAAACTAGACTCGAAAGGCTATAAGCTGTATGATTTCATTTATAGGACATCCTTGGATGGCTGAACTACAGAAATGAAGAGATCAATGGTGGCCTGGGGTGGGGTGTGGGGGTGGGAGTGGGGGACTGGCTACAAAGGGAGAGCCAAAGGGAATTCTGAAGGTGATGAACGATTTTAAATCTTGCTTGTGGTGGGGCTGACATGGCTCTATATGTTTGTCTAAACTCATAGAATAGTACACCAATAAGATCACTGTAAATTCTGAAAAATAATTTTAAAATATAAAGTAAAACGGTAAAGCTGCAAAATGCTTAAACCCCTCACTCTGGAGTCAGACCTGGCTCTGCTGTGACTTCCTAGCCCCAGAGAATACTGAGCAGGCCTCAGTATTCTCATCTGTAAAACCGAAATAAAGCGCTTAGCCTAGTACCCGAAGGACCGTCAGGACTCAATGAATCTTAGTTGTTGTAACAGGGATAATAATACCTAGAAGTTTCAGAGAACAAAGACTTCTGCTACTTTTTGATGTTTGTTATCTGAACAATGTTTCTTTAGAAAAGAATTAAAATAGTTTACTTGGCCTCAGAAATAGACACTTTCCCAAGGGCAGGGCTCACCCGCAGGTCATTACTGACATTTGCAGAAGTCTAAAATGTGAAGTTTTTTAAAAAGAGGCTGAATTCCAGAGAATTAACTTCCAACTGTATGCCCCAACAAAGTAAATCCCGTTTTTTGATGTTTGTCTTTGAAACTCTTATTTTTTGCAATTAACTTCTAATTTGGATGGTGTTGATATTCTAAGCTACTAGGTAGGAAGGCGGTCCAGAAGATGCAAATAGCTATGAGGCTTTTTCTCTTGCAGAGCCCCTTCACACCAAGATGGAAAAAGAATAGGTGCTAGGCCAAGGAAAGATTAAGTATGTTGAACTTGATCTTCAAGGTTGAGGGAGAAAGAGCAAGCTATCTTAAGGGTTTCTGGTGGATATTTGCTATGGACAAAGAAAAATGAAAAGATAATATTCATCATATACACAAATCATGTAATCAAACAGCATAAACTATAGACATGTTGAACGCCAAGATTTGCAGATCCATGTGTTATTGAAACATCACGATAGACAATACAGATGTAAGTCCTTTTCCAAAAGAGAAAAATCCAAAAAGCAAGACAAGGTGAAAGAACAGGATCAAAGGGGGATTTCAGGATGTGCTTGCTGATATTCAAGGATGGGGTTCCAAAACTGAGCTCCTTAGCTATAAATGTCCACACTGTGGGTCCAACATCCATTACCACGTCATCTCTTCCCTGGGATGTCACATATCTTACTATACTATAGTCAGCCTAGAATATGAGGTAGGAAAAACTGGATTCCCATTTCTGGAATAACTCATTCAGTCTTCTTTATGCGTAATAGCCCACTCTCTTAGAGCAGTGCCAGTGCAGGGAGGTTCCCTGACTGTCACACCCAGAAACCTCACCAACCTCCAGCAGTTAATACCCTGGATCACAGAACTGTATGAGCCTACACACTCATTGAACTTATCTGTGTCCCCATTTCCTAAAAGAACATCAGGCCACTAGGCTCTCCAGCTTACCTTGACACTGAATCCCATCCCACAGGCTGAAGGCTCACCAGTAATCAAATATATTTGCTCCCAAACCTGTTATGCCAATCATATTTGTTACCATAACCACACAGTTTAACTATCGTAACATATATCAAAGAAATATTAAAGCAAGCAAAAAAGAATTGTTATTTCAACAAAAGTGAAGTTAAATTCTTAGAGTTGATAGATAAGTGCTCAAAGTAAAAGCAAAAAGAAAACAAAATCTTTAAATTAGGTGTAAGATAACTGCAAAAGATAGAGAAAAGAATAAACATCTGGGGGGAGTCTGAATTCAGATTGCTTTTATTCCTGCCCTACTTAGAAAAAAAAACAATACTGGAAAATATTTTCAATACTGAAAAATGAATTGAGAGTGTGGATTCTGCAGGAAAGATACAGAATTTAAAAAAGAAGATAACAAGATAGAATCAAAGGAGAGAATCAAAGATGTCAGAATGAACATTAATTTGTGTTTTACATAAAAATAAAAGGTTTAAAAATAAAAGGTTTATTATGCACATACGTACATCCATACATTCTGTAGTAATTCTCCACTTTAACTGACCTCTGGGTCAGTAGTCCAGAGTTAACCATATTGGACAGGAGGCCTTCTCCTGCACTAAAAGCCAAATGCAGACCCGTGAGTATGGCTGCTCCATTTGTACACATGTGTGCGTGTGTACACACTCGTGTCTGTGCTAACCTTGTTCCTAGGAGGAGACATAAGGACAATCACCAGTGTCACCTCTATGGGAGACTGGGGTCTAAAGCAGGTGAAACTCCACATCACTTTACATTTTTTAATATGATTAAGATGATTTATCATGTATACAAACTGTTTATTTTTATATAATTGTATGCAACTTCTTAAAACAAAAAGACCAGTCAACTTTTAAGAATGAATTAAAAGGAAAAAAGTAAAAGCAGATGTGCTGCTGGAAACACGATAACACAGGGACCACACAGGGATGGATAGCAGCATAAGGTTCATGTAGGATGCACACAGGATATTAGCTTCAGGAGTCTGTAAAGCAACAAAGGACCGACCTTTAAGGTCCCTTCCAGCTTGTTTTATGAAATGCTAGTTTGCCTAAGTTTTTACTAAGCACTTCCATCAGAAACAGTCTTGAGAGAGGGCTGGGTCAAGGAACATGCCAGTGGCCCAAAGTCTTGGGATGACAGCCTCCTCCTGATCCCAAATCTAATAGACAGTAAGGTCCCAGATCCATCTACCTACACCCAGCCCTCTCAATCAACTCCACAGGTATTTTCCAAGCACCTACTGGGTGCTAAGGCCACTCTGCATCCTATTCACTAACTGCTTTAAAAGCAAAAATAGGTCTCCTCACCCCCTTGCTCATATATCCTTTTATAGTTGGCTTCTCTCTGCCTGGTCATGTGATGTGTGCCTACATGTGGCCCAGTGCAGGGCCCCTTGGCTCCATCTCTAGCCCCTCCTAAACACATCCCTAATACTCTAGTCACACAACTCTGTCCCTTGCAGCTGACTCCTGTCCTCACCCCTAAATTGTCATTAATGTACTGTCTCAAGAAGCCCCTATATGTCCCTCTGCACCATTTATCTGAGTTCCCTTAACTCTCAGGGCACACTCCTACCAATGCCCTCACCACCTGCCTGGCAGATACTGATTAAACATTTCATTCATTCATTCATTCATTTACAAATACTGAAGCCAATCCCTGCCAGCAAGAATGGATTTTTGATTCTAGCAGGGGAAACAAACGATATAATAAATTAGATGTGCACTGCATTAGACGAGGAGAAATAAGCAGGGAAGGGGTAGTGGGAAGTGTGTGGATGTGAGGTATGACGGGGGGATGTGCTGTTTAAGACAGGAGCTCAGGAAGGCCTCATGGAGGTGGCATTCAAGTCAACACCTGAACAAGATCAGACACAGGTTGGGGAAGAGGCTGAGGAAGCACCCCAAAGACCCATGGGTACACACCAGAAGTGTGCTGGAGGAACAGGGAGGAGGCCTGAGGGTGGAGGCCTCCAGGTTTAGAGAAAGAGAGGGGTGTGACTGAGGCAAGAGAAGAGGTGAGGAGTCCAGTACCCACTGGCTTTTACTCTGAAGGAATCAGGGAAAGCTATTACAGGAATAGACAAGTGGAGAGCCCTGGCCAATCTCACTTTGAGCAGTAGGAAATGAAATCAGTTTCCTCCTGGAAAGATAGCGTGGCCTATTCATATCTGGCAAACAGGCCCATCTCAAAGGGAAGAAAGTATGTCTCTGTACCTTAACAGTGCAAGTTCTAGCTTAATTAAAAGTTTTGAGCCTCGGCTGTAAGCCTGCATAGACATATACCTAACTGCCTTGTAACCTCCTGGTTTCCAGAGCAACAGGAAAGATACACAGGCCAGACTCAAGGCAGCCTCCCAGGGTAAGGGGCCTGAGGAATCCCGAACCCCTCTGCTCCCAGGAGCATTTAACAACCAGTGACTTGTTTGCTGCGTGAGTGATGGACCAAGCTCCAAACTCACCTGTCATACTTTTCTGGACACTACTACTTCCCTTTAGAAGTTTAGACCATTTTATTGCTCTTCTAGTGAGTATCACCAAATAGGTTGAAAAGAATTCTTCATAAGCTGCATAATCAAAGTCTTCAGGTCTTTCAAACCCATATGGATCAACCCTACAATAAAAAGAGAAAAACCCTGAAGCCCCGTAATAAAGTTCCGCGCGCACGTGCGACCTGTGACACAGAGCTGCCAGGCCCCACCCAGGGTCCTGCCCCCAGATCACCGAGGGGAGGGACAGTAGTCCGTCCCGAGCTACGAACCACAAGCAGGGGGCGCGCCCTGGTCCCTCCCCTAACAGATAAATGAACAGCGGGCCGAGAATAGCGGGGACGCACCTCCGCCCAGGGACGCGCAAGCGCCGGAACCCCACCGCCGCACCCTCCCACTCACTGCACCCCCAAATCCCGCACTCTTCCGTCGTAGCATCCCCGCGTCCCACACCCCCGATCCCCGCAGCCCTAGGCAGGGCGAGGGATGTCCCGGCCAGTGCGCACCCACCTGGGGACCCGGTCCCGCGCCGCCTGCGCGCGCTTCGCAGGCTCCATGCAGGAGAGCTGGAGTGGCCGCCTGAGGACGCACGGACCGCGGCCCGGTAAAGGTGCCAAATCCACCTCCCCGGACTCTGGGCAGCTAAAGTCCTTCCGCCGCCGCGGGCGCGGGGAGGCGGTGCGGGGGGGGCGGTGCTGGGAGTGGGGGCGGTGCTGGGAGTGGGGGAGGGGCGGGGCGGTGCTGGGGGAGGGGCCGATTGGGGGAGGGGGAAGGGCAGTACTAGAAGGAGGAGGGAAAAAAGGGGGAGGGAGGAGGAGGAGAAAGACCGGTGTTGGGGGCGGGCG